>CM051374.1:1354966-1904966 GCA_028015245.1 Cardamine occulta | reverse complement strand
ATCCAATAAAGAACTCTTTGTCTATGTCAACTTCATGTAACATTAAACCATTCTCTCTTCATTGTATATCATTTACTAGAATTTAAGGTTGCTTAGGTTCCAAGATTCGAGTACATAAATCCCCTCCGAAGAATAACAATTAAGAGGAGAGAACAGAGGTCACAGATCACTAATAAAAAATAGGTTCAAAATTAGGCATCGGTTTTTATTGGATGTGCTTTTAGCCATCATAATTTTACAGCTTTAGAAATTTAACTATATTGTTTTTGAATTATAAAAATGTATACTCATTATGTAAGTAGAGATTAACAAAAACAAAAAAAAAATGTAATTTAGTTTAAAATTTAAAATTTGTAATATATGTCAGTTTTTTTTTTGTTAAAGAACATATTACAGTATTTCAGTCATAGTTATAAAATGTGTGTCCAGTAAAAGTTGGTTTTTAACGACCAATATAATATACTATTGACCTAGAAACTTCTCACATATTCCATTCAATAGAGAGAATCTAGAGATGATCAATTTCATAAAGTAAACAGGGAAAAACTTAAAAATAAAAGAGGGCAAAGTTTGTGTGGTAAAAAACGGATACGGCTAGCTAATTAAGTGGTTGAAAAGGAAAGAAAATGTTGTTGAATTATGAACATAATTCATCACCAAAAAACGTATGTTTGGTGGATGGAATAATGGATATGTTTCCAATCGAACAACAGTACTATTGGTAGGAGAAAAATATCAAATGAAAAATCCATTACCTTTACAAACAGAAATTAATTTTTTTTTCCTTTATAACAAGACGGTAATCCGGATTTTTAACATCCAACAAATCTCCCAGAATGAGTTTACCCATCGAATAGTTCACTAACCAGAGATTTTCTTATATACTTAAAAATTTGCATTATTTCGACTAATCAAATGGGAGTGGGAAAGTAATTTTTAAAAATTTGAAAATAAAAGATAATGCATTTACATCTAAACTAGTGAACAAACTTAAAAATGGTGAAATTTGTTTACTAGAAAATCGAACGGCAATTTTCTAGTAAATTTGCAAGGTACTGTTTCAAGCTGCCAGTATAATCTTTCGTTACAGAAAATTCAAAGCTCATATAGGATATGTCAAACATATTTTGTTTGGAATTCGAAACAACTACTATGAATTGATGATCGGAAATTTCTGACCATTTTACGATCAAACATATATTTAAGTAGAAAACTTACCAATCATTTATCTGACTACCTGTTATAAAATGATTGAAAATATGTCAAAGACTTTTCACTAGCCAAATATTTGGTCAGAATTTAAGATGTTTTCTTGTAGTGATAACTTCCTAACTAATCAAGCAACATATATATATATTAACCGAGTGAAACACTATGTTATATTTGAAATTATATCAGGAAGTAATAGCTTAACAATAAATGTTTTTTAACTGGTTGATGCCATATCATTTGAATTATTGTTTACCTACAAATAATTACTTCTTACTACAATATCATAAATTGACATGCAAGGAGATCCAGGAAAGATCATGTTTACTCCGAATAAGTATGATCCCCGACATAAAATATATTAACTAAAAGTTTCAAAATTTGTTTCGTCATTTCTAATAGGACCACTGATCATGTTTAACAATAATAAGTAATAACCCCACTAGTTTTGGCTTTTGCTTTAACCACATGAATCACACTTTTGGTTTGTGGTCACTGTTTCTTCTACTGCATTATTTTTGTCACCTACATTCACTCACTAGGTCCACCATTATATTCACGACTCTCTGACAATGACGCTTCTTCCCCTCGTGATTTAACTATCTCAATAGTATGTTAGTAAAGATATTAATCATTAAACATATAACAGTATATATAGACGTACTTTAAACAATACTTAAAACAATTTATTATGGACATGCATGATGCATGTAGTATATATGTGTGATCACGAAAAATAACACCATATATATGCAATTCTACGACCAGTTCTCCTGCATTACTCTGGTACGTATAACGAGAAGTTTTTTTTACGATACATACGATCAAATATATGAGAAAGAATACATAGCTTTAGACTTTAGTCATAAAACAGAATATCATGGCATGCAATTTTACAAGCAATACGTTTGAGTTTTGTGATTAACTTCTATAATCTAGGATTAGATATTTGCTTTGTGCATCCTCAATCTAAGAAAAAGAAAAACTTGCATCATCCACATTTTTCATTTTTCTAAACAAATAAGAGTAGGAGTTAACAAGAAACTACATTGTATCCTTTGCTCCATTAGTATAGAAACTACATTGTATCCTTTGGTCCGACGATTTTGGTAAGGTTTTATTAGTTTGGATGCGATAGATCGATGGTCGTTTCGATGTCAATAAGATTTACTTTAAAGAGCGAACTAGGCTTTCGAAGTTTTGGTTTGCTACTACATTGCATCTTTTGGTTCGTTAGTTTTGTTCTGTTCTTTTTTCAGTTGTTTTCTGTAGTTTTTGGTTTTATCAATTATGTCTTGAAAAATATTTTGTTCACCTCCTCTAAATTCATCCAATAAAATTATGTTACATAATATTATATTTAAATAAAAATAATAAATAAAAATTTAATAAAAAAATAAATTAAAAATTAAAAATTTTAACTTTTGGGTTCGCTGAACTGTATCTGTTAGGATATATAGTTTTATATGTTTTATTTAGTTATAGTTATTATTTTTATTTAAATAATTAACTAAAACTAAAAAAATTAAACAAATTAAATATTTTAAAATTTTAAATTTCGTTGAATAGATGCTTTATAAGTATAGTTTTGTATGTTTTATTTATTTAGTTTTAGTTATTATTTTTATTTAAATAATAAATTAAAACTAAACAAATTAAACAAATTAAATATTTTAAAATTTTAATAAAAAAGTTTAATAATTGGTATCTAATTTTAACACTTTGATCAAAATAATAATATTCTATTTTCATCTCGAGATACATCGAACTAGTCAAATAATTTTTGGGACCACGTAGGCCCCAAGTTTTTTTGACTCACTCACGCGCCCACATTTAGCCGTGAAATCTACATCCTCGCCGCGTGTCCATACCAGAAGATCGAGCGTGGCATCCACGCGTATCTCGGTGGCTATAAAGGCCTAAAATTACGTCGTTTTTAAACTGTCCCCACCGCAACAACCGCTTCTTTTCCTCATCCCTCGGGGGCCTTCGAGTGTCTTCACATGATTTAAAAAAATGGGACCCACAAGATGAGAAAGCAACAACAAGAAAGACTTGTCTTCACGTTCATCACGCCACGTGTATGGACCCAGCTTCCAACGTGTCTCTCACTTTCTAGTTTTTCCCCACACGTGTGAACCAAACACGTATCGCTCAGCGGCTCTCAGTCTCTCTGGGCTTTTTAGAGTGGGCTCGAACTCGAACCATCTTCATTCGCTCTGGAAAAGACCATCGAAAACACTAACAAACCGCCACGTGTCCTTCCCTCCTCTGCTACTTGTCTATATATCATCGCTCTGGTTCGTCGATTCAAGATCACAAAAAATACAAACCAAACACACAGCTTAGAAGAAAAAAAACAGAGAAATACTTTCTCAAAAATGTTCATCGAGAGCTTCAAAGTTGAGAGCCCAAACGTGAAGTACACAGAGAATGAAATTCATTCAGTGTACGATTACGAAACAACCGAAGTCGTCCATGAGAATCGTAACGGAACATACCAATGGATCGTGAAACCAAAGACTGTCAAATACGATTTCAAAACAGACACTCGTGTCCCCAAATTAGGGTAAATATAATCGAAATAAAGTTTGAATTTTTATCTTGTTTTCTTTAATTTCCCGACATGAATTTATCTGGGTCACTGTTTAAATTCCACACTTTGAAATTTTTTTGGTGGATAGGGTTATGCTTGTTGGTTGGGGAGGAAACAATGGATCAACTTTAACCGCTGGTGTGATTGCTAACAAAGAGTGAGTGTAATAATAACACTTTATGAAAATCTCTTATTCAATTTTAGATTTTGATTGAGATTTGGTAAAAAAATTTGTAGAGGAATCTCATGGGCGACTAAAGACAAAGTGCAACAAGCCAATTACTTTGGTTCACTCACTCAAGCTTCTTCGATTCGTGTTGGATCTTACAATGGTGAAGAGATCTATGCTCCTTTTAAGAGTCTCTTACCAATGGTGAATCCAGACAATGTGGTGTTTGGTGGTTGGGACATAAGTGACATGAACTTAGCAGATGCTATGGCTAGAGGCAAAGTGCTTGACATTGATCTCCAGAAACAAATCAGACCTTACATGGAGCACATGATCCCACTCCCTGGAATCTTCGACCCTGATTTCATCGCTGCGAATCAAGGGTCACGTGCTAACAGCGTGATCAAAGGTACCAAGAAGGAACAAGTTGATCATATCATCAAGGACATAAGGTAATAACATATTCAACTATAACAGAATTGTTAGTTAGTTAGTTAGTTAGTTAGTTAAGTGTATTGATGTGTTTGGTGTGATGGTTTTAGGGAGTTTAAGGAGAAGAACAAAGTGGATAAGTTAGTTGTGTTATGGACAGCCAATACAGAACGTTATAGCAATGTTATTGCAGGGCTTAACGATACTATGGAGAATCTAATGGCTTCTGTTGAAAAGAACGAGTCTGAGATCTCGCCTTCTACGCTTTACGCTATTGCTTGTGTTCTTGAAGGCATCCCTTTCATTAATGGAAGTCCTCAGAATACTTTTGTCCCTGGTCTTATCGAATTGGCTATATCGAGGCATTGTTTGATCGGTGGAGATGATTTCAAGAGTGGTCAGACTAAGATGAAATCTGTTTTGGTCGATTTCCTTGTTGGTGCTGGCATTAAGGTGAAAAAAGAAAGCTTGTTTATTAAGTAACCTAACTTTAGTCTTTCTTGTTAGTGAAGAAACATGGTGATTGATCAGTAAGATTGGTTTTTTTGCAGCCTACTTCGATTGTGAGCTATAATCATTTGGGGAACAATGATGGCATGAACCTCTCAGCGCCACAGACTTTCCGATCTAAGGAGATTTCAAAGAGCAATGTTGTAGATGACATGGTGGCTAGTAATGGGATACTCTTTGAGCCCGGTGAACACCCTGACCATGTCGTTGTCATCAAGGTGTGATTTTCAATTACAGTCCAGAGTCAGCAAATTCTCCTTTCTTTTAGAAACATTTCAAGAGTCTTAAAATTGTGCTATTGTTTTGCAGTATGTACCGTATGTTGCGGATAGTAAAAGAGCGATGGATGAGTACACCTCCGAGATATTCTTGGGAGGGAGGAACACAATTGTGATGCATAACACTTGTGAAGATTCTCTCTTGGCTGCTCCAATTATCTTGGATCTTGTTCTTCTCGCTGAACTCAGCACCAGGATCCAATTCAAGGCCGAAGGAGAGGTTTGTAATCCGTGAGTTAGTACCAGAAAAATCCACTATTCGCTTTAAACTGAGTTTTTCATGTTTGATTCTTTTGTATTTCAGGGAAAGTTTCACTCTTTCCATCCGGTAGCTACCATACTTAGTTACCTTACCAAGGCACCTCTTGTACCGCATGGAACACCGGTGGTGAACGCTCTGTCGAAGCAGCGGGCAATGCTGGAGAACATTCTTAGGGCCTGCGTTGGGCTTGCGCCAGAGAACAACATGATCATGGAGTACAAGTGAAGGATGATTATGAGGAAGAAGAAGCAAAAGGGATCTAAGACCTTAGGATATGAAGACTTTTATGCTCCATTGTTTCGTTTATATATATCATTTTGTGAATGTTGTGAGAGAGATAATGTGGTGAAGCTTAGGGTTAATTTGTGTGAGATGATGGATCTGTTGGTTTATGTGGTGAGAAGATTAGCTAAGCTTTTGGATCAAATGTGTAAAAGAGTTAAAACTATGCTTGTGTCTCCTTGTAATATAACCAAATTTATGAACTAAAAAAAGACTCATTAATTAGCTTATCAATATAACTACACCGATTTAAATTATCCAATTTACTTATAGCTCCCCTAACTTGTTTTCTGCTCCATAAGCCAAATTCTCTCAAGAGAACTCATGTATGCTCCCCTAAGGAAGATACTTATGGGTTTATCTTGTCTCTTAAATAGACTTCTCCTTATCATTTTGGAGTTCTTCGTATACCCAGTATATAATCACCCTTCGAGGTGAACTTCTTCAGCGTCCTGCCTCACCTTAGTTTGAAACTAGTATATTCTTGACCTTCTTGATATTTTAATTTGACTAAATATTCCTAAACAACAAAACATATACTATATCCTTTTGAAAACATTTGTACTACATACTATATATGTGTTATGACGGTTAGGTTAAAACCATTAGAAATAGTTTAGCGGCGGCCACGTTGAAACCATTGGATCCAGTAGGCAAAAGGCTTTAAAACTGTTTTCTCCCAAATAGTTACCGTGACCAAGCTTAGAGATGAAAAATTATGAAAATGATTTACATTATTTATTCAGATCAAAGTTTTTGTTAAAGGGAAAAAGTTCCATTGAAGATCTTCGTTACATACATACTGGTTATTTACGGAGCGTCAAAGTGAACTTTTTTACATTAGAGACTTGGGAAGTCGTTGATCATCATCGTAGCTGTACATCAAGGGAACAGTTCTTGCAATGTTGAGACAAGCTTTTGAGAATGATTTTGAGAATTTTCTTGGATTCAGACGCTCTCTGTTCAAGCACTTCCATGCTTTAGATATCTTCTTGATAACATGTGTTCTTGCTTCATCAATAGTTGATCCCTTATGCTCGTTCAGGTAACACTCTACGTATGATCCATCAATTCCATCTTGGTTCTCATCCTGTTATAACATGCAAAACGATCTCTAAGGTCCGATATAAAAACTTTTAGATTCTCTCTAGTTATTAGTATCATTAGTTTAGTAATAACCTTGGCACTTCCAAGATCATCCCATAGCCTGAGAATTGTAGCTGCAGACGATACAATACTCGGATTGCTTTCAATTAGTTGGACTTTCTCTCGTGTGAGTTCTTCGCCCAACAAGAAGTACACATGGAGCATAACTAAATGAACACCAGAACTCACAACCCCATTCTTCATATATTCTTCAGTATTCGGTAAGTAACCCGAATTAAACCACTTTGCTTCAACCAAGAATGCTTTACACAAAATTGCCCACTAAGAAACAAAAAAATATTGTTATTGTTAATAGGGTTTAAACCAGTTAAGATATATGATACAAAAAGTCTATAAATATGAAGAAGTTTTGAATGATAATTACCGATTTTCGAAGAGAGTCTGTTGGGTTCCAACCATGTGATTTCCAAATCTTCATGCTAATCTCCATTGTGATCATATCTAAAGCTTCAAAACAAACCTTCATGTATCTCGGTAGCCTCTCAAGCCCCTTATGATCCCATCTAGACAAATGTTTTCATTACTTTGACATATTGAAAAAATAAATAAGGTGAATCAATATAAGATATAGAGTAGTTTTTATGTACCTCTCAACAACTTGTGTGAAGATGATTAGTTCTTCTAGTTCTCCATAGACATCAAAAATGTCGTCTATAATGTAAACAAGCGATATTGGTTTGGTAAGATCAAGCCTTTGGTCGGTTAAGGTTGGATCTTGAAGAATTTCCATGGACCATGTGTACCATTTCAATGGTTGGTTTCTTGCCTTCTTTAGCTCTTTTTCTAAACCAAGCTCTCTCCACCATCTGAAAAATCAGAAACCAATAAAAAAACTTAGTTCGAATTCACATATTTTTTACATAAAGTTAACATCAATCTTCAGGGTGTATGACTCTTGATTTTACTTGAATGTTTGAGACAACTCTTCTTGAATCAAGGACTTCAACATAATGGAATCAATCTCAGCCACCCGTAATAGAGATTGTAACCACTCTTTGTCTTCTAGACCCGCGATTTTGATCATGCTTATGAACCTTTTAGACCTTAATCTTCTTAAAGTTTTGTGGCACGGTTGCACCAAAGAACTCATTATCTCTCGTTCTTGATGACTTTCTCGACCCGAGCAAAGTTCATTAAAGCGATTAAATGTGAATTCTTTAAGACCATCGAGTGTTACCGAGCTGAGAAGCTTCATACAATTCAATTAGACTCTTCACGTCATTTTTTGGGTCATCTTTGAATTTACCCTTCTTGTCTAGGATGTTTGCGAAAATACCTAAATGTTTTATAAGCATCATGTCCGGGAAATACGAAAATATCACATAAGCGATTTAATAAGTATATATATATATATATATATCACGTACTTTCTTGAATATAGTGACCTTCTTGTCTCAGCAATCGAAAGCAAAGCGCGATCTCACGAAGATCACGGCCATAGAATTGGGTGCCTTGTTTGTAAATCATGTGAAGAGTTTGATCGATCTCGTATTGGTAATGGAGATCAATGCCTAAACCTTGAAGGGCATTGATCATCTCCAAGCTCTCGAATGGATCATCTCGGTGTGAAACTAGTATGTTCTTGACTTTCTTGATATTTATTTTTTGTAAATTTTCCTACAAGAACAAAGCTTTTTTTTTTGAAATATGGTGTGATATTTACAAAGCAGTAAGTAAGAAACATAAGATATATCTGTAGATAGGTACTATGGATGCCTTGTGATCAAACTGCTTCAAAAGGCTAGAAACCGGAGAGTAGACAAAGGTCGAGAGTGATCTTTTAGCAGTGTTTGCATGTAAAGAAGAAGCGGCAGTATTGTGAAATTTTGAGATCAGAAACGCTGGAGGATTTTTTGGATTTGTAGAAGCAAAACAAGAATGTAAATTTATTTTGGAAGCCATTAAAGCCATGAAGTATGAAACTAAGCTTAATTTATGATTTATAGATTATAAAGGAGTGGTGGATGGAGGACTTAGGGGATGGGGCCATAACCAACATAGTCACTGATGATGATATATATATAATTCGTGTCATGAAACATTAGTGAACCTCACTAAACTTCAAGTTTTGACCACATAACTAGTTCAAAAGAATCTTCGTACTAAGATTTTATTCAAATGATTTGAGTCGAAATTCTAAGATATTTTAAAGCTGATATACTCCATTAAGTTTGACCAAGGTTGGGACTAATTCGACTAAAATAACACAAAGTTGGAAGAAGAGGAATAAGCATGCCATAATAATTAAACTTGCTAACATAATACTTTTTTAACATTAAAACCAACAAAAAAAATACTTACACTTGCTAACTAATATGAAAAATGATAAAATATCAATAATTGTTAGCCATTCCTAAAACCTCAAAGACTGAAAATGACACTGTCGAAACTGACAGCCAAAGATACTATCTTTTGAATCTGAATAACCAGTTTTATTGACCTAACCTGCCGATTTAGGCCATACATCTAAAGCAGACAAACATTATGAAATGTTTTTTTTTTTGATGGGATACTATGAGCACAGAGTAATCCTTATTTATTAAAGGACCACCAAACCTAAACCTAAACGTCACCTTTAAAATGCTAAAATGACAAATCAGATAGCTGTCACTTGTCAGTACTAGTTTAGTTCGAGTCAGGTTGAAACTTGAAACCAATGGAAGCGGTTTAGAGACCCATCGTCGTCTTCGTCTAGATAATTAGGACTAATAAAGTATGTGGCTCTTAAACCAGTTTCTTGGCCAAGCTTAGAGATGTATGATGGTGATGGTTATGATGATACATGATCAGATCAGAGGATATTGAGCTACTATGGATAGACGCAACAAGTAAAAGAGAAGCTCTGAATTCAAACATATATGAGTCTTCTGTGTAGTTCCATTAACAAATATGGTTATTGAAAAAAACTTGAATCTGACCAGTTTACCAATCTAATAAACACTCTTAAGCAACATTAAGATTATGTTACAAATATCCAATTAAGTGGAGGAGTTGAATCAATTCGAAGCAAGAGCGTTTAGTTTCTTTTCGTACAGTTTCGCCCGCCGAAGCGCGTCTAATGCCTCGGCTTGTTTCCCTGCACGTTTCAAGGTCACAGCTTTTACCTTTTCCGCTTTGATTCGTTCCTCTAATTGACTTCTCTCTTGATTATTATTTTGATTACTCTCCATCACTGGGTTTGGTTTTGCAGCAGCTTGTGTTGTCTCTGTTCTACTCATTGATGGAGGATTCACAGGATTGTCTAATCCAATAGCTTTAAGGGCAGATAAGAGTTGAGGATCAAGAAAATCTTCCACTGCTACATCGTCCACAGGTTCTGGTTTAGAAGATGTTGAATCCTCTAACTGAGCTTCAAGAGTTTTGGCGATTTCAAACTCTGCTTCAGCTTCTTCCATTTTACCTTCCCTTCGAAGCTTCATGGCTTGACGTTTGTGGCTTAGTGACTCTTGCTGCAGCTTAAAACGGTCACGACTAGACATTGGCTTTGGAGCTGAACTCAAAGGACTATTCTCTTTCTCTCGAGCAGGAGGAGGATGCTGTGTTGCAGAAACCATATCATCTCGTCCGAGCTTTTTAGGAGATGGATTTTCTCCTTCTTGTAGTTGTCTCCTCTCCAACAATTTTGCTTGTTGTAATGCCTCTCTGGCTTCACTCATTTTACCTTCTTTCTTTAAAGCAAGTGCCTTTCTCTTATAAGCTAGAATTTCTTGTTTAAGGGTGCTCTGAGGAGATGTATTTTGAACCGAAGCTGATTGATGAATATTACCGGGCTCTGACTCTTCACGTGCCACTCTTGGTTCAGTATTTCCTAAACCAATGTCTGACTTAGTCTCAGCTTTGGCTTTTTCTGCATGAATTTGAGACTTCTCGCAATGCTCACCAGTCAGCAAATCCATCATATTTGGTTGCTGCGGGCTTGGTTGAGAAATAACTCTACTTTCAGTCTTCTCATGTGCGGTAGAGGAACCGGATTTAGCGGGGGAAATAAAGTCTCCTAACAAGTCAAAGTCAAAGTTATCTTGAGACGAATGAGAACCACTAGAAGATTTTACTGCTTTGTTCTCCATTTGAGATCCAACTAATATATCGACGTCCATGTAGTCTTTAGGGTTGATTGCAGAAGCTGAGCCTTTCGTCTCCATTTTAGGGGTTTCTAGTTCTGCTAGTTGTGCCTCCAAAACATTGGCCTTACAGTATAATTCCTCAGCCTCTACAGTTTTCCCTTGACGTTTGAAGGCAAGTGCCTTTCTTTTCAAGTCAAGAAGTTCTCTTTGGATTTGTCCCTTAGTTTTGGCTGCTATCCGTGGAGCTGTTGACTGTGTAGAGCTAAACGCAGCTTCTTCTTTCTTTGGTTCTTCCTCCTCCCATCCCAAATTCTTAAGAGTAGACAATAATGCTGGGTCTTTCATATCATTTTCTGTTACGTTATCATCTCCTTCATTGATCCCACTATCAGTAGATATTTTCTTCAGCTGATTACTTTCAGCATGAAGATTCTTGCCTGAATCAATCTCCATCATCTGGGCTTCCAATATTTTGGTTTGGTTCAGAACTTCCTCTGCTTCATCAACATTACCTTGTCGTCGCAGAGTTAGAGCCTTTCTTTTCAGCCCTAAGAGTTCTCGTTGTATTTCAGCTTTACTTCTCCTTGGTTGAGAACTAACTGGGTTAGGTTTTCCTGATGAAGAACCTGCAGGATTATTATCTTCATCATTCCAACCTAAGCTCTTTAGCATAGAGAGGTAATTCGGATCATTTAACTCCTCCTCTTTTACATCTACCTCTCCATCATCAATATCCATAGAATTTCTGGAAATATCAGGCAGATCATGTCCAACATTTCCTTTTTCACGAACGGCCTTTCCTGCAGAAGCTAACTTTGACGAATTGTCCAGCTCGTCAAGCTGATTTTGGAGAACTGCTCCTTTCTTCAATTCTTCTTCTGCTTCGTTAAACTTTCCTTCCCTTCTCAAAGTAAGTGCTTTCTTTTTCACAGCAAGAAGTTCTTTCTGAATCGCTAGCCTGCTTCTGGGAGGTAGTTTCAGACTCGTGTCCCTCTCTACCCTACTTGTATCAACAGTTTGTGAGGACGTATTAGCAGCCTCTAGTTCCTTCTCAAGTAATTTTGCCTTCTTCAGAGTAGCCATGGCCTCTGCGACATTTCCAGCTCGTTTTAGATTAAGGGCCTCTCTTTTCAATGTCTGAATTTCAGCTAAGCTTTCTTCTCTGTTTTTAGGAGACGGTTGAGGGTGGGCACTCTCACGGTGTCCACGATCCTCAGTCCAACCCAAAGACTTCAATGCAGCAGCTATTGCTGGGTCCTCCATATCTTCATCTGTGACATCATATTCACCATGAATATCATCTACATTTCCCACAAGGTTGCTAATGTCAAAATCATGGCTACCCTCATACTGAGCTAACAGATCATCTTCTTTGTCATCATCCATACTATTAATAAGAGCAGATAGCTCATCATCTGATTCATCAGCCCCACCTAAAAGTTCCTGCTCTTCAAGTTCCCTTTCCAAAACTTTAGCCCTTTTAAGTTCCTCTTTAGCTTCCGCAAGCTTCCCTTCACGTTTCAGTGCAAGGGCCTTTTTCTTAATGGCAATAACCTGAGACTTGTCAATTCCACCACTCTTCTGTGGGTTAGTCCTTTGCGGAATTTCACGGAGAAGAGAAGAAAATTCGCCCTCCAAACTCACAGTTGCTGGTTTTTTTTCTTCATCGTCAGACCAACCGAGCTCCCTCAGCTCAGCTGACAAATCTTCATTTCCTTTACCCCCTTGACGTGGAGGCTTTAGTGATTTGCTAGATTCTTTTGTAGCAGCCTTGTTCTGCGTCTCAGCAACATTTCGCATGGACAATACCCTTTTCCGGTTCTTTCTTAAGGTTATCTCTAGTGCATCAGCCTCTCTCTCAAGCTCCTTTCCTCTCTTGAAAGCTTTTAGAGCTTCTTCAGATTTTCCTTCTCCTTTAAGAACTCTGTACTTATTCTTCTCTTCAACTGCTTGTTTACGCAATTCTTCAGGACTAGCTGACACATCATCCAACTCCATATCTTTATTACTACTGCTGCTTGCCATTTCTTTAGAGGTAACCCTGTCTGTACTAGATACTGATTCCGCTGAAGAAGATACATCAACATCAGATCCCAGAATCTCACTAAGAACATCATCCTCATTCTTTACGGTCCTTTTAGAGCTACCTCCTGAAAAAAAATAAAAAATTCAAAACATATCTATATCAAAACTAACAAACAAACCTATGAAAAGAAAAGGCAAACATAATGAAGCAACCAAGCAATGTCAACCTATTCAAACCATAGCTAATGTAACACAAGTGCCATTGATGAGATCGATAGTGAAAACCTAAGTATTAGGCAAAGTTACATCTTTTCTTACCTTTGGCAAGTCTATTTTTGTAACCATGACGCAACTCAAACCGTGCAGCTTCTTCAAGTTTCTTACAAGGTTCACATATACGCACAGGTGTGTCACCTTGTCCACGAAGTGACATCTTTTGCTGAGTGCAGCTACCACAGAACAATCCTCCACATCTCCGGCAATGATGCTGAAAAAAATACATAAAACTCACTTATAAAAAAAGCAAGTCACAAAACTGAGAAAATACTTCGTTTCTCAAGAAATAGACTAATCCAGCAAGTCTCAAAACATGGAGCTTCACCAAATTCATCCTTTCTTCTGTATAAGATATTGATTTATCAGATTCAATTACTCAAAAAAAAACAATTCTCTCTATTGAATCTATCATTTGGACTAATACCATTACCAGAAACCAATTATTCATTGAAGTTTTCCAGATAAACGGATTCAAAATCAGATCCAGAAGAGTCGATCTCTAGAGGACTAAAAACAAAAGATCGCGATAGTAATAAGTAATTATCAATCTGATGAAGACGAAAGAGTAAGAGAGAAGAAGACCTTGCGATTGATGAAAGTAAATTGAGAAGAACATCCTTGACAATGAGAAGCATCTACCACCCAACTATTTCCTCTCAGTGATGGCTTCGCCGGTAATCCGATCTTCTCCAACATTTTTTTTTTTCCGGAAAACTAAAAGATCAAAGGCTTGAAAATAATCGAGAAGAAGAAGAAGACCAATTTTCTCTGTTTTTTTTTTCAGAAATAAAATTATAATAAATATTTGTTTTCATTTAAAATTAAATTTAATCAGTTTGAAACGGTGCCGTTTTAACAAGAAAAAATAAAAACAAAAGAGGACTCGATATGAAAGCGAAAACTCAGGAAAGACAACGTTGCAAAACGAAACTCGAAAGAGAAAACCCTAAACTAAACTCAGGAAAGACGATTTTCTCCAACATTTTTTTCTCCGTTTCTCCGCAAGACGCCTTTGATTTTGAAAATTTCCCGGAAAACTAAAAGATCGAATGTAATCGAGCAGATGAAGAAGAAGAAGAAGACCACTTTTTCTCTTTTATTTTTCAAAAATAAATAATAAATCTCTTTTATTTGTTTTTTTGAAAAAGTTTTTCAAATTAAATTTTTTTGTGTTTTCTTGGGTTACATTTTCAATTGCAAAGTCCAACATCCCAAATGGGTATGGGCCAAAACTAAACATGTTCTAATGAGTTACAAAAGAGATAATGGGCGAAAGATGAAACCCTAGAAGTCAGTTAGGAGAAAAGAGAGCCGTCTGATTTTTCATGCTCCGGACCAACTAACGGAACGCAGATCCGAGAAGATTCCACCGCAATGAATAGAAATTGAACCTCCAAGGGCGCCACTCAAAGTGGGAGAAGAGACCACGCCTTTAGGTGACAACAGAGACTTGAGTGAAAAAATGCCGGAGAGACGCAAAAAGAGATCGACAAACTGAAGAAGAATCAGCCTCGTTCGGTCGTGTCGAGTGGGAGGGAGAAACCATACCACGCCTCAACTTGACCTTACTGTAGATCCGCCACCAAGTAACCTTACCGTAGATCCGTCGTTCTCAAGCAAGCTGCAATCCAAAGGAAGAGTCATCCCGTGGTTCCGCTTCTAGATTCTCTTCTCTCTCGCTTCCCCTTCTCGAAAAGCCTCGTCAGCCACCAAGACGGATGAACAACCGCCGGTCGGAGCCAAACGAAGATCCTCCGGTTGTCGCCAGAGGACACATCTCCAAATCCTGTCCTCACCGGATCTGGATCTGCAGAGCAACGCCGCCAAAGAACCACCATCGACCTAAGTACCTTCCCGATTCTACGCCCGACCACTCACCTTCTCAAGTAAAGCTTGGACCACATCGTTGAGTGAGGAATAAAAAGAGGACGGAAGGAGGAGGTCAAAGCCATGCTGGGCGCCACCGCACTTCAACCTCCGGTAATCTCAAAGTCGCTTGTGTCGAGGAGAGAGGTGGGAGAGAAATCTTGCGGTCGCGTGACTATCACGCGCACGCAAGTCTTTTTGAGACATGAATACTCTTTTATTTGTTGCCTTAATAATTAATTTATTCAAATACGGTGCCATTTAGAAATTTGTAAAAAAGTTTTGAGATTTAAGAAGTTTTTGAAAGATTGATTTTAAAGATGTTTTACACAAAATTAAGAAAAAAATCATCACTCTTTCTAAATATATTATTTTCTCTCACTAAAAATATTCTGATAATTATAATCTAATAGTAATATAGTAAATGTAATTATTATCAATCATTATATCTTAAAATTTATAATTTATCAATAAAAATAAAATAAAAAATTAGAAAATTAATCTTTACGAAATAAAATAAAGAAGATAGAACATCAATCTTTTTGAAAGAGAGAGAGTATGAGTTTAGGAACAAATGAGACATTTATCTTGACTGTGATGGTAAGGAAATTTGGATGCTCATTAAATGAATTATACTTTTGTGTGTGAACAATGAAAACATAGTAATTTGGTTGAACATGAGAGTATTGAGCCCAAATTTTGATTTTTTTCTGAGATTTCTATGAAGTGTGAAACTAGTAAGCCTTGTCCTCTTAAATGATAAAATTATAGGGGAAACTTTTGATAGTCTTATATTTATTATCAAAGATATTACATTTTTTTACTAATCTCACAACTCAATTGCAGTTCTTTCAAGAGCATATATCTAACAACATAAATAAAAATTATATTTAAAATATATAATAATCAACAGAAAACTGAACACATCAAACTCAAAGTTTAACAAAGTAAGAAATCAAACCGAAGGTAAATAAATAAATTACATTTAAATAGAGAAATAAATAACTCATTGGATGCTCATACATTAGTGGCGAAAAACTTCATCTCTAATTTAAACTTCATCTCTAACTTCATGGCCACATTTCATCGAACATGTTGTGATGTTGTCTCTTTTAAAGATTTTACTTTTACAACGGTTCTTACAAAAATCACAATAGGGTCGTGAAATATGGTTTTTTTGAAGAACATAAAACCTTCTCCAATTTATATTAACAAAATGACTAGGCTTTATATACAGATCTTCACCAAATAAGCATTAAATATGAAAAGTGGTGCAGCACTCCTCGCACCAATAGAACATTTTTTTTGACGTATCTCCTAAATCATACTCACATACCTCGCACCAACTTTTCTAAGGTAATTCTTCCCCACACAAAATCCTGAGAAAGTGTTTGTCATACTGATATCTTGCTTTGTATGGTAAGGTAACGCACTTGATACATACAATAAAATCGCAAGTGATGCAATTTAATTGCTTTTGACATACTGTTTTGCATATGTGACATATGTGTTTTTCTTTTGGATTTAAAGCTAGGAACAAGGGATGTTTATGAGCTTTGTAATCAAATGGCTCAGAAATTGAAGCACATTGCACATCTAGATTGAACCTTACAAATGCTTTTTTGGTGGGTCTATAGTAAAGAGTATCGGCTTCATAGCACAAATTGGATGCATGAAAACCTTACAAATGGTACAATAATATACCAGCATTTCTGCTTATATTCCACAACATAGACACTCAATATTGCGAATTTTAGACCAATTAAAGTAAAGTTGGAGAAAATGTTCAAGGTCTTTGATTTTTAAAGGAGACTCAACATATTCTCTGTGGTATATTTTATCACAGTGGTCACAAAAATAATAGTCTGTACCAAACCTTGACCCGTTGCATACGCCGCACCCACTATCGACACCAAATTCTTTATTCTTGCACCAAAACAAAGGAAGTACATGATGATCATCTTGCTCGTACTCGGGGAGAGAATTGATCAGGAAATTGTTTGTTGCCAAGTACAATTGTTTTTTGCATCGTGCACGAGGGCATATAAAAAGAGGTTGAAGAGGATTGTCCTTGTTGGGTGCTTCACCAGAGGGGATTGAACTTTGTGTTTGTTGTATGGGTTGATATTTCGGGTGGTGGTATACCTGAAATAGTTTACCATCTGTCTCCACCACATGAAAACCACCGTCGGAATTTATGTCTGCTCTCAGTTTTTCCTTACTCTATTTCAATTGAGGTCTTTTAGAATTATGTTTAATACAAAAATAAAGTTTTACAATGTCTTTTTATAAGTATCAAAATTATTAGATTCTTAACGTGAATAAGAAGTGGATTTTGTTCTTTTCTTTATAGTTGTGATAATTTTCTTTCCATGCAAACAAAGAATTAACTTTTCTTTGCAGAAGATTATTGCTTTATAGAAAAACAAATTATTCAGTGATTTATAAACAAATTCTCTATATGGAATCTATCAATTGGACTAATACCATTCCAAGAAACCAATTATTCAGTGAAGTTTTCCAGATAAGCAGATTCAAAATTAGATCTATAATTATGAGAATTGATCTCTAGAGACGAAGGTAATATTCAATGAAGAAACTAAAAGCAAGAGATCGAGATAGCAATAAGTAAGTATCAATCTGATGAAGAAGACCTTGCGACTGATGAAAGTAAATTGAGAAGAACATCCTTGACAATGAGAAGCATCTACCATCCAACTATTTCCTCTCAGTGATGGCTTCGCTGGTAATCCGATTTTCTCCAACATTTTTTTCTCCGTTTGATTATTCCGCGAGACGCCTTTGATTTTGAAAATTTTCCGAAAAAATAAAAGATCAAAAAGCTTGAAAATAATTGAGCAGATGAAGAAGAGCCGGAGGCTGAAATACCAGAATTTGAGAAAATTTAATCAGGCATGCCAGTTGGTAATCTAAGTGCCATCTAATGTGTGTTATTCCGGTTTTACCCTTAATGAAAATCTCTTTTAGTTTTAAAAATAAAAGAATAAAAATTAATAAATGAAATTAAAACAATCAATTTCGACGTTAGATCCTCCTCTTCCCAAACACCTCAGCTCACTCCGCCCATCTCGCCAGCCAGCCATCGCCTATGGTGGCTCATCTTTCCTGCAATCGGTTTCTTCTCTTCTATTCTTCCACCATAGCTGAAACAAAGTAAGTCCTTCTTTGTTCTTCTTAAAGAATTGTGAATTTTTTAAATTTAGAGATTTGATATGAAAATTGCTTGCTTGGGTATGCACATTAATCATGTTTAATGGCAATTTGTCGACTGGAATTGTTGCATCGTAGGTAAATTATAAACTTTGATCGATTATAATCCGATTTAACGAGATCTGGATAATTGGGATAAAGTATACACATAATATAACTAACAAATAGGACAAATGGACAAATGGTATAACTGAGAGATACCGTGACAACCTGTGCAATTCGTAATTGTGTTTTATTTTATTTTATTTCCAGGAGGCGATGAAGAAGAACAACCATACAAACGTACATTTTGACTATTACTATTCATAAGAACATGACTTGATTTCAAAAAATTATATATACGGTATATCGTTTAGGACCTCATCTTTGAAGGAGATAACATATTCGGTGTTAGTAGATAAGATCTGCAGAAAACTGTGATATATGACTTTTAAGACCTCAACACATGAAGATTATGTATTTGTATTTGTATGTGGTCACCCTCTTATGATGCAAAATAGGTGAAAACTATGATTTCATGCAAATTGTATTATGAAAATCTCAAAAATTATTGTTCTCACATAAAACACTCTTTATAGTATAAGGAAGACTATGCAAGTGATGATTTCTTCTGATGCAAAAGAGGTGAAAACTATGATTTCATGAAATTTTTATTATGAAAACCTTGAAAATGATGATTAATAGTGGAAAATCATGTGACCAACTATAATAGAATGACCAACTATAAACTATGATTCCAACATAAAAAACGCAAAAACGCATTTGTACAACTATGAGGATGAAAGTCTAACTATACATTTAAGGACAATTATGGTTTTATCACATTATTTTTTATTAATATCCAGCCGCCAAATTAGAAAGTGGAGTCCACTATAACACATGTGATTTTTCTTATTTTTTTATTTTCTTTTTTTTTATTCTAATTTCAAGTGTTGTTGTTTGAGTTTATTCTGTATTTTTTTTTGTTGTACCGAATAAACCCAGTTATACCAAATACTGAAATTAGTTAACGAAATATTGAAATTAATAAACCAAATACATGCGTAATATTTAAATCAATAAAGCAAAAATTTAACCGATTTTTGTTTTTTTTTTGCAATTTTTACCCACGTAATTATACCTATATACCAGTTACACCAAAAATCCTTAGTTTCAAATATGTAACTCATATACGTAGTTGTACCTAAATATACCAGTTGTACCTACAAAACCAATTTCATACATAAGCTAACCCAAAAATTAGATTTCTTAACTCGGGAAGCTAGCAAAGCAACACCAAATACATCACACAACAAAGAATCGAGTTTAACAATTCTCACATTTAATTCCCCTAACCATCCAACAAACAAGTCTTCCGTTGTCTCATGACACAACTCTTTCCCTGGAAAACTCGTGATGGGAGGCACATAAGGCTTCTCAGGGATCTTTGCATCTAAGTCTAAACAATTATGTTTCTGTAGAACACAAAGAGAGAATGCTTCAGAGTATAAGCATTAATGATCACAAGTAAACAAAACCTGACGTTCCCAAACATCTCCCACTGTCTTCATTACCTTTGTTGCTTCTTTATCTTTATTCACGCTTCTAACATCAGTCCCTCCAAGCATATTCATCAAATCTGAAGAAGACTCAAAGAAAATCATGTTTTTGATGTTTTTCCAACCTCACATGACACATATTCTAGGTTATTAACAGCAACCACAACTAAAATATCAGTCTGATTCAGTTCTTGTTTCAGATTCTGAGCTCTCTGATCACTTGATTGCACAATTTCATCACCAAATACTATTCATGTTCCCAAGCATCTCCCATTGTCTTCAATACCTATGTTGCTTCTTTATCTTTATTCACGCTTCTAACATCAATCCATCCAAGCCTATTCATCAAATCTGAAGAAGACTCAAAGCAAATCATGGTCTTGACGTTTTTGCTATTTTTCTTGCCTCAATTCTGAGCTTTCTCATCACTTGATTGCACAATTTCATCACCAAAGACGAGTCATTTATTACTTTCATCAACCCATTTCAATAAGATACAGAAATTAGAAGTGGGATTTAGGAGAGAAATTAGATTATAAGATACATAAACTAGAAGCGAGAGAGAGAAGATAATTTACTTACAGTGTGGAGCATAAATTCTTCCCAAGAGGTGGATTTGAGTGGACTTACTTCTCCTTTTCCGACGAGAGCAATCAATTTCACCGGAGGCTCAACCTTCTTCATCTTCGTACTCTTCTCCGTCTCCAAGATTGAGCGAACAATGGTTCGCACACGGAAACCAATTCTTCGTCTGCAGAATGATGATTCATCTAAGGAAGGATGAAACTTCCAGAGGAAATTAACCGATGAGAAAACCGGTCGACGAGTGACGAATCGATTAAGGAAAGGAGAAGGTGATGTGAGAGACGATGGACGATTGAGAGAGGGTTAGCAAAGATGGTGAATTTGAAAGAGATTCTAGAAAGAGATGAGAAAATAATTTGAGAAACTGGATTGAGATGGGGATGAATATCAGAGAAATACACGTGATTGATAGAGAAGAATATTGAGTTTTCTTCTTCAATGGCTGGATTTGTAATTTTAGAAACTTATGATGGGTTTTTAGACTTTTCCATCAGTTTTGATTTAAAAGAAAATGTTAAAGAAAATAATAAACATAAGCCTGGCATTTTGGATCCTCCATTCTCATTTTGTGGCATTTCAGACATTTATTCGATAGAAGAAGAAAAAGAAGACCATTTTTCTCTTTATTTTTCAGAATAAAATTATAATAAATCTTTTTTTTCCTTTAAAATCAATTTAATCAGTTTCAGAAACCCTCCCGTTTTCAACCACTTTTTCTCTTTATCTATTTTAAAAAATAAGTAATAAATCTGTTTAATTTAATTTATTTTCGAATACTATGTCGTTTTAACAAAAAAACAGAAGAGGACTGAATATATAAAAAAGCCATGGAAGCCAATCTATCACTAAAGACGGTTCTCTGCTTGGAAATAAATTTTTGAAAAAATTAATTTTTCAGATATTTTCTCGATTTAAAAATTATATTATGGTGACGGAGTCATCCATATCACAACAATAAATAAAATATGTGGCGATTCAGCCGTCCACTGAATATATAGTTATGGTGCATTAAATAATGTATGTCATAAAAATAATAAAATATGTGGCAGCTTAGCATCTATAATATACACTGTAAATAAATGATGCGGCTTAGCCGTCCGAAATTATGGTGCATAAAGCAGTCATAACATATATTGTAAATAAATGATGGCGGCAGAGCCGTCCATAATTATGGTGCATAAAGCAACTATAACATAAAAATAATAAAATAATATCGAGGCAAAAAATCACCTACAGTAATAAATTATATATAAAAAATATTTAGTATAATCATAGAGTAATCATGCTGATAACATGTTATAAAAAATTATTATTTATCATAAAGATAAATATTATTAATAAAGAAGAAAATTTTATACCTAGAAGAATAATTAGATACTGATAAAAATGAGAGAGATAAATCTTTTCTTAATTGAAGTGTTTTTGAGTTGTGGTGTTATATTACATCGAATGCATTCTATTTATATGCGTAAAAAGATAAGTTACAATGCATGTATAGTGACGATGGACTCCACACAAATTATATTTTAAGAATAAATTTGGGCATGTTTAATATGTCTGCCGTGATTCTTGACTTTCATAACATAATTAATAAATCTCTTTATTTTCCCTCAATAAATTAATTTTATATTTGAATACGATGCGGTTTTAACAAAAAAATACAGAAGAGGAATCCATATATAAAAAAGCCATGGAAGCGAAACTCACGAAAGACGTTGCAAAACGAAACTCGAAAGAGAAAACCCTAAAATTCGCTTAGAAACGACAAAGTCTGAAATCTCAATTCGTGAATGATGGACCGTCCCAGTTCGTTACTTCACCAGTGGAAAGGTTTGTACTTTTATATCTTTGAGAAATTTTTGAATTTTATTTAAGAAGCATTCACATATGATTGTTAGGTGATTGGGAACAAATGGGACACTTATCTTGACTCTTTCCAGGCTGATTACGCAGAAGGGTTAGCAATTTTGATGCTTTTTAAATGAATTATACTTTTGTGTGAAGTGAAAATTGAAAAGTGAGTCACTTGGTTAAACATGGGAGTAATGAGCCCAGATGTTGATTTTTTCTGAGATTTTATGTGAAGTATGAAACTAGTAAGCCTTGTCCTCTAGAAGGATAAACAGTAGTGGAATATGATGATGAATTTTGATGGTTTTGTGTCTATTAATGTTTGTTTGCATTTTGTCTTGTATAAGTATTTTGAAGTTCATAGATATTAGCTCTGTTAAAAAAAAATAAAGGTAGGGTCACTGAGATATTCAATTCTCTTGTTTTCATTTTGAATTTCATTGATATTAGCTCTGTAGCCCCTTTTGTTTTTATCTATTAAGCAAAGCTACATGATTGATTTGGCGCATAATTTGTGTTCTCCAAGTTGTGTTTTTTTTTCAAGTTATATAATTTGGTCATCTTGAAGTTTATAGACGTTAGCTCTGTTACTAAAAGCATTGGTGAAAAAGCAGAAAAGATGATGCACACTAAGAATTAACGAGGTTCAGCAAAGTGCCTACGTCTTCAAACCACCAACTAGATTCACTTAGACAATCTTACAACAAGACCTTGCCTAATTGGTATTACACGACACTAAGACATCCCTTAGCTCGTCACCAAACACTATCTAGTTTTACACAGTCGTGGAACAACCAGACTTGTGTTCCTACAAGTAACTCGACTTGTCTATAACTCACCGAAACAAATGAATCGAATTGTCTCTCTCTGTTCGGCTAACCCTAGAATCACACACCTCCCTTGTATATATACCTCTATACATGAGATATGTTTCCCTAGGTTTAATCCACAAAAGGAAATGATCATCTTTGAATTAAAGGAATAAATCTTCAAGAAATATCTTCTCAAAGAATACTCTTGAACTGCATGTTTCTTCTCCAAGAGTATCTTCAAATATTCTTGACATTTATCTCAACTCCATGAACCACGTCAGCATCAATCAACTAATTTTGAGTTTGTCCAAGATTATTCTAACAAGCCATTTCTTGTTCCAACAAGCTATGCTATTTCATTCTCGCCCTTTTTAGCTGAGTTTTATAACTCAAGCTCACCATATACATCACACACACCAAGCAAGAAGTGATGACATAAAACTCCCCCTTAATCATACATCAACATGATAGTAGCATCTTATCTTCACGAATCTTCCATCCATATTCTCCCCCTGCTTGAGTGTAAAACTCTGTTAAAACTCTAAAATGCACTGTGAGCATAATCATACTTCTTAGAACAACCTTCTGTATCAGAATCACCTTCCCCTTGGAGCTCTTCAATGACCCTCATTCATACTTCTGTATTTTTTCCTCTCAATCCTTTCTTGACCACTTGACATATGTTTCAAACAACGACATGTGCATCACATAACTTTCTTGGAAGCATAGAATTTCAAATCTCTTTGCTAAATTCTTCAATTCAAACAAGCATTAATTCCAGGTTCGATTTTTTCAATAAAATCCCTAAACCAATTCTCTTTGTGAATAGTTATTTTACTCATCTAAGATAGTTCAGACAATCAATTACACTCTCGTGTCAACTAATCAACCTAAGATCAGATTCTAGGTCATGAATCTAAAATCAGTAATAAACACAATCTAGATGAATAACTCTATTGATTCAATCCTAAATAACCATCAACTTAGCAATTTATCTTCTACCTTTGAAAACCCTAAACCTAACAAACAAACTACTCAGACATGATCAATGTAACAGAAATCATAGTTTGAATAGATTGCATAAAATAAATCAACAAAAGAAGTAAGAGTTTAGAAATCTTCTCCAAAAACTTTGAAACGGTGGTTGTCGCGTATAATAAAGCATATGTCTAAACAATGACTTAAAAATCCTATTTATTACTAAAAACACAAAAATGACTAAATTGCAAAAAAAAACTCTGGGGAAATTTTGCAATTCTCCGAAAATCTCCAAAGACATGTGAAGTTTGCGTCTGTGACGGGTGGCTTCAGCACAGCTTCTCGGGTTTCTCCAAATTTTGCAACACCATGATTGCTCTCCGAATTCGTTTCTTCAGCACAGCTTCTCGGGTTTCTCCAAAGTGCTCGAAAATCTCCAAATGAGTTCAAAACGTACATAAACCTGCAAAGACTCGAAAAGACTCTAGAAATGCCAAAAAGACTCTAGAAATACCAAAAAGACTCTAAAAACAAGACTTATATCATGGTTAAAAATCCATAAAACCATGATATATCAACTCCCCCAGACTTGGCTTTTGCTTGTCCTCAAGCAAATAGAAAACTAAAGATGGGAAAGAAGTTTGAAAACATAGAAACTCATTTCGTCATAAAAGCACCACACTCACATTCACCAAAGTAAAGCCGCTAAAAATTCTTACCTGACAGGATTCGGACCACCGCAAACATTCACAGCTTTCCCGATTCCACCTCATAATTTCTCAACATAGTCCTTAAGCCTTTCATCGATGAGTCTCATCTCTGATCTTAATGCCAAGAACCTTCTAGACTCGTTCTCGTACAATACCATGAAAAATCAATCATACAACACTTGGTACTCTTTCTCTCCCCCAGACTTATTTTTCTCATTCTCTTTTTTTTTTCATAATTCAAAGGTGTAGGTAAATATTGGTATCACAGAAATTTTTCCTAACCTCACTTCCAACCTTTGTGTGATCATCTCTATTTTGAGTAAAATAATGGGGTCATGGGAAAATTTCCTACCCCTTTACTTAAAAGATAATCATCTTATCTTTATATATTTATTAATTAAAACAACAGAGAGGAGTGCTATTTATTTTTACACATGTTTTTTTTGTCAAGTACGAACGAGGAGTCAAGCCCCTATGAACATCAGTCACATCGATGAGGTAAAAGGAAAAAAACAGAAATTAGCTCATGCTTTAGTGGGTTTCTGTTGGAAATATGGGAGCCTCAAGTCAACTGGTCAATCTTTGATTTTTCCATTAGTCTCGGATGCAAGTCAAGTTCAAATCAGTGGTCACATAGATCCCTGCAAATGTGGTGGTGTCCTTGGAAAATCATAGTTTCTACACAAAGGTTTTGACTCCCTTAAAATGACAGATTGACTCTAAGAAAATAAAAGATGTCAGTAACTACCTCCCCCAAACTTAAACAACATTGTCCATAGTGTTATCAAGTCCAAGGTTGGCAAAGAAAAGAAAGACAAAATGGAACTGAGTGGAACAAGAAAAATAGAAACATCACTGTTGATGTGTGTCAGTGTCGAGCAACACCATTGGTTGGTGTCGGTCGACACCGAGGTTGTGATCAGACTTTGAAATTCCAAAACCCGCATATTGAACTAAAGTTTTGTTTTCTCACGGATTCTCCAAATGTATCACTATTAGATCACTCAAACACAAGTCAAAAACAACAATATGGCATAATTTCATAGTTTCATACAAGTTCCATATCAAATAAAAGTTAACAAACTGACAAATTGACTCAAAAATAATAAAAAATTACGCATTAAGAAGAAAAACATAGTAGTGAGTTATCTCCTACTAAGCGCTTATTTAATGTCACGAGCTTAATTGTGTCGGAGCATAGGCATCTGGTGGAGGAGAGAATGGCAATGAATGCCTTTCAGAAAACTGTCGCCTCATTTGTGGTAGAGTATAAATAGTCAGTGTATGAGAACGACCAAGGAAGTGAGGAACATCACCCGGGAAGAACGTTAGTCTGGGTGGGATACTTATTTCCTCTGCAAAATCATCAAAAGAAGAAACAGACACTCTACGATAATCTTGTGGCTGGGTTAACTATAAAACAGTATTTGTACCTTTAAAAGCCTTATTGATGATATCAGATGGTTTGGGTCCAGAAAGTGCATACCTTTGCTTTTCTCGGGGTGAATGGAGTGTGGGATGTAGAGCTTTTTATTTGAAAACAACTCTCGGACTTGCAGTATTGTGACCATCTCGAAAACCAGTTGTTTTTGACAAATCTGGGCCAACCCGCAGTGGGTGTCGAGTGACACCAGTGGATGGTGTCGATCAACATTAGTCTGTCTGTTTGAGTCTGGTGTCAACCGACACAGATGGTTGATCGACACCAACTCCTGTAGCTCGTATATCTGCACTTTTCTGTAATTAAGCTATGTAATCCCTGTCTCCATCACAAAAACATCTTGCTCCAGCAACTTATCAGTGAGTAGAACCTCATCTTGGAGCCTAGTTTAGAAGAGATGATCACCACTTCAATTCTCAATCTCAGAAGCTTGCATATTCATTTGCTCACTAGGATCCAACTTCGTGACATATCCTGTAGTAATGTCTCTGGAGGTTTCTACAGAGAATGTTTGACCATCAATAGTGGGTGTCTTTCTCAGCTTGTCCATGTCAAAGTTCATGACCAGATCACCCAAATTAAAGTATATCCTTTTGTTCCTCACATCAATCATGACATTAGTTATAGCCAACAAAGGTCTTCCCAGAATGAGAGGATCCTTAGGCTCTTCCTCATATTTCAACACCACAAAGTCTGTGGGAATCAAGCAATCTCTAATTTTTACTGGAACATCTTCTAAGACACCTTCTAAAATTTTTTTGGATCGATCAGCCAAGATAAGATAGATCCTCGTCGGCTTGAAAGTAGTCATCCCAAATCTAACAGCAACATAGTGAGGTATAAGGTTGATACTTGAGCCAAGATCACAAAGAGATTGAGAAAATCTTCCTATGGAGATGGAGCAATCGAGCATAAAACTTTCTGGATCAGGTAGCTTTTCTATAGTCCTACTCTTAATCATGGCACTAACTTGTTCAAAGACAATCACTTCCTTCTACTTTCCTTTCTTCTTCTATGGGGTATCATTCAAGAAAATAGCGCTAATGTCCTTGGTAAGCAAAGCACCTTCCTCAGGACTTACACCGTTAGTAACTATTCTCTTAACATACCTCTTTAGTGGAGGTGAAAGTATAACTGCATCAACTAGAGGTAGCTCAATCATCACCTTATCAATAATTTCTTTGCATCTGGCCTCCTTCATCTCTTGTTTAGATTTCCTAAGCTTTGGAAAAAGAACCTTAGGCTTATAGGCTTTCTCCTCAACCGGCGGTAGAATTTCAAGAAATAATAGAGCTACTTGTGACGGGTGTCGAGCGACACTCTGTTGGTGTTGGTCGAAACCTACCTCTGGCGATGACTTGTTGGTGTCGAGCTTGGTCGATTTCTGTCTATCTCAATTTAATTTATCAAGAATTTCCAATGGTATTGAGCGACCCGACCATTGGTGTTTGTCGACACCAGCTCTGCAACCTCAAAATCCTCATCACTCTTCACGAATTCATCTCCATTTTCCACCAAAATGGCATTGTAGGCATATTTAGATTGTTTTCAACTCTTCCAGGAAGGCATTCCATTTTTCCTTTGACAGACCTAGCAGTCTGTGCAACCTGAACATCCAACTTTTTGATATGAGTACTCAAAACTTCGAACTTCCCATTCAAGTCGGTGTAAAGAGTATCAATCTTCCCATTGAAGTTCACGGTGATCTTCTGCTGACCTTCTAGAATCTGTTCCAACATAGACTTCATCTCATTTTCTTCAGTTTTTGGAGGAGGGACTTGGTACGAAGAAAAGCCATAGTTCCTGCTGATGTTGCTGTTCGTATACGCTTTCTGGTATTCAGGCTTTGTTGTGTATACAAAAAAATTCTGATTTCCTGTGAAGGCATTCCTCTGTGCAGTAGTACCATATCTCTGACCCTGATACCCAGTTCCATTAACGTTGTGTACATATATTTCCTCTGATTCAGAAGTCTCCACCGCTGTAGCACACTAAACTGATTTTTTACCAACAAAAAGATTATGCATCGAGTCCAACTTAGCATTTAACTCAGCAATCTGACTCCCTTCCAAGTTTCCTGCTTGTTTTTTCCTCTCAAAGTCAACATTCTTGGTAATATTGCTAGAAGCCAAGTTTTCAATCAGCACATTAGCATCCTCGGGAAACTTGCTATTAAAATTCTTGTTGCTAGCAACATCCAGAGCCATTTGGTACCTCCAATCAACACCTCTGAAGAAGATACCCAACAACTGAACCTCACTTAAACCATGATGTGGACAATTCTTCTGATATGCTCTGAATCTTACCCAAGCGGTTTTAAATGGTTCAGTTAGCCCTTGAGAAATTGTGGAGATTTTTGTTCTCAGCTCTTCAAACCTCGCATCATCATTGAAACTATTTAGGAAAGCAACCTTGGTCGCCTCCCAAGTCGTTAGTGATCGCAACTTTCACTGCTTAAGCAAATAAGCTGCTTCCCCAGCAAGAGAGTACGAGAAGAGCTTGCAGAAGAGGTAATCATTGGATACACTATTTGTTTTGATGCTTGTTACCAAATCCTCAAACCTCTCAATGTGATCCATCAGGTGTTTATTGGAAAGACCATAAAAAGGGTGCTGACCCATGAGAGTGTAGTATGTGGGTTTTAGCTCAAAGTGATTCCTCTGAAATGGGGGTGGTCGAATAGCAGACCGATTAGCATAGAACTGATCAGGCATGTTGTAATCCCCAAATATCATCACACAATCAACTTCTTCAACATTATTGTTACCCTGCAGACCACCATCATTACCTTGGTGTCGCTCGACACCCGTGACGACCTCTACTATTGCATTTCCCTCTGCATAAAGTTTTTGACCATACTCATTGCGCACTTGGCCCTCTAAATCACGTAAAACTCCAGCCTCATCCCTTACCAACACTAGTAGGTTCATCATCTCTGTTAAATGTTATGTTTTCTACTTCACTCGTTGTAACTTTGCTAGTTATTAAGTAGAAAGGTTCACAAGTGGAAGATCTTTTTTGCTCCTAATTCCGTTGTTAGGTATCTGACTTGAATAGATTGGGCCTATAAACTTAGGTCCAAACCGCTGAAGATTAATTAGCGCTCTGCAAATTTAGTTTTAGTATTAATACTCTCTAATCCCTAGCCTCCAATGTATTCTAAAACTTGTATCTCCAGTAATAAAATCTGCCTCTTTCCCGTGAACGTAGCCAACGTGATCGTTGGTGAACCACATCAATTATGTTTCTTGTTCTTGCATTTTCTCATTGTCTTGCTCACATCTGTTATAACAAATTGGTATCAGAGTCAAGCTCTTCGCTCTACGTCTGTGTGTTTTCAGGTCGAAGAGGTTCTAGAAATTTTATGCATCTGTAAGCTGGTGAGAAGATGTCTGCGATGAACGTGAAGATCGAGAAGTTTTGTGGGAGAAACAGTTTCTGGCAGATCAAGATGCAAGCTCTGTTAAAACAACAAGGTTTATGGGCGCCGCTATCGAAAGATAATGGAAAAGGCGACGCTGCTGAGATGGCTACGCTTGACAAGAAGACAGACACATCGATTGTGTTGTGTCTTGAAGATGAAGTCATCATTGAGGTTTCTGATCAGACGACTACTGCGAGTCTCTAGATGAAGTTAGAGAGTTTGTACATGACAAAATCTCTACAGAAAAAATTACTTCTAAAACAGCGCCTGTTTGCATTAAGGATGCAGTCAGGTACGCAACTCAAAGATTACTTAGATCAGTTAAACTCAGTGTTACTAGATCTGCGTAATATTGATGTTAAGGTTGAAGATGAAGATGCTGCTTTGATTCTACTGGTATCTCTACCACTATCATACGAGAACTTTGTGGAACCATTTATAGCCAATAAAGATACAGTCACTCTGGAAGAAGTTAGGTCTACTCTTCTTAGCAGGGAGTTGTGTTATCATACCTATGGGCTAGTAGTTAGTGGCAGCTACAGACTCGAATATAGTAAGAACAGAAACAATAAGTTTTTTTCTAAGGGTCCTAAGCCATGTGATATATGTGGTTACTGTAAGGAGAAATGGCATTGGAAGTCAGACTGTCCTAAGAAGAAGTAATCTGGTTCTGCTGCTGTAGCAGAAGATGACATCAAGTCCAAACAGGACATTGCTCTGTTGCTAATAGAAACACACATGCCTTTGATGTGTGGGTTCTTGATACTAGAGCTTCGTATCATATGTGTCCAAGGAGAGAATGGTTTGCAACTTATACAGTGCTAGATGGTGGTAACATTAAGATGGCCAATAGCTCTGTGAGCAAGGTTGCGGGGATCGGCTCAATCAAGATCAAGACACATGATGGTAGATTTTACACATTGAATGATGTCAGACATATTCCATCAATGGAGAAGAATTTAATATCTGTGAGCTTGCTTGATAGCAGAGGTTTTAAATATTCTGGTGGAGACGGAGTTCTGAAAGTCTGTCAAGGCTCTGATGTGATTCTGAAGGGTGTCATGCGTGGTACATTGTATATTTTACAAGGTTTCACAATGTTATGTTCTGTGAATATTGCATCTCAAGAGATTCACAAGTAGGATATGACTAAGCTATGGCATATGAGGCTTGGACATATGAGTGAGAGAAGGATGCAAATTCTGTCAAAGAAAGATCTTCTGTGTGGCCATGAGGTCAAGAGTCTGGAGTTTTGTGAACATTGTGTATTTGGGAAACTTCATCGTAGTAAGTTCTCTAAGGTTGTGCATATAACCAAAGGCACGTTAGATTATATCCACTCTGATTGTTGGGATCCAGCCCGGGTTGAGCCTTTGGGAGGTCACAGATATTTTGTATCAATGATTGATGATTATTTAAGAAAGACTTGAGTGATCATGCTAAAGCACAAAAGTGAAGCTTTCAAAAACTTCAAGGATTGGTGGAAAATCAAACAGGAAAGAAGATCAAGAGGTTGCGGACAGACAATGGTCTGGAGTTTTGTTCATCAGAGTTCAATTAGTTGTGTAAGGATAAAGGGGTTGCTCGACATCACACAATCAAGAATACACTACAACATAATGGTGTAGCTGAACGGATGAATCAGTTGCTGTTGGAGAGAGCAAGGTGTATGCTCTCAAATACTGGGTTGGAAAGAAGGTTCTAGGCTGAAGCAGTAAGTACAGCTTGTTACTTGATCAATCGTGGACCGCACACTGGTATTAAATGCAGGATACCTGCAGAGATGTGGTCAAGTAAACCTGCTGATTACTCTCATCTTAAGATTTTTGGGTGCACAGTTTACTATCATGTCAGTAAAGAAAAATTAGAGCCAATAGCAAGGAAAGGAGTATTTGTGGGCTATGGTGATGGAGTAAAGGGATTCATGATCTGGTCTCCATCAAAAAACAGAGTGATTCTGAGTAGGGACGTGATATTTGATGAAAGTTCTATGCTCGGATGCTCAACAAGGTCCATAATTGAACCAGAGGATTGTAGTTTTGACAAACAGGCGGAGCTGCAAGAAGATCATTAAGGAGGTGATCAGCAGGAACACAATCAGAGTCAAGAACTACAGGCTGCTGATGGTCTGATAGAAACTCAACAGTCTGATGTTACACCATCTGAAACAAGACCCCGTAGTATTGCTCAAGACAGAGTAAGAAGTGTTGGAATAGGACAACCTCAAAGATATAGTTATGAGGATATGGAGGGGTATGCATTGCAGGTTGTTGAAGAGGTAGATACGTATGAACCATCTACTTATAGAGAAGCTATTTCAGGAACTGAGGCAGAGAGATGGTTTGCTTCAATGGGAGATGAGATGGAATCTCATCAAAAGAATAATACATGGGATCTGGTTACACAACCACAGGGGAGAAAAATTGTTACTTGCAAATGGATTTTCAAGAAAAGGGAAGAGATATCAATGGCAGAAGGAGTTAAGTATAAGGCTCGAGTTGTTGCTAGAGGTTTCAGTCAGAGAGAAGGGGTGGACTACAATGAGATCTTCTCATCAGTGGTCAGACACACTTCCATCAGAGCGCTGTTAGCAGTAGTGGTGCATCAGGATCTGAAGCTTGAGCAGCTGGTTGTGAAGACTGCATTTCTTCATGGTGAGCTTGAGGATGAAATATACATGACTTAGCCTGTGGTTTTCAAGTTCCTGGTAAGGAGAATCACATGTGCAGATTGAACAAGTCTCTGTACGGACTTAAACAGTTCTTCCAGACAGTCGTATAAGAGGTTTGACAGCTATATGATGAAGCTAGGCTACATCAGATGTCCGTATGATTATTATGTCTACTACAATAAGCTGAAAGGTAAATCATATATCTATCAGGTGCTTTATGTGGATGACATGCTGATAGCTGCCAAACAAATGTGTGATGCTCAGAAATTAAAAGATTTGCTGAGTGCTGAGTTTGAGATGAAGGACTTGGGTGCAGCGAATAAGATTCTGGGAATGGAGATTTTGAGAGACAAAACTTAGAAGAAGCTTTTCTTGTCACAAAAAGGCTACATTCATAAAGTTTTTAATAGGCTTGGGATGTCGACTTCAAAGCCTATTGATACACCAAGTGCTGCAAATCTTCATCTAACCATGTGTGTCTCTCCGTGTGAAGATGAAAATGTGTATATGTCTCTGGTTCCTTATGCAAACATTGTAGGAAGTCTGATATATGCAATGGTCTGTACAAGGCCAGATCTTGCACACGCAGTTAGCGTTGTCAGCAGGTTTATGGGATAACCGGGGAAAAAATATTGGCTTGTAGTGAAAATAATATTCAGGTATCTGAGAGGTACGTCTGATGTTGGCCTCATATATAGAAATGAGGCTTTATGCCTGGTAGCAGGTTATTCTGATTCTGATTATGCAAGTGATGTAGACAGCAGAAGGTTGATGATTGGTTATGTATTTACTTTGGGTAACTCTGTGATCAGTTGGAAAGCAACTCTGCAGCCAACTGTGACGTTGTCAACTACTGAAGCAGAGTGCATGGCTTTGACAGAAGCTGCTAAGGAGGGTATCTGGTTGAAAGGCTTAACCAACGAGCTGGGTTTGCATAATGATCAGGCTACAGTGTATTGTGACAATTTGAGTGCGATATGTTTAGCCAAGGATCAGGTTCATCATGAGAGGACCAAGCATATTGATGTGAGATATCATTTCCTGAGAAATGAAAAGAGGATTCAAGTGAAGAAGGTAGGGACTGCTGATAACCCTGCAGATATGTTCACTAAGCCGGTTCCTCAGAGCAAGTTTAAACATTGTTTGGACTTGCTGAATATCTCAAGCTAATAGTCGCCCTGAAAGGTGAGCAGGCCCCTGAAGGGGCATCAGGACCGTGGATGGACATCAGGCTCCAGGTGGAGCAGCAAGTTCCTCACGTCGCATCTGGTCCAAGGAAGGGCATTCTGGCTTATGATGAAGCATCTGGTCTTAGAGAAGTGTTATGATTCTTTGATAGAACATCTGGTCCCAGTGGGGCATTCTGGCTTAACGGAGCATCTTACGATTGAAGAAACGCAGGGCTATGAGGGAACATCTGGGTCTTATTAGGGTATACTGGCTCGACGGACCATCAGGCCGTTGAAGGAGTATCAAGTTCCTGATGGAACATTTGGCTAAGTGAGGCATTCTGGCTCAGCGAAGTATCTGGCTTGACTAACCAATTTACTTCAAAAGCATCTGGTCCGCTAATAAGACATCTGAGAAAAAAGGAGAAAAGTCTAGTACGCTTGTTTGCAACAGAAGTCTACAACTTCCTATTGGCGAAATCTGGTACATATGTCTGATGAAGAAGTCTGGTACATCTGTTTGGAGGATTCAAGTCAAGGTGAAGATTTGTTAGATGTGACTTGAATATATTGGGCCCATAAACTTAGGCCCAACCCGTTGAGGATTAATTAGGACTCTGTTAATTAGGGTTTTACTATTAATACTCTCTAATCCCTAGTCTCCAATGTATTCTGAAACTTGTATCTCCAGTAATAAAATCTGTCTTTTTCCCGTGGACGTAGCCAACGTGATCGTTGGTGAACCACATAAATTTTGTGTCTTGTTCTTGCATTTTCTCATTGTCTTACTCACATCCGTTATAACATACGTGCTTATGCATGCACATGAAACACACAAGAAAAATAAAAGAAAGAACGTGTAAGTAACAAAATAAAAGAAAAAGCTTAGACTAAATTCTAATTTGAACCTAATGGTGAATCAAAGAGTCTCCGGTAACGGTGCCAAAATTTGATGTGCTCAAATTAACCCTAGAGCTACTCTCTCAAATTAAGACGTACTTTAGGAGTCGAATTCCACAAAGACTCAAGGTTCACACAAAAGATTATCAGTTTATGAATTAAGCTAAACAGAAAAAATTGTAAATTAAAATAAGCAAACAATTAAAATCGAGTAAATTCAGATGGAAAAAGAGTTAGGCTTAGAGAAATTCTCAAGTAATTCAGAATTACTGGTTAAGTAAATTATCGGGATTATTATTAAAATCCGTTCTCGAACTCGAAACACAATGGTAAAATCAATCAACTCTCACTGCAGAGATTATCTATGTCTAAATTTAGAATTTCAAATCTCTTTGCTAAATTCTTCAATTCAGACAAACATTAATTCCAGGTTCGATTGTTCACAAAATTCCTAAACCAAATCTCTTTGTGAATAGTTATTTTGCTCATCTAAGATAATTCAGACAATCAATTACACTATTTTGTCAACTAATCAACCTAATATCAGATTCAAGGTCATGAATCTAAAATCAGCAATAAACACAATCTAGATGAAGAACTCTATTGATTCAATCCTAAATAACCATCAACCTAGCAATTCATCTTCTACCTTTGAAAACCCTAAACCTAACAAACAAACTACTAGATATGATCAATGAAACATAAATCATAGTTTGAATAAATTGCATAAAATAAATCAAGAGTAGAAGTAAGAGTTTAGAAATCTTCTCCAAAAACTCTGAAAAGGTGGTTGTCGCGTAGAATAAAGCATAGGTCTAAACAATGACCTAAAAATTCTATTTATTACTAAAAACACAAAAATGACTAAATTGTAAATAAAGAAAACTCTGGGGCAATTTTGCAATTCTCCAAAAATCTCCAAAGACACGTGAAGTCTGCGTCTGCGATGGGTGTCGACCGACACCAACACCATGATTGTTCTCCGAATTCGTTTCTTCAGCACAGCTTCTCGGTTTGCTCCAAAGTGTTCCAAAATCTCCAAATAAGTGCAAAACGTACATAATCCTGCAAAGACTCAAAAAGACTCTAGAAATACAAAAAAAAACTCTAAAAACAAGACTTATATTGTGGTTAAAAATCCATAGAAACCATGATATGTCACATTGGCGCTTAACGTAATAGGTGAGACCATGTCATGCAAGAGGACGATACAAGAATGGCGGCATGCGATATATGTTTTGAATTCATGCGCCGCAAATTTTTCTGTATGGATGATACGATCCTTCCGCTTTTGAAGTATAACTACGATAGTCTCAAAGGAGACCAAGTCAAATCGTGTTTGGTATATTGTGCTTTATTTCCAGAAGATGATAAAATTCCCAAAGAAAATTGATAAGAGTATTGGATATGCGAGGGAATTATAGATGAAAGTGAAGGTATTGAAGAGGCTGAGTACATGGGTTATGAAATAATTGGTAGTCTTGTTTGTGCATCATTGTTGATGGAATCGAGTAATCAGGATGGAAACAATTTTGTGTATGCATGATGGATCGCATCTGACTTGGGAAAACAAAAAGAGGCTTTCATAGTGCGTGCAGGTTTTGTGTTAATTCTAATTCCAAAGGTTACAAATTGGAACATTGTGAAAAGGACATCATTGATGAATAATAGAATTCAATATATTGTTGGCAGACCTAAATGTCTCGTACTCTGTTGTATAACTTGCTGTGACTACCCTTTAGAACCAGATAGAGAAAAGAGATATGAAGTTGCAACAGAGATAAAGAGAAGAAGAAGAACAGTGCACAAGAGAATTAACGAGTTCGAGCTCTCGATGGGAGAAACTCTACGTCTCGGCCTGGCAATCAAGCAATCCACTAAAAGTTAGGGTTACAGCCACCTCTCAATTACAGTCTCACACCTCTCAATTACAACTCTTGTTTTGGATCTATCGGGTAATCATAATCTCTTTTAATTACCTGAAGGAATATTAAATCTAGTTTCCTTGCATTATCTCAACTTGTCAGATTCTGGTATACGTCATTTGCCTATTGGTCTACAAGAGTTGAGAAAACTAAGGTTTCGGCGAGCCTTAAATACAACTCATTAATAAGTTAAACGACAGAGTTTTGTAATTGGCAAATAACACTGTAACCTTCTGCTTCTAGTGGAGACTCTCACCCATTTGCTTCTTCTTCGGCATCAGACGGCTGAGCCTCCCACTCCTATGCTTCTTCCTTAAAAACGTCAATGGTACTTGGGATGGGTATTTCGGTTTAAATTTGGGTTCGGTTTAAATTTGGGTTTGGTTTGGTTTGGTTTGGGTTAGGGTTCGGTTCAGTTCGGATTCGGTTCAATTTGGTATTTGGGTTCAGTTTGGTTCAGTTAATACATAATACATTTTTTTTTGATATGTACACGTTTAGAATTTGATGTCGTATTATATAGTATTTTTTATGTAATATAGATTTTTTTTTACCTATGTTCGTTTAGAATTTGATGTCGTATTAATGTTTTCTGTTGAAATAATTATATCTTTGAAATAATTTAATTTATTCTAAAATGATAAAATAATGGATCGAGAATTATATATTCGTTTAACTATTTTATATTTTTAACTTATGATAGTAAACATATATTTATAATATATCATTTAAAAAAAATTAAGAAGTTATAAATTATTTGATATAAATTATTATATTTACTTATTTTAAATTTTGTTTTCGTTTTAACTAATAAATTTATGTAAGACAATTTAAATAAAGTTGAAAATTTTATTTTGTGAGGATTTTATTTTCAAATTAAAAGATATTGTAGATATTTTGCCTGTAGTGGATTTTTTTGTTTGTTCATTATACCAATAACATTTCATGTAATTTTAAATATTATATATATATATAAAGTATTATTTAGTATAAATTTTTCTCAAATAGTATTTCGGGAATTCCCATTTCGAAACAGAAATTGAGAGTGTGTACCATATGGGAATGCATTCCCATCTAAAACATGAATTTTAGACAGCGAATAAAACAAGAAGGTATAGTACTGGACGGAAATGATGCCCACCCATAATTTTCATTTCAAGATTTTGTAAAAAAAAAAAAAATCACGTGTCGATGATGTAGATGATATGTGGATGCTACGTCATTTGTTTACTATGACGTGGATGACATGTCATCATCTTCAAATGTACAGTCACGCCTATTTGTATGAATTAATCATATTTTTATAGTTGGTATATGGATCTAAGGAACCGATATTTATGCTCATGGCTAGTTATGTGCATACAAAGTCAACAAGAATAGTACCTAGTTAGAATTTATTTAAGATTCAATATTTCTATTTTTCTATTATTATAGATTTATATTTATGAGATATATGTAATATTATATTTATTATATAAATTAATAATATTAGGACCATGATATTTTATTAATTTATAGTGATATTAATTTATCTGTAAATTAAAAAATAATAATTTATAGAATAAAATAATATTTATCAATTTATAGAGATTTTTGTTAAAATTAAAAATATAGAAATTAAAAAAAATTTGATCTAAATAAAATTAATGTTTTGGATGTTATAAATGTTAATAGTTTTGGAATTGAAATTTTAAAATTTAAAAGAAACTCAAATTATTTTGATAATAACTAAAAAAAGATTATAGATGAATCCACTTATATAAACAATTAACCTCAATTGTTGTATTTCAAAATCACCATCTCTGTATTAGTGTCATGAATCTTCACTAATGGGAGGCAGCAATTAAAACACAAAGGGCAGAAGAATTTAGAAGAAGTTCATATAAATGTGGAAAACATAAAGCTTGGTCTGGTCTTAGTTTTGTGAACAACAAAAGAAGCAAAAGAAGAAACAAGATTATTGCAAGTGTGACAATTAAATGGGTGGGATCAAGAACTACCAGCAGAAACCATCATGAACTCGCCTTCGCATACCAAAACGCCACCCACATAAGCTTTACCTTCCATCTTAGCAAGCCCGAAACGTTTCTGGAACTTTAGAAGAGTCATCCTCATGACCAGTGTGTCTCCTGCAATCACTGGTTTGCGGAATCTCACTTTATCAATACCGGCAAAGAAGAAGTTATCCCGAGATCCTCCAACTTCCGGCTGCAGCATTACTATACCTCCCACTTGTGCCATTGCCTGCAAAACGCAAACTCAACTTTTCAGTTAAGTCACTTCATGGCTTTTTATGACATCATACTCACTCGAACAAAGAAACGATCTTTTTCATCTAAACTAGCGAGTTCATTAACCTCTTTCAAACTTAAAGTTGCATACTTCCACCATGCAAACTTGGGTTTTCATCGGCAGGGTTAAAAGTTCAATTTTTGCAGACAACTTCACCCATTTAGCGAAGTGATCTTGAAGTTCAACAACTATAATATACTCATTAATCTATAACACCACAAAATGATCATTCATTTACCAATTCTAGTGAAGATCTCACACTAATATATCAAGATTCAAAATCCAAAACCAACATCAAACTAGCACATCATTGACCTCTTATCATTGCTAAAACCCATCTTCCAACAGCTAACATTTTAATTGGAAGATCTTTGAGCTTGTTGAAGATAAGAAAAAAGTTTGCAACTTTAATACCTCAATCATAAGAACACCAGGCATGATGGGTCGATCAGGGAAATGGCCAGGGAAGAAATTGTCATTGATAGTGACATTCTTAATAGCTACAGCTGAAACGCCTGGCGTATACTCTATCACTCTATCTACCAGCAGAAATGGAAACCTAAAAAGCCACCACAATGTCAAATCCCACAAAAAATATCAAACTTTGAAACTTTGGTTTCAACGAAAACTTATGAAATCCTCGAAATTTCTTGTCTTTATATATACCTGTGAGGCAATATCTCTCTGACCTTGTTAATGTCCATCACCGTTGGAAATGCTGGGAATTCTGGAGATTAAACAGATAAATTAGTTGAAGAATTGAATGTGAAAAACTTAAGAAATTGAGATAATCTTACTGAGTTCGATTGGTGTATCTTTTTCTGATAAGGTGTCATCTTCATTTGTAGAAGAACAACGAAGCGCGAGGGAATTGAATCGCTTGTTGGGTAAGAGAGAAACAGAGTGAGATCTGGAGGAGGTGAGATGAAGAAGTGATCTAGGCTGATTATGTTGATGATGATGAATTAGTGAGTCAGAGCTCAGGAAGAGTACAGAGCTGGAAGTAGTAGCCATTATCAAGGTAACAGTGAAGAGAGTTAAGAGAGAATGAGATGTTTTTGAAGGTGAAAGGAGCGGAGAGTCCAAAGGTGGTGTCAGATTGTGAAAGCAAGTTTAATGAACAAATAAATTTAACTATTAAAAAAAAGCCCCAGTAGTTGATCGAATAGTTTTAAAATAGCGAATGAATTATCAAATGGCCTATTAGCTCAGTTTGTTAGAGTGTCGTGCTAATAACGCAAAGGTCTCAGGTTCGATCACATTTTATCTGTTTAAGAGTTCAATGTTCAATGTAAAAAAAAATAGTTCATATAGAAAAATAGTTCAATGTAATTTTTTATAGAAAAAAATAGTTCATATAGAAAAATAGTTCAATGTAATTTTTTATCTGTTTAAGAGTTCAATGTTCAATGTAAAAAAAAATAGTTCATATAGAAAAATAGTTCAATGTAAACAGATAAATTAGTTTTATCTGTTTAATTGTTCATATAGAAAAATAGTTCAATGTAATTTTATTGTCCAAGAGACAAACACCTAATCGAATAAGAAATACATGAATTTGGTTGCCTTTGACTAATTTTTAAGAAACTAATCAAATATTAGCTGGATCGATAAACTTTTCAGCATTGTTTTAGATTATCTTACCAATGAGTCAATGACCATTAGTTGTGGTGGAAGAGCTGACATTTTAAAAGTCAAATAGTTTCGATCGAATTACATAACATAGCAAATGATCTTTAATATAGTTAGTTTTCATGGTTGGGCTGATCGTAAATGTCTACTAATTAAGTAAATTGCTTAATTCTTTATTTCTTTATATTTTTTATAATGGTTGATAAAAAAGGTAGATTTTCTTATACTTTTTTCTGAAAATTATCATGTTTTCTTAAACCAAATTATATATGGCTATATTTGCTCAAGAGTCAAGATGTTTGTGTATGTTAAGTGGCAACTACATCACCATTCATCAAAATCCTATAAGAATATTACCAAATTAGAGAAGTAGATTAACTTCAGTGTATGGATTAACCATGTTCATTCTTTTTCTCATATGTTTTAATGACCATGAAATTCAATAGAAGATGCATGAACTTCGACAAACCTCGAAGATGGAGTTTTCTATCATTAACTACACCACATGCATATATAAAGTTTCTAGGGAAACATTGATATATCCATTATCACCACATTCATCACCATTGCTTGAATTGCAGACGGCCACAAAATTTTTACCAATTTTCACAAGGCCCAATATTATTATTAAGGGATATCTTAGGAAAATAAAGTCTTGTCTTCTGGAATCACAATAAATATACTTTCCTTACTTCATCAAATTTATGTAATGAAGCAAGTCGGCTGCTATTGGCTTCTTTTGAATTTTTTGTTAAGCTTCCTCCAAAGTGTCAATTCTTCGAACATTTTTTATATTTTTTATTTATGAAAGGTTTATCAAACATAGAAGATACACGATCTGTGTAGTTTAACTCGTTGACCACTTCTTTGGGAATTCTTCTTCTTTTAATCTAGAGTATGTCATTCTCATTTGCAACTGCTATCCATTTGAGAAATTTCAATCATCATAAATTTACTACACCAAGTCTCAGGTTAAATTGTAATTGTTTATATGCAATTTCAATATAATATTTTTTGGTAAAATGACCCGATTTATTTGATATCAACTTCTTCTGTTATGGATAGATGAGCACAAACTGAGGCCCTGAAAATTGATGGAAAGTCTCCTCTCACACTTGCAGAAATAGAGTTGCTCACATCTAAATCTTCTCACAAATCACAATGATTAAGGTATTAGTCTTGTTGACTTTTCCAAATAATTATAAGTTTGGAAACAAAATCTTACAAGAATGTTGACAGTTAGGGATTGGTCTTGTTGACTTTTGAAAATTATTATAACAGCAACGTACGTAAGCTTTTATCTTGCAACTCCTCTCTCATCTTGGAAAATATTTGTTTATCCATGGGCACGGAAATTAGTCGGCTTAGCCCTCTAATCGACGTCAAATGCTCTTTAGAGATTTCTGAGCATTTGGAACATAACGTTACTTGTCTATGTGGGTCTAGAGAAAAAAGAACCATTTTTGACAAGTTGGCCTTTCAACGAATCCTAGAATCAACAATTTCACTAGTTGGATATAACTCTAAAATAGGAATAAGATTAGAGATGCTCTTAATACTTATTTTACTCTCTATTTGGAGTCCTTTAAAATTTGAAGATTTTTATTTTATCTTTTAATCTTTTATGAACCAAATACTATTTATTTCTTTGAAGATTTATTATCTACCCTACAAAGAAATAATTAGTATAGTCTTGATATGATCACACATAAACGTTTTGAAAAAAGATAGTAAAATAAAGTAAATGTGAAAAGCATGTCGCCATAATATAACTCCCAAACCAACCATGTGTGTTAACTTCGCCACTTTATCTTCATCCTTATCATCAAAAAAAAAAAAACTTTTCTCAAACTTTCTAAGAACATACTATAAATTTTAGAATTAGGTTGAATGTTATCAAAAAAATCTAGTGACCAAATAAAACCTAACATTACATGATCTGGTCATTAACACAAATTTCAAAATGTGGAAGTTGTAATTGACTTGATGGTAATTATAATCTCGCTTCTCGGATTATTTCTTGCTTCTCTTACTTCCACGAACCAAGAGACAAAACTTCTTCCATCTTACCAAAAGATGGTTCAAGCAAATTATAATTAATTCTCCAATATTCAGTCATATGAAAACCAATAAAAAATGTTTGAGTCATATATTACGTGTTATAATTACCATCAAGTCAAATAAAACATGTCTAAATACAACCAAAAAAACATGTATTTTATTTCCCGAAAACGGCTAGATCCAAAGAACATGAAGACCTGGCGCTTTCCTATTGGCTTAGCTCCATTGAATATTGCAGCTGACGATTACAAAAAAAAATGAGAAATATTTCTTAAACAATTTTAAGACAAATTCAATGGACGCAGCAGCTACTTTGAAAGGCCGAGATCTTCAGAACAAAGTGAAATCACTAGCTAGGAAAAATAGATAAAAAAAACCCTCACTTTTAAAAAAAACATTACAAAAAACTTTTATATTTATTATGGATTTTTAAATCCTTATCTTTTAATAAATGGTGAAATAAATCCTAGGTATTATAAAAAATAAGTACATCATAATATTAAAATAAAAATAAATAAATAAAATTTGGTTTATGATTTTTTTTCTAAATTTGATTTTGTGATTTATTTTACTCAAAATTGAGTTTTTAACTAATATATTATTATAGATTAGCATATTTCGTGTTTTGATTCAAATTTTTTTTTTGAATAACTAACTAAAAGTAATTAATAGTAGTCATTTTTTTGAAATATTTTAAGTTATATTTTAAATATATCTTAATTTTATGTATTTAAATTAAAAAATATTTTAGTGCGAAAATTTATGTACTTTTGTAATAATAAAAATATTTTTGTTTGTTTTCATGTTAATAAGTTTGTGTGACCAAACCAAATAAACATTTATTAACATATATTCATATTTGGTTCAATATAAAGTTATATATATCATTTATATATATATATATATTCATATTCATACGAAATAAAATTTATTGAATATGAATTTTATGAATCTGAATATATAATATCGAAATAAATTTTATTGATTATAATATTATCTAATATGAATTTTGTGTTAATAAATATTTATTTGTTTTAGTCTCATAAACCTATTAACGCGAAAACAAACAAACAAAAATTATATTCTTATGAATGTATATAACTTTCCACACCAAAATACATTTAATTTAAATACATAAAATTAAGATATATTTAAAACATACTTTTAAAATATTTCAAAAAATGACTAATAATTAATTACTCAACACAATCTCAAACCTCTCTCCAAACGGACCAAACCCAGTACGATGAAGAACTTCTCACCTTCTTTCTCCAAAACCAAGAAGCTCTACAGAGGCGTAAGACAAAGGCACTGGGGAAAATGGGTTACCAAAGAACCGGACCCGTCTCGGGCTCGGAACATTCGAAACCGCTGAAGAAGCTGCCATGGCTTACGATCAAGCCGCTTTTCAGATCCGTGGAGATATCGCAAAACTTAACTTCCCAAACATCAGACACGAATATATTAATGCTCTCCATTCCTCTGTCGATGCCAATCTCCAAGCTATTTGTCAGAGTTTGAGAAAAACAGAGGAGATTTGCTCTGTTTCGGATAAAACAGAGGATACTTGCTCTGTTTCGGATAAAACAGAGGAGATTTGCTCTGTTTTTGAAAAAAACAGAATATATCCTGCCAAAAACAGAGCATCCTGAGACTATGGTGTTCTCTGATAATTCACCAAGAACTGATGAAAACTCATTGTTGAATGAGTTTGTAGTGGGATCTTCGTCTTCGGGAGAGGGTATAACATTCTTGGATTTCTTGGATTCTGAGTTTGAAGAGATTGGGAGTTTTGAGCTTGTGAAGTTTCCTTCTTTGGAGATCGATTGGGATGCAATTAGCAAACTTTCCTATTCTTAACGTCTTCTCTTTTCTGTTACTGTTTGATCTTCTAATGTATCTTTGCAACTGAAATTTTTAACAGTTGCAGAGGGGATTTTAGGTTTGAAAGTATTTTTCTTTTGTTGGTCGTTTAGGGTTTTAATATCTTAGCTAATAATCTCCATGTTTGGTTTGGCTTGGTAAGTTTTAAGGTCCTCGCCTTCCACAAACCGGAGAAACTTTATGTATTCAAAAACTACCATTATGTATATATCATCTTTACATATTCTAATTATGAGAATGAGAAACCTTTAAAATGAAGTCTTGATTCCCCTTTTTTCCAAGAGTTAACTTGGCTAATAAAATCTTTGTCAATATTAGGAATCTAATATGCATAAAAGAGAATAAAATTCAGACATTTTTGTAGAATCCACCCTAGTCAAAATAGTTGACCACATGTTTAATCCTTCTTAATCAGGTTTGAGGTTCAATAGAGGCAAATTTATCAGAAACATTCAGCATAGTGTGGGTAGCGTCATTCACCACATGGTGCCTTGTGCTAAGGTAAAGTTGTCAGTTGTAAATGTGATAGTTGTAAATGTGATGCATGTAGAACCGTCTAACTGTTATGAAAGTCAAGAAAAACTGCAACGCATGTATATTCGTAAAATATAATTTGTATGGAGCCCATTATTATTATGCGCGCACAATAACTTACGTTTTCACGTCTATATAAACGTTCGATTGTAACATACCTCACATTAATAACACTAAGAGTTATACAAAGATTTTTTCTATTCTTTTTTTATCATTATCCTGATTCTTTTCAATGGTATAAAATTTTAATATTTATTTATATTTATCTTCATGATAAATTATCATTTTGTATAACATTAATGTCTTTTTTTTTCTGAACAACGAACCGTCTAATGTCTATCATGAATATTTATAGTACGAATAGAATTATCTATTGTGGAATCGTCTTTGGACTAGCCACTCTACTTTTATATGTTGCATCAAATTAAATTCGCTCATTGTAAATGGTTAAATTATCATTTGTAATAGATAAATAAAAATATTTAGATATTTTGTCTTTTCCCCCAGTTTTGGTTAACTTGTGTATTTTGTAGAAAACTAGTGTATTTGTAACATTTTCTATTATACATATTGGATAGGTTGCTAATCTTTCCTTTTTTCACAAAATGATGTTCATGCGGCTTGTCAAATGCCACAACGGATATAAGTTAATTCGGGAAAAAGAAAGATTATAGCATCAAAAGTACTAAAGGAAAGAGGTTGTTTCACAATCTTATCGACAGTCTGATTTGCTTGATGGTTAAGAAACTGAAACTAGGTTGAGCTCCTCTTGAAAAGCCGGAAAATGTTAGGCGTTGGCTTTACCCAAGTACTATCCTATGATAAAACTTCTATAAATCAATATTCTATAAACTAATAAATACTATAAATTAATAAGTTTATCCAGTTTTAAATTGGATCAGTGTAAAAACTAACACAATTCGATAGATAATAAGATAATATTTTTTAGAAAACTTTTATGTGAATACATGGTCCCAATAAAATTATAAATTGATAATTATATATTAGACGTTAATTTCTGTTTAACAATTCGACGAATTTACACAAGTATAGTTATGATAATCATATGTATTTTTGTTATATTTGATTTTGCTTACAGTTTTTTTTTTTCTAATTTTTCTTATTGTGTTACATATTTTGTGGTGTAATGTTTTCCAACTGTTAAAAATTATAAATAGTTTCAAGCGCTATAACTATTTTTATAAGCATTAGCGGTTCCAAATCAACTATATCATCGTCTTTACAACTAATTTTTTCATCATCAAATTGTAAGAAAAAAATACTTGGCGTGTAGAGAAAATAAGGAATTAGTTAATCATTAAATTTTGATTTTTAATCAATTATTTGTTGTTGATTGTATGGACACAATAACTCAATAAGAGAAGATAAAACACATTAATTATATATTCTTTCCATTTCATATTAACTATCATTTTAAAACTTTAATTTTGTTTTGGAATAAGTGACATTTTATATTTCAAAGCAGAATTTTGATAAAATGTTTAGTTTTATCTCTACTACTTTAATACATTACTAACCAATAAATTTTATATAGTATATTAAAAATTAAAATAAAATTTTTAAATATTTTCTATATATGTGTGCAAAAACCTTAAATGATACCTATAGTGAAACAGAGATAGGACATAGTTTTGCATATACCACTTGATTAATTGGCTAAATAACTGATAGTTTCAGAAAGTACGAAAACCATATGCAAAAGAGAAGAAGTTTTTATTTGTGAGAAAATAATATTATAGAAAAGAGCTTCCTAGTTAATTTTAAAGTAATAAGAATAATTTAAGAATTAAAAAAATTATATATATGATCACAAAAATTTATTTATCTTCAAGACTTAAGATAGTTTCAGAATATACGAAAACTAGGTGAAAAGAAAATGAGTTTATATTTGTGAGTAAATAATATTATCAAAAAAAAATTTTGACGTTTAAAGTAATAATAATAATTTAAGAATTAAAAAAAAATATATATTTCAAGAATAATCACGAAAAGTTATTTATCTTCAAGACTCGAAATAGTTTTGGAATATACGAAAAAGTGGTGCAAAGAAAATGAGTTTTTATTTGTAAAGAAAGAATATTATCAAAAATAGTTATTCAAGTTTAAAGGAATAAGAATAATTTATGAAAATAAGAAAATAAAAGTAACTAAATTGATATGATTATTCATTTATTTATATATTGTCAACTTTGCATAACAAATAGGTTTACATAAAAAAGTAGTTATTCTTAGAGTACAATATATGTTCATATCTAAAATATATATGTTCAAGATTGTCAGTTTTAGAATGAAAATAAATTGAATTGATATATTGAAAATAATTTTATATAGTATTTCTAAAATTTTATAAACTTCAAAGGTCAGATTTTTTTAATTTCTTCTAAGAAAAGTATATAACGATTAATCTTAGGATTAAATACCAAAAATAGACCTCTTTGAAAATTTATTTCCAAACAGGGACCCCTATAGACTGCTTTAAAAATCCTTCACAGAAGACCCTGTTTGGAAATAAATTTTCGAAAATGTTCATTTTAGACAATCGCTCTTAATTTTATCACATGTTACTTTTCTATAATCGCAACAAAACAAAACTATTAAAATATAGATAAATATTATTTTTCATAGTAAACTAGTAAGAGAAAATAAAAATTTCAGATCATATATATTTAAAAATTTTAAGAAGAAAAATAATATATGAAAAAGAAAGACCATGTAATGAAAAATTCTAGAAAGAAAGGAACTGAGTGGCAAAATGAGTATCAAAAGGTCGAGATCTAAAAGAAAACAAAAACGAAACAAATATATTTAGAAACATGTACAAAGATGATATTCAATCTCTATGAAGTAACTTTGACACGCACCATAACATGCTCAGAACAACCTCACGAACACAACTTGGTATGTCTCTTAAAAATCTTTGGCACTCAACTCTATCATGCAATTGATCAGAGAAAAATAGAGTACTATAAGAAGATAGAAATGAAGATATAATATTGTTATAGGTTGAGAATCAATTCATAGTTCTATTTTTTATCAAAAAAAATCACAGTTCTATTTGTTATATATGAGTATAGAAATCGTGAACAAAGAATAGATGCCTAGAAGAGAACATGTGCATCTTGGAAGATGAGGAAAGAAATGGTAGAGAAAAAAATGTTGGAATAGAAATTGACAAAAGCTTGGCTAGATACATACACATATTAAATTAGTTTTTTTTTGAATGAGTGAATGTCCAAATAATCTCGGAGAATTTAACAAAAAAAATAAATTAATATCAAATTTTAACTCCATCTTGTTGGTTAATTTAAATTAAAAATATAGAAAAACAAAATTCGAGATGAAAGTTACAGTTTTTAGATCTAAAATTTACAATTTTTCTTTATTACAGTTTACAATCCAGAACATAATTTTTATGTCGATCCTCTCCGCTTTCCTCTGTCCAGATCTTCAAAATCTGGTTATTACTGTTTCATACCAATTTCTCTCCTTCTCATTTTTTATTTCAATGCAAAATTTGGATGGATGTTAACTGCTTCATCCAAAAAGTTGTTCATATCTATCTATTTTCTATTCAGTTCCTTGAATTCTGGAACCGAGGATTTCCAAAAATGAAATCTGATGTTGTTTTTTTGTTAGATTGTAGTTGGAAATAATTTTTCACAAATGATATTTAATAGTGCATAATTAATAATTTTATGAAACAACTAATACAGTAAGAAAATTATAATAACTTTACGAAACTAATTTAACAAAGAGCTCTCTAGACAAAATTTTCTCAAAAAATCTACCAAATAATTGTACATTAAAATTGATTTCTTACGAAAACTTTACCAAGCAACTATACTATTATCTATGTGCAAAACTAAATCTTAAACAACTCTCTCTGCATAGTAACTTTTTCGAAAACTTTATGAAACTATTTATACATTAAAATTGATTGTGCAAACCTAATTTTTCAAACAATTATGTAGTTTAACTTTTGCAAAAAACTCTATCAAACAACTATACATTGAAATCGATTTAATAAATGTATAAAACTAAATTTGCCAGACAACTCTGCAAAATAAATGTTTTCGAAAACTTTACAGAAAAACTTTACACTGAGAAACAATATTATCTTGAAATCAATAAAACTTCCTCCATAATTATGCTAAATAACTTTCTAGAAAAATTATGCACAAAAATATTATAAAACAACTATGCACATATCTAATTTTTTTGTAGAACTCACAACTTGTTGTAGATTTGATTAGTTTAAAACAAATCAAAACCTAACAACTTGTTCTGAGTAGAAATAATTCCTCATAATATTCTCTTATGATTTATAATTTTAGGATTTTTAATTATTAAAAAAGCTAACATTAAGCTTTAATAAATTGAAATAGGGGTATTTTTATCTTTTGAGGTCTATCGTAAGTACAGTAGTTTAAAAGTGAAGCTCCTTAGAAAGCAAGGGATATAAATCTGATCTTAGAATATAAAAGAGTTTTTGCGCAGCACCATTTAATTTAATCTTTAACCGACAACTAAAAATAAATCTAATTTGGGGGTAAATTTTTCGTTTTACAGATGGTAGTTTAATATGACCTTAACTAAAACCAAATAATAAAAAAAGCATGTATTGAGGAAATTAAGCCTTGATCCACTTGACAAATTGGCTCAATAGTTTATCGCAAAACTAAAATCCTGAAAAGCCACATAATTTTAGAAAGGAAGACACGACAACCTTGAACAAAGAAAAGTTGATTCTTTAATTGCATGGGAAGAACATTATTACAATTAATAAGAAAAGAACAAAATCAACTTTGCTTTTACGGAAAGGATCCAAGAATTAAAAGTAGAAATATACATTTGGGCTCAAATTTTCATATTTATAGTGGAAGATTGTTGAAAATGGAATAACAAATCATTTTAAAGATCTTAACATAAATATAGTAAAGAAATATTAAGAGCTACCATGGATTATGTCGGTGAATTTCATGAGGTGGAAAAGAATGGTAACCTATTTCAGCTGGTATATCACCACCCGAAATACGATTCCATAGAGCAAAAACAAAGCCCAACCTCTTATGGTGAAACAGTCAGTGATGATTACCTTCTTCAACATCTTTTCTTATGTCCTCGTGGACGATGGTACCGAGACAGTAATTCTCAAAATTATTCAATGAGGGTGACCACTTTCCCTCTCATTTCTCACCCTGAGTACGCCTTCTCGACAAAAGGTTTGTTCTTTTATCATCCAGTACTTCCTTTGTTTTGGTGCAACAATAAAGAACTCGATATTGATGGTGGGTGCTCTGCATGCCGAGGCTCGAATTCCGGTACAAACTATTATTTCTGTGACTATTGTGATGACATTTACCACAAAGAATGTGTCCAATCTCCACTTAAAATAAAACATCCTTACCACCCTGAGCATTCTCTCCAACTTTACTTTCATCCTCATCCATTTCTTGGTCGTATTACTGAGTGTTTTTGTTGTGGAAGAAGAGCAAACTCTCTGGTCTATCATTGTACCATTTGTCAGGCTTTCATTCATCCAATATGTGCAATGAAACCGATACTCTTTGTTATAGAAAAACCAAAAACTCATAACCATCCTCTCACCTTTTTCCCTAGGCAAAATATCTTAATTTGCAACGTTTGTGGGATACTAAAAACTTTTTATCCCACCTACGTTTGTCTCAGATGCAACTTTGTAGCTCATAACGATTGTATGTATGCTCCACATATCATCAAGATATCCCGTCATCACCATCGTATCTCTTATATATCTTTTCTTCAATCCGGAGAAAGTTCTTGTGGGGTTTGCCGTACAAATATTAACGGTGGTTATGGTGCATATACTTGTGAAAAGTGTAATGATTATGTTACTCATCCAAGATGTGCTCTAGGGAAAGATGTGTGGAATGGAGAAGAACTAGAAGGTGTACCAGAAGAAGATGATATAACACAAGATGTTGGGTCATTCAATATAATATCTAAAGGAGTGATAATGTATTTTCTTCATGGCCATCAGCTCCGGCTCGAGGTCAACATACATTATGACGAAAACAAGCTTTGTCGAGCATGTGCCCTTCAAATTTATGAAGATAACTTCTATTCTTGTTTGGAATGTGAGTTCATTCTCCATGAAACATGTGCTAAGATTCCCCGAATATTACATCATGCATTACATCCACATCCACTTACGTTGAAGGCTTTGAATGAATATCATCTCATATTTTGTAATGCGTGTGGACGTGGTTTTGGTGGCTTTGTCTATGGGTGTCACATAGGTGACTGCAATTATGATCTACATGTACGGTGTGCTTCAATTTCTGAGCCATTTGATTATAAAGGTCATGAACATCCATTGTTCTTAGCTTTAGACCCAGTAAAAAAACCCATATGTCACTTTTGCAAAACAGAGTGTCTTAAACAATTAAATTGCATCAAATGCGATTTTATTGTATGTATTAAGTGTGCTACTTTACCATACAGAGTAAAGTATAAGCATGACACACACTTTCTGACGATTTTGTATGGGAAAGAAATACATGACAAAGATTGGTGTGAGGTGTGCGAACGCAATTTAAAAGACACTGACACAAAAGTGTTCTATTGGTGTAATGAATGTTGCACCACTTTTCATCGTAAATGTTTATTTTGGTGAAGATCCATATTTGAAGCCTTGTCAAGATTTATCCAAATTTGTCCAAATTCTTGGCAAAGGTATTATTTCTCAGCCATTATGTCATTCTTGTAAGAACCCCTGTTATGGTAAAATATTTAAGATGTGTTCTACAAAATGTGTTTATAAGACTTTTAAAGTTTTCATTTAAGATGTATAACTTATACAGTATAAGCATGCATGAGTTGTGTATCCCTCTGTTTAATTGAAACTATAGTTTTACTTTAGAATTGACTTCTTGATCTGTTTTGACTTTGAAAGTTAAATTTTCCAATCGTTTTCATAGTTTATATATACATACGCTTTATTTACTTTGTTTACTTCTTTTGGTATTACGAAACAACCAAAGTTAGGTTATGAAATTAGTTAAACTAACTCTTAGCAGTTGCCATTTTTTAGTATATGGCTCAAGCTAGGCTTATCAAAAGAAATTTGATATCTTAAAACTATTAAAAACGATCATGAAAAGATTCTTAAAACATTGGCCAACCAAAGTTGGCTACATAATTTTATGAACTGTTTTTATTTTAAAAGTAAAATCCTTTAAATTTAAAGTAGTTAAGAAAATTTTAACAAAATTATTTAGCAAAATATTAACAGAACGTATATGATTGGATGTTTTATATATGTACATGGGTTTTTCGAAAGGGTGAAAGACTATACTTGTAGAAAGGGTAAAATTGAAAAATATATATGAACTATTATTAGCTTTCAACTTTATTAAGAAAACCTCGATTAAATTTTTTTTAAAGAAAATTTCAAATATTTATAAAATTTGGAGCCTGTAATTTAAAAACAAATTGCAAATATACATATAAATTAAAGCATATAGTTTTAAAAAATTAGTATACATATAAATGAGCCTACAATTTGAAAAAAAAAACTATTTTATCACATAAAATATATGTTTAATAAAAAAAATTTGAGCTACAAATAGTTTTAAAAAGCCCTTGAAGGGCAATGCTCTTTCTTGTGATATTTCATATTTCTTTTCTTCTCTTTTTTTTTGGCAATAAAGATTCCCACCATATAAAGGAGATTGGTGTCTCATCCAGTGTCTCCCAAAAATTTATTTTAATATAACAATATATAAATTTTGAAGTTCAGTATTTCCACTCTATAATTAAGAACAAATGTTTTGACACACAAAAACAAAACAAAAACAAAAACTAAGTGCAAATGTCAATAGAAAAGTAAAAGTTAATGGGGGCACCGCTCAAACATTCAAGCTTGATTATATATATCTTTTTTTCTATCAACATCGATTTTCAGGGTAAAAAAATTGTTCATTTTATTTATTTGTAATGACTAATTTTGATCTTTTATTATATATACTCTAATTTCTGAAATTTAATCCAATTATCAAAAGGGGCTATTTTCACTTTTATGTATTTCATTAAATTATCAAAAGGGATTATTTTCACGAATTCTCCATATTTTCTTACAGAAAATGACAAGTGTTGACATAGAGAATTAAATTAAAGAAAAAAGGTTTTGTGTGATAGGACCTATCGTGACCGTCGAAATAATCCACGTGCCATGATGATTGTTTGTTTCCATCCCATCATATGCTGAGAGTTTGGAGATAGGATTGCCGTTGGCAGTCTTCTATAATTTAGGGTCATGTTCTCAAGGAACAAAAGATCTAGAATAAATATTTGTTTTCCTGATTTAGTAGATAAAAAACCAGTACATTACTTGTAAATTCACTAATTGGTTTTTAAATAAACTGAACTGTCTGGAATTGAATGGTGCTTGGTGGTTCTACATTTTTGTTGTTGGTAATGGATATTGCTTGGTGGTTCTTGTCTGAGTCTTTAGTTACATATTTTGATATCGTATCTAAAAATGATGAGGCAACGAGTGATGGTAAAATGGCAGGATTAGGTTATAGAGGTCTTCTGTACAACATTTTTCATGTTTTATTTTTATTAAATTTTCAAAATTCACAGAAACATAATACCGATTAATTGATTGTTCGGTACATAGTTTATTTATATAGAATAAATATTACGGGCTACCTAAAATTTATAAATTGACTTCTTTTCTTTACAAACCCTAGTTTATGATAATGTGACGATTAATTTAGATTTTTAGGAAAGTTTGGAAAATCCTTTTATTAGCTGCTTCAAATATGGTTTCTAACATGAGTACTACATATCTCCCAAAAAAAAATATTTGGAACTATATATAAAAAAAGCTTTGGTGATATGTACCCAAAAAAAAAGTATAGTTAAAAAAAAAGTATAGTTAACATAATATTAAAAAAAAGCATTGGAGAGTCTCTCACAATAGTCTCTCATCTAAAAAGGTACTACTAGAATAATAAATAATATTGAAATGAGAGATTCTCTCCACTTTTTTAGAGACTCTTGTAATGAAAAACTATTATATATTATTTTATTGATATTTTTATGGGTGAGAGACTTTTGTGAGACTCCCATTGAGAGTGATCTTAGAGATCTAGAAGAGTATCTCAACAATAAAAAAACTAAAAAGGTAGGAGGGAAATATTATAATCGTTTCTCATTTGAGAAATTTTTAGATACCCATGAGATATTCTAAAGAGAACAATACTTGAGTTTACCCTTAGAGGTAAACACTTTGTTCACCTCCTCTTTCTGTACCCTATCAAAATATACCATATAATATGAAATAATTAATTAACTACTAAAACGATACTAAAATAATATTCTAAAATTTGTAAGAAACCTATTTGAGTATCCAAACGACTAGAGATGCTCTTACACCGGTCACGGTTCACATTTAGTCATGACAATTTAAAATAGGATATGAATTCAAACATAAATAAACTCACTCGAGCGAATTCACCCAATTTAAACCACAAATACAATCAACCTCGGTGAATGAAATCGAGTAAGAAGGAGTTGGCTTTGATTTCGTAATGAGGTATGTAATATGTTCTAGGTTTGTTGGACGCAAACCATGATTAATGTATTTTTCTGTTTTTATGTATGTGATCACTATATATGTTAGCTGTTTTTGATATACAGTTACAAAAACATCTTCTTAGTAAAAATATATGTGGCAATATGACGGACCATAATTGGTGCAGTAGGCAAAGGTCTTCCAAAAGTTGTTTTGGATGAAATGGATAGTGTTCTGTCATGTGTAAAATCGGTCACGTGGTGGGTCGAAACAATTTTGATTCGTTGCACGTGAACTGTCGGTTCCAAAACCTAGATTAGACAGAACTAAAAGATCATGTACGATATATCTATCATATATATACACGTATGTAATGATAGTTTCTGTTTTCCTTGCTGCAGAGAGTGTAGCTGCATTTTATGTGTTAGAATACATCGCATCTCATGTAACTAGAGATCCATGAAGTTTATAATAATTAAGAAATCACAATGTAGGGCTTTATCTCTATATATAGTAATTCTACATATTTTATATATGGAAGATTAAAACCAAATAAAACGTTACATATTTGCATCAGAATATACGGCATATCCTCATATGAACATGCTGAATTTCTCTTTTACTTCTATTTAATTTGTGCAACATGTAACATATTTTACCCAAAAATATGTTAGTCGCATATCCACTGCAAAATTTTATGTGAAAATTAGTATATCAGTTTTCACTAGCTAGGAAATAAACGAAGTGGTTCACATCGCCATCAAAATCTTTTACAACATTAGTGTCAACATTAAAAAAAAGAACCGGAAAAAGTGATTAAAAAAAATTAAAAGAAAGTACTGAGCGTCAAGTGTCAACATGATCCATGAGACCTAAGTAAAAATAGGTCTGAAGAGTCAGGAGAACCTCTCCACGAACCCAAGACTAAGATCCAGTTTACTTATATTACATCACATCTCAATTAATCAACTTTTGTTTTTCGTTAGATCTCCAATGAGAATACACAAAAACTATTAACAAGGGAATTTTCTTCATTGCTTGGTTTTTTGAACTAACTAATGTCAGAATGTGTCAGACGTTGACTGGACAGTAGATGGTTGTTAACTACTTAGCCATGTGGCACTTAACAAACAGCAACAGCTGTTAAAACAGTGAAACCTACAAAGAACAAAAACGTGTTCGATTTTAGTTTGGCATACTTTTGTCTCATTATAAAATTGCATGTTATAAACAAAAAACAAAATAAACTTACATGTTATGGTGATTGGTTTATATAAATATGTGTCGGCAAAAAATGGCTTGTACGTGTATATATTCCAATCCTACTGTTTTAAAAAAAAAATTAAAGATTTTACTATTTAAATTTCAAGAAGATGGAAAAAAATATTGCAAAACAAGAAAAAAGTTTTAGATTTCTACTACCTAAGTTTATTGCAGCCAAATTAAAAATAGGGTTAGGAAGAAGAAGAAGAGTTGATCGTATCATGAGGATCTGAGGCAAACAATGGCTAATTCTATCTAAAACTTGATGCCATGTTCCGAATCGTGGCGTCGATATGTTGAAAAAGAGAACCTTACTGATATGCATCCTAAAATAAGCTAATGATGGAACACGAGCCTATGAATCCCAAGGCCATTTTCGATTTTATTTTTGTAACCGAAGTTTTCGAACGAAAACCAGGCTAAAGTTTTAGATTTACGGTTATGTATATCTATTTATTTATCTGCCTAACTACAATATCTAGTTATTAGTTTGTTTTGGTTAAAGATAACTACAAGAGTTAGAATTTGACTAGGTAGTCAACTATGGTAAGGTATTGTTCGGTAGATATGAGTAGGGATGTTAACTATATATGGGTAATTACCGATGGGTATCATAACTCCTTAAAAATATTCAAATCCATTATTCTAACCTTTTTGGATAAAATGATATATAAGGGTTTAAAATGGCGGGTATCTATTAAGTATGAGTTCAAATATGGTTAACCTTATTGGGTTTAGGATACTCGTCTAGTTTTTTTTTATTAAATCAATAAATATTTAAAAATTATTTTAGAATGGAATATTTATCAGGTTTTGTTTTATAATTTAAAATAATTAAAGTTATTTTTATTATTTTAACTTATTTAAAAAATGTAAGATTATGTTTTCCCGCCGGAAACGAAAATGGAAAATTTGTGAAAACTTGCACTTTTAAGGGTATTATGAAAATACTTTGAAAACACATTTCAAATATTTATTTTAACAAAAAATAATTGTGAATATGCAATTTTCTCAATTTACTTAGTAAGTCATATTGCGTAAAATAAAAAAATTAGAAAACACATTAATATAAAAAAATCTTAAAAGTTAAAATTAAATTTTTGTGTTGGAAAATTTTTAATTACAGATTGGGAAAAAGTAAAGCATTGAAATCTGATTAAACACTCTCATTATCAAGTAGAAGAGAGGCTTAAGCTTACAAACATGACCACCAAATTTTAATAACAATATTTTAAGGATTAAAGCTTTAATTTGCTTTGCATGTTCTATCCAAAAATCAGTGTTGATTACTTGTAAAAATTTATATTATGAGCATCAATATATTATAAATGTAATACTACTGTCTGTGTCAATTTGTTGACGTTATAAGTTATTATAACTATCACAAAATTATTCGCGAAATCATTCGTTATTTCATTTGTTGCGTATATTGCATATAATAAAATCCATTGATTCGTCGTAGACAATAAGATCATCTGCCGTTAAGCAGCTTAACGAGGCTATAATATGCTTAGATTCCAATCTTACTTTATTTTTTCTTAAACTTTTATAGAGTAAAGTTTTTTTCAACCATATTTTATATTAAAATAGTTTTTTATATGATAGTATTATTTTATATATATAATAACTTTACTTTTTGTTCTATATTTTTCATTATAAATAGAGTAATACATTGGAGAAAAATTATACTTATATTTTAGAGTTACTTTATATTAAAATAGAGAATAGAGAATAGAAAATACATTAGAAATGGTGTAACTGTAAATCCTAAAGGAGGCTATAATATAAGCAAGTGGACCATATTTAGAAAAACAAACAAAACAAAAATATTATTTGATCAAATTGGAGGGGACCACGTGGCGCTTGAAGGGAACGCTCCAACGCCAAATAACAAAACGATATGGGACCCACACATACACGTGGACAATATAGTGGGACTCGCACTCGATGGTTTCGACTTGGACACAAACACACAACAATATCTGATTTTCATTTTCTTTTTAATATTGTCTTTTTAATTTTTTTGTTTAAGTGTTCTTTCAACTATAAAATCAGTACATCCCCTTAGTTAAACTCACATTCAGTCTCATTTCCAACATAATTATAATTTCAATTCAAGTTTTTGATTCATATCCAAAAAATGGGTAAATTTTTGTTTCTTGCAATGGACTAACACATCAAAATATTATTTTATTGGTTAACATTATAATAACATTACAGAAACAATACCACGATTATACATCTTACTAATCTGTTGTTATCTATATGTTTCAATCTTATATGCTTCAGTTAGATTCATTGAAGAGAACATTAGTAAAATGTTGGAGACAAATATCAAGTCAAACCCGGAGGTTTTATATATGGGAGAAGACGACGGAGATAAGTCGCCGGAGAGAAAAGGTCTTCAGATCAAGGAGGGAAGAGGAGGGTTGATAAGATCATGGGTTGATTCCATGAGAGCTTGTTCTCCTACTCGTCCAAAATCCTTCAATAGCCAATCTTCTTGGATTGTAATGTCTTCTTACTTCCTCTGTTTATTTTTTATTATATTCTTTTCATTTTTATTAAACGAGAGAATTGTGTATATTTGCAGAAAGAACATCCATCAGCTTTGAACATGTTCGAAGAAATACTTGTTGAATCTCAAGGAAAACAAATTGTTATGTTTCTTGATTATGATGGTACTCTTTCTCCCATTGTTGATGATCCTGATCGAGCTTTCATGTCCAAGAAGGTACTTTTTCAAATTTAGAAAACAAAATTTCAAATTTTGTAACATAGAATCTTTATGTTCTAATGTATTAAAAGGTAAATTAAGTCGATAACCATAGTGTAAGATTTTTTTTACTATATCATGCAAATTAGTTAACTAAATAATTATGATCTTTTATCAAAATACATTTAACTAGGGTATTATTTCTCTACTATTATTAATATAAGATTCCTTTAACTTGTTATTAGAAAAATATCACTAACTTTTTGTGTGTTTAATAAAAAAAACACTATAATCATTACCTAATTTAATAAATGTTCACAGTCATTTAGTGTAATTAGCCTTTATTAAATAATCTTTGTGTTTAAATATTTTTTTCAGATGCGAAATACTGTGAAGAAACTGGCAAATGGTTTTCCGACGGCCATAGTTAGTGGGAGATGCAGAGAGAAGGTATGCATACATTTATTTATTTTCATTGTTAACTCTTAATTTGTTATTACGCATAATAATTTAATCTTTACTTTCTAAATTATGTTTCAGGTTTATAGTTTTGTGAAATTAACTGAGTTGTACTATGCTGGAAGTCATGGCATGGACATCAAAGGACCAGAGAAAGGATCTATATGTAATAAAGTATGAATATTTGATCTACAATCAAACAAATTTATTATTTTTCTCTTTGTTTTTTTTTCTCATTTCTTAAACAAAATCCAGAAAAATCAATCTCTGCTTTGTCAACCTGCGACAGAGTTCCTCCCGGTGATCAACGAGGTCACATTCTACCCCAATTAATCAACAACGAATTTTCTCGAAAATTTTCATATAAAAAAAACAATGAATTTTCTTTTCATTCTATGAATATTAATAAAGTATTTTGTTTTATTTTGTTTTAGGTTTATGAAAAACTAGTCGAGAAAACTAAATCGATTCCAGGAGCCAAAGTAGAGAACAACAAATTTTGCGCGTCTGTTCACTTTCGATGCGTAGAAGAAAATGTTTGTATATCAGATTAATGTTATAGTTATATGTATAATTTAAAAATTAATCAACCAACTAATTTAGAAATTTACAGAAATGGAGTGACTTGGCCCATCAAGTTCGATCAGTGTTGAAGAACTACCCCAAGCTCATGCTTACCCAAGGAAGAAAAGTAACAATTTTATACAAAAAATAATAATTTTAAGTGGTAGTTCATATCTCAACTAAGATTTTGTTTTTAATCATGATTATTTACTTTTTAGGTCTGCTTTAATTTCAGGTGTTGGAGATTCGTCCAATCATTAAATGGGATAAAGGCAAAGCACTCGAGTTCTTGTTAGAATCACTCGGTAACACTTTATTCACATCTAATTATTGATTTATTGTCATAATAAAATGGTGGAGTATATGAAAAAATTATGTGTGGTTTAAACATTAAAACTTTTAGTTAATTTTCACTAATTGATATTAGCATTTAGCATGTGTAGGATATGATAATTGTACCGATGTTTTTCCTATATATATCGGAGATGATCGTACGGACGAAGATGCCTTTAAGGTATATAATACATATATGTATATGTCTCGATAATTAAGTTTATTAGAAGATGTTTAGATGAATAATTAAGAGTATAAATATTGATTTAAGTGACATTGTAACAGATATTGAGAGATAAAAATCAAGGTCTTGGGATTCTTGTATCCAAATACGCCAAGGAGACTAAAGCTTCTTATTCTCTTCAAGAGCCAGATGAGGCAAGCTCTCTGAGTCTTTTTTTTTTTTTTTGGGTGTAATGTAGATTTATTATTTATTTTGTTTCTGATTTTTTGTTTAATATATAGGTTATGGATTTTTTAGAACTTTTGGTGGAATGGAAACAGTTAAGATGTGGGGCATGAAGAGTTTACAAGTACAGGAGAATCTTTTTTTTGTTTTCTTAACTTTATATTATTTATTAAGATTCTAACGTATGCGAACGCAGTTGATTTTGAAAGTATAAAAAAGACACAGAAGTTGTTGTTCCCTTGTTTTTCAACTTTCGTTTTGTTTGTGACTAGTCCTTTGTTGCTATCGATGCAAAACGTTCAAATTGTAATATATATATATATATATATGTTTTCCCCATGAAATTATATATTTACAAATAATATTATTATAATTATTACGTAAAGGAAAAAAAATGTAATCCCGATAACATATAGTCGTAATAATACAAACACAGTTTTATGTGTGTGAAATGTCTTTAGTCAAATAGTTAACGGTATATTTTTGTGGTTTTTCCACCATAATTTGGTTTCAATAAACCGTGTTTTCTCACAAAAATAAGAATTTAGCAATAAATCGGACCTTGTCGATCTAAATGATGTAAATAAACCAAACAAAATCTTGTGTAATTGTACATTAAGATATTACTATGTATGCATGGGTGGTCATAGGGTTAAAGTGGGATGAGGCAAAAGCCTCATACTTAGTAAGATTTATAATACATCTAATGTTGTGCCTAAGGTAGAAAAAGCTTCTGCATTATGCACGTATATACCAATGTTTTACATTCAAATAATCAAACGGGTCAATAATCATTAATTCATTACAGTATTAGAAGGTGCTTGTGGGTCATGTGGCCCAGGTAAATTTTCTATATAAATTATTTCCTAAAGCTAATTTAGAGGATTTTGCGGGAAGAGTAGAACTGAAAACTAACATAGTAACACTATGCAGCCATTAACTCCAAGTTCAAATCTATGTATCCCCCACCATTTCATAATTATTTCCTTAACTTTAGTATTTTAAATTCTTATCTTTCCAATGTTTCTAATAAGATTTGATCGCCTGGACGCTTTCTGGCCTAGTGATAGTTAATTCTGAGATAAAACGTGCACATCTGAATTTCGTTTTCTCTTAAATTTGATCTCTACTAAGAACCAAGTCACATGCACATCTGAAAATTCGTTACCGGCTGACATATGTTGTATGATTATTGCAAATCAAGTTAAACTATAATTCTTCCGTCCGGTATATAATAAATTTTGATTTCATAGGCAAAAGTTTGATATTCTATTTCATTTAAGAGTTAAACCTAATAAATTCTATGAGCATGAGTTTAAGAAATTTTTAACAAAACTTTTGGTCCAAAACTAATTAGATGGTAAGACGATTCAAACATGTTAGCATGCATGACTACATGGATAGAATCATTCAGAAAACATGAAACATGATGGGAGTTTTATTTTAAATCGTTTTAAGTAGTTAGCTTTACTTAAAAATATTGATGTCTAAAGCACTGTGTAGGTTTCATTACTGAGAAGTCAAGATCCTAATTATGTATCTTCCAATGGAATCTGGCTAAACATGAGTTATAATCCACAGGCCAAACGTGGACGTGGAGCCCATAGATGAAGGTAGCCCCACTATATATATATAGTTAATGTTATTATATATTGCAATTTGGAAAGTTTTATGATCGAGGATTATTAAACTGAAATGCACACTTATTTAAGGAATTCGTTTTTGTATATAGCACACATTATGTTGCAATAGTAGTTTAATATGACATTGTGTTTCAAAAGTTAAACATTTTTTTAATATTATCAATATATATTTGAAAAAATATAGGAACGTTTGCATTTGGCATTTACGTTTATTAATTAACAAATATGAAGATTGTCTAAAATGTTAAAGACTGTGAGTTATTCAAATAATGCACACTAAACATTAAAACAAACTCAAATGCAAACAAAAAACTGAGAACTGTAGTGTTCGAAACATGAAACTGTGATTTTATTCGATAACTGCATTCTCTGGTCTCATGGAGTAGAAGCTTCATGGCGATAATTACGAATAATAAATCACTGAAATTTTTCTTTACTTGAGTAATGTATTATCTGAACATGGTGGATTATTAAAAAAATATATAGTACGTTAATGATGTGACTGTAATCTAATCTAATTATTAGATATTGTTTTGACCTAAACAATGTTTGGTGCTATAATTGATTTAGTCATGGAACGGGTAATTTTTTTGGAGAAATTACAAGTTGTAATACTTCGAAGTATAGCACTAAACATTGGTTAGATTCAAAGACAAAATAAAATTAAGTTATAATCCTTTCAAATACTTTACTATGTATTTTATCGAAAATATATATGTTTACCCTCCATTGTTCAGATAATAATTTCGGAGAGTAGAATCCTATTATTTAGAGAGACTCATTCTCTGGTGTTATGATTTGAACAACTTTATCTATTTTTCCTAAAATATATTAATTAATCAAACTGAGTTATCTACGATTTATATGCTTTATATGTAATAAACTATTTCCTTCATTTAAATTAAGTGATGCTTTACTCAATTTTCATTTTACAAAAAGTGTCATTTTGCATATTCAATGCCAAAATAAAATAAAATGTAAAGCTACTTTTGCTCTTGCAAATGAAGTTCTTACGTAGCCAAAAAAATATTCAAGAGTTCTTTTTTTCTTTGATATTGAAGAGTGCTATTTAGAAAACGATATTTGGTATAATATACTTTTGGAAAAGAATTAATCTAATGTATGGACGTACATAAATTAAAACTATATTTAAAATGTATGCTACTATATGTACTTAGACTTACAGTATATTTATATGTAGTGTGTTGATCTGTCGGATGATCCCAATCCAACTGTTTGGTAACATGTGGATGCATGTGGCTCAGATGCCCAAATTACAGGGAGCAAAACTTTGATCACCAATCCATTTTTTTTGTTTTGTTAAAAACCAATCCATTTATTTGAATAATCATCTTCTCTGACACGTCTAAAAGATGGATGCTGTTTTAATAAATTAATTATTTTTGCAAAATCTAAATGACCCTTGAGTGGATGGTCAATTTAATCAAATAAACCACCAAAATAAAACAAAATTTAAAGTTTCGAAGGAAATTTTCGTTTTATATGAACTTTTTAATGTAGTGAGTGTGTGAGTGATCGAAGGAAAAGTTAGGAGGCACAGATAAAAGAGACCGAGGCGTGCCGTTCCTTTTATTATATTATAAGACAAACAATTTTTTTTGTTTTCAAACAATTTCATTAGTATGAAATAGAGATTTTAGAGATATTTAGGTTTGGCTTGTTTAAAGAGAGCGGTTGTAGTTGCAGATGCGGAAATTTGCAGAAATTGGTGGTTGCGATTATAAATGTTATTAAGCAATTTGTACGATTAATTTACAATTAGAAAATAGTGCATTTGCAGAAATTAGTGACTGATTGATAGCAATTGCAGTTAATGTTTAACATTATCAATTATATAATTTTTATAAGAAATATGTATTAATATATCAAATTTTAAAATAAAGTTTAAAATAAATTTTAGAATAAATAATTAAAACTATTTATTTTAAGAGGTTTGAAACATTTTTTATTTCAAAAATGTTGTTATACTGTACTTATAAATATATTTGAATTCAGTTAATACATATATAAAGCATTAACGAATTTCTTACAGTAATATATTTCTTTTTTTGTAAAAATTTATTAGTCTTGTAAATTAACCGCTCGCAGTCGCAAATGTTAGATGGAAAGAACTTTTAAAATCTAGCGATTTCAAATGGTTCGAAACATTATATTGTAATTTCCATGATTGATATTAAACGCTTGCACTCGCAAACACAGTGTTTGCGAATGGTTACGGATAAACCAATCAAAGTTATGGGTCCAATTCGTTATTATAACATAGGCTTGTGTATACGGTAGACCATAGCTAATCCAAACTACCTAAATTATTCGGATAAAAGTAGTAGAAAATACATAATTGAGTTATAGATAACATATTCTATGGGTAAAAGTATGAAAGGGTTATCTCCGAATGATTATATTTTTTCGGTTTGTGTTTTGTTACTATGTTATTTCTTGATAACAAATTTCAAATATGTAAAAAAATAAGTATGAAAGGGTAATTACCATAGTCATAGACTCATAGATAACTAAAATCTGCTAGCTTTTCAAGTTACTCATACTTAATCAAAAACTATCCATACATACCCAAACTTGAATCCCAATCTTAGTCGTCTGTACATGTAATAATTTTAAATCCGTATGCGTTATTGTCATATGTTTTACCCAAATTGAAGGATTAAATATGGTACAATACATCCAAGGCAAAACTATCATATTAGTACTTTTATATTCTTAGGAAAAAATATTCCAAAATAGGTGATAATAATGTTATTACAATTAATAATGTGACGTGGTCCAAAGTTGGCTCAATGAATAGTTGGACCTATTTGTTTCACTTTCTAGTGGAATATCTTTATACACAATTATTGGTTCTCTACTTTGGTTTGGTGAAAGTGACTACTCAACCTTTTCTTGGTACATAGTAATGGCTACATACATTAGTTGATTCTTTAAGTATGATCTATTAATTATTATAATAATCAATAAATTTAAAATAACATTAGGTCATTAAAAAACATTATGTGCGATGAAATTCAATAAGCCAAGGATCTTTTCTTCGTTGAGCGCTATATATAGTTTTTTTTTTTTAATTAGCTGTGAAATTTTTGGATCTTCGGTATTTAATCTTTCATAGTCCCCAACGTCATCTTGTATGTAATCCGATTTTTAAAAAAATAACACTTCATACTAATGAGGAATTGAACCCAAAACACAAAGAAATTAATCTCTTATACTACCACTAGACCACTATCTGTTTGGTACTTGTGTTAATTTGTGTGGAGAGAAAATAAGTATCGTAATTTTATAAGAAATTCTTTTGGAATTTTAGTTCGTTTAAGTTTTCGGTTTAACGATTGAGTCTTTTTCAAAATGTACCATTTTCACTAAAGCTTATTTTCATTATATACATACATGTCTTATTCTACTGTTTAAAGGTTTTATCCCTTTTTTGGAACGAGTTCCACTTATATGGAACCAAGAAAAATATATCTATGGTTTAGTCTGTTTCTTGAAAAGCATCATAATATAAAATTTCACCACTTCTCTAATTAATAGGTAGTCGCACGCGCAGCTGAGGTGATCACACTCAAACATACGTTTTATGTTATGAACCGATAAAATCAAAGATCATATCTTTTTTGCTTGTCATTTCTTCTTGAAAGTGTAGTCTGAAGTTGGTGGTCCTATCCTAAGCTCGCATATCATTACCGATTGGATACCCTATCTCACCTAATCAATGACACTTTCGAATATCTCATCTTCATTCTTATCATATTATTCTTTCAAACCACCAGATCTATTATGTTTGACACATTCATCTTTGACCGCACCCAAATGGCAAGCCATCTAGCTCGAGTGATTGATAAAACAATCAGAAATCGAGTCCTCCCCTCCTTTGATATTTTGACATGCCTCGTCTTCACTGTTTTCATAGAAGTCGGTTCGAAGGAAAAAGTATTTGATCAAATTTCTTTCAACTTTCATTCTTTCAAAATCCATCTTTTCTTTCAAACTTTCAAATATTTTCTTTGTTTATTTATAAAATTTCACATTTCAACCAAAAAAAAAAAAAAAAGATAGACGAGATTAGATAAATATCCTTAAGGACTTTATGGTGTACAAAAAACAGCTAATGCATTTATATTTTAATATTTTGTAAAAATACAGTAAAACATCTATATATTAATAATGTTGGGATTAGAAAATTTTATTAATTTAGAGAGAGTATTAATTTATTGATAAATTAATAATTATTCATTTATAGAGAGATTTGCATAATTTTAAAATACAATTCATATTTAAAGTAAGAAATTAAAAACAATACTTTAATATTTTTAGTGGCAGCTACATGTTAGGAAAGAATTATCGTATATGCAATTTTTTAATAATTTTTTGTCGTAATTTGATAAGATAATACCATATGTTTTTGATGTAGTATGACAAAATTATAGATGAGTTACACAAAAATAAAAGTTTATGAATAAACAAATAATACTAGAATCATATTTCACTAAATTATCTTAGTTATATTTTATAATTTTATATAATTATTAATTTATGATATTAATGGGACCATATAATACATAGGATTTTCAAAAAAAAATATTATTTTATTATTTTATCGAATTATGTTAAATATTACATTGGCTCAATTCGGGATCAGAAAATTTATTAATTTATAAAAGTTATTAATTTATAGAAGTTCTATTGTAACTAATTAATGAGTTAGTTAAGTTTCAATTTCAATCAAATTGATATTAACGTTATAATATATAAAAAATAGACGAGAGTTTGGAACTGTCGGCTACACTTCTCATGTAATTGATGAATTACTAAATTTGGAAAAATATTTTTTTAAATAAGTTTGGACCTTTTTAAAATAGTTTTATAGATCTAGTGCATATTCATTTAAAAGCTACAATAGTCGTTTCTAAGTTTCAAAACACTTAACCAATTTATGATAGTTCAGTAGTTGAAAGGTGTCTTAAATAACAAAGATACACAATTTCATCTCTAGAAATTAGTTTGGATTTTGGTGAAGAATTCCTCGGTTATCAAAAAGGTTTCCAAACGCTTTGTTTTCGTATGCAACTTAGCTCCAAAATATACAAACAATAACATCACTTAGATGATCTCATCAAGTTTTGGAAAACTGATACTTTGTAAGCAGGTCTAGGAAAAGTGTTAGGAGTTGAAGTTTTACTTTTCAATTCAGGCCCAATTTATTGAGAGCCCAAGTATAGGAAACGAAGTTCAACCTTCTTTTTTCTGAGTTCTGAATATGAGAAGTAGTTTCCATTTTTCAATACTTGGAATAAACAGCCAAATTTTATATGCAATCTCCAAAATATACATTAATTAAAAGAAAAAGAAAAAAAGGAGCTGATTCTATTGTGTTCTTCTTTGTTCTAGTTTTCTTTTGTAGCTCAACAATATAGAGTAAAAACAAAGACATCATCAGGGGAAAAAAATGAAAAATTGAACATTACATAGAAAGTATTAATTAATTAAGCACATTGTAACTCTAACAACACAATCATGGTATATAAAAAAATTATAGTGTCAGTTCTTGAATTCAGTCTCACAATTCTCCGATACAATCTCAACCTTCTTCGCATCTAATAAACCCTTAACCTTAACATCACAAGTCACCACCACGTCCTTGTTCTTTTTCACCGGCCCTGCCTCATATTCCGCATTCAGCTCCATCATCAGCACCATACTCATAGGTTGTTTTGAGCCACGAGGTGGCATAACCGCGTTCTTGGTCGACCCATCAAGCTTCACATTAAGTTTGTTAGAACTAGACGCGGCCTGGGACATCTTTGGAAATTTTCCCCGTCCCAGGCTTTTGCTCTTGTACATTAAAGAAACAACTTCGTTTTTTTTCATCATATAGATTACCCCCATATTAGACGTTGGATTCTCGGCTCTCAACGTGACCTCGAAATTACTCGTTTTTACGGTTAATCTCTCAACCGTGAAAACTGGCAGAGCAGGGGTGAAAACGAAATGAAGAATGAGAATGATTGCACCGAGGAGGATACCGAAAACGAGCAAGATGATGAAGAACCACATAAGACGTTTAAAACACCCACTTTTTTTGTTTTTCTCCGGATTGTTACGACGTTTTTCAATGTATTTTGCATGTTCCGGAGGAGGGGTCCAATAGACTTGATCTCTCGGGACCTGGACAACGTAAGTCTCTAGCTCAGGGATTGAATCCGGAGGAGGAAGAGACGAAGGAGTTGTGGCTGGGATTATAGAGAGATTAAGAGAATGATTACGCAAATGATGTGGTGGAGCATCTTGAGAGGGCAATGCGGGGAGGCTGGAGGTTGGACGGTGCCAGATGGAAGGAGGATCATCGGGTTTGTCATCGTCGGATTCAGGGGCGGTGGCGGAAGGAGGACGCCGTGGCCCCTCCATCGGAGAAAGGTGGGAGTTACGAGATGTGTGGTGGAGATTGGTCTAGAGGGAAGACGAAAGAGAAAGAATTGTGAGAAGATGCGAAAATTAGGGTTTGCATGGGAAAAGTAAGTGGTTCTTGTTGCATGACTCAAACTTTTTGTTTGTTTGGAGAAGTTTTGCTATTTAGAGTTAGCCAACTCACCTTCAATTTTTTTGTGTCTTTCTGTTATTTGTAAAACTACATTAGAAAACTCATAAAATGTAGTTTGATGATCAAAGAACACGAGTTTTATTTACCAGGTCGACAAATTACTCGAACATAAAATATGCATATAAAGCATATAAATGAGTAAATTTTAGAAAATTTAGCAACTTGTAATATTCTGTTTTCTTTAAACATATTTCATGGCAAAATATTTGTAATATTTTGTTGAAATGCCACAATTTACTCTTAGGTTTATGAAGGGGTCCTTTTTTTATATACTTTAAGAAGTTTTTATATTTTGTTTTGTAGTATTTTTGGAACTAATTTTTTTTTTGTTATGTTGAAGTATTTCAAAAAATATTTTAGTTGGACCAACTTTTAACTATAAATATTTTTTACTTAAATTCTTTTGCAACTTCTGTTTTCTTTAGAAAGAGAAATACGTTTTAGATGAATATATATTGCAATGGGAATAAAAGAAAAAAGAACAACTATTTTTACTAAATAATATGTATTGTGTGAATTTAATCAAACTCGAATGATAGTAAAATAATTGCAGTAACATGAACTACTAATAAACTACATGGATAGGTGAAAACTGTAACCTTGAAAATACAAATGTAATCTTGAAATTATATAATCCGTAGCGACCGGGCCAATCGAAATTATATTTGTGGACCTTGTTGCTGCTTCGGTGACAAACTGACTCCAATACTATCCAAAATTTATTTTCATTTCATATAAGTAAACAGCTGTACATGGAAAAGTATCAAGGAAAAACTTATCTTAGAATGGCCTACCATTTTATACAATCGAAAGTTTTCTAAAAAGCAGAAAAAAGAGAAAAGGAATTTACATTTATTCTTCCCTAATCCACGTGAAACATGTTGCATTAGGACAATTACAAAAAAAATGGTTATAAGTTTATAAATTGTTCGAGTCAAAAATTAAAAATAAAAAGTAAATGCGTTTCTCTCAACAAAAAAAAAACGACGACAAAAAGAAAGAAATGCGAAATTATGAAATCTGCCACCGCATGCCGACCTGTCCGCCGAGTTAACGACGTGCTTATAGGATCCTTTAAATACTCATCTCTTATCTCAACGAACCAAAAACCGCCACGTCATCTTCTCACACTACTCCGAAAAGCAGACAATAATATCCTCGTCCTTTGAAAATCTAAAGTCTCAAACTCTTTAATATTTCCATAAGATTGAGATCTCTCTTTCTCACATTCATATCACCACCAATGATGCCTCGCCGTGACGTTCTCTTCCTCTCCCTCCTCTTCATCGCCACCGTCTCCACCGTCACATTCTCCGTAAGTTTCCTAAATCTCATATCCATCGACTTTAAATATAGATACATAACTACATTAGTCTTGATTTTTTCAGGACGATGAAGCAGATTGTGTATACACATTCTATCTCCGAACCGGATCGATCTTCAAAGCCGGTACAGATTCGATCATAAGCGCTAGAATCTACGACAAATACGGAGACTACATCGGAATCAAAAACCTAGAAGCATGGGGTGGTTTAATGGGACCAGGTTACAACTACTACGAGAGGGGTAATCTCGACATTTTCAGTGGGAAAGCACCGTGTCTTCCTAGCCCAGTTTGTTCACTGAATCTGACCTCTGACGGCTCCGGTGACCATCACGGCTGGTATGTGAACTACGTGGAAGTCACGACGGCTGGAGTTCATGCTAAGTGTGCGCAACAAAGCTTTGATGTTGAGCAATGGCTTGCGACTGATACGTCGCCGTATGAGCTTAGTGCTATACGTAATAACTGTCCGGTTAAGCTTAGGGAGAGTGTCGGTCGGGTCGGGTCTGAGATCCGGAAGACTCTTTCTTGGATCGTGTGAGGATTAGTTTAATGAATGTGTGTGTGTGTTTGTGTGTCCCCCTTGGCTTGTTCTTTGTCATCTTGTGAACGTGTGATGATAAATGATTCGATCGAATAAAATTTCAGTTTTTTTGTTGTTTTCTCTGAGATTTGATCAACTCATTATAATAAAATTATTATAGATTTGATCAACTCATTATAAGGTCAAAGTGAAAATCTTTACCAAATATAAAAGGTGAAACCTCTCCATATGAACTAAATCATTAATATTTTAAAGTTTTACTTTTTCCCATACTATTTAACAATTTTTTTTTTGGTTTTAAATAATATTTAACATTTTTATTAATATATAGTGATGGATCTTTAAAAACTTGGTGTGCAGGATCAGATCTTCACATGGCTGTTACTGTCGGCTCTACCATACAAATATTGGTTCATGGGTCACTCTGTTTCGATTATTCCAGAGAGTGTTGTTATTATATGATATAGTCAGCTCTCAGCTCCACTATGAAGTAATCAAATCTTTGATTGCATTGTCGAGGAATCTATTTTAAACCATTCATAAATCTCTTCAACAAACACACCAGATCTTCTGATCCATGGATATATCCTTTTCCATATATATACCCTTCTGGTTAAACATGAATATTTCTTCTTCTAGTCTTCTATGTAGAATTAAAATCTATGTTTTAGCATACAATTGTTTTAGATCCAAATCGAGATGACAACATAGATCCATGCTTAACCACCGGAGAAAATATATTTAGTAGTCGATTATTTTCTTTTGTAAGAACCTAGTTTCGCTTTGTATCATAGTTCTTCAACACCAAACCACCTTTTTTCCTTAAAAACAATATACTTTGGGCGTTCGGGTACCCGTTCGAGTTCGGATCAGATTTTTCGGGTTTTTGAGTTTTCGGATTTAAGGCATGATATACTTTTCGGGTATTTTTATTTTTCGGATCGGGTTTGGTTCGGGTCTATGCGGATTCGGGTACCCAAAATATTGGAGAAAAAAATGGATAAATTTGAATAAATTTTGGTTAAATTTAAATAAAACTTATGCAAATATAATTAAAAGTTTTCTTATAATTAGTTATTTTGGATATTTTAACTATTTTAGATTTAAATTAATTGATATATCTAGGTTTATAATTGTAATGTTAGATAATTGAGCTATATTAAATCTAAATATAACTAATATTTGTATATATATATAATATTTGAGTATTTCGGGTACCCATTCGGGTTTCGGTTCGGTTTTTCAGGTTTAAGATTTGAGGTATTTTTCGGGTATTTCTAAACTTTGGATCGGATTCAGTTCGGATCGGGTATTCAGGTCTGATTACTTTTGTCGAGACCTATCTTATTCTTTCTCAAATAGGTCATCTCCTTCTTCCATGACAAAATTTCCCACTTAGACCAATCTGAAAATCTCTACAGATCTTAGCTTTTGAGTAGGTGTTTGTTCATCCTACTTTGTCTTTTATGCATCATTCAAATGAGCATATTTAGTGAGAGTTTCACAATACTAATAAATGAGAAAGAAAGTGAGAATCGTTTTTTTGTTTTTTTGAGAAACTCTAAGATACTCGCTCTATTTGATTTAGTATATCTTGTTTGCTATGTTTTGCTTGGTACCTTGTGTTGATGATCTCTTGACTCCTTTTGATAATGCTTGGAAGACTTCTAACTCCTTGTCGAAATCGGTTGCTTCTCCTTTTCTCTCTCTTGGACCAAAGAACAAACAACATTAATGGATTTAATGCCCAAATCAAACTGTTTCCTTAATGGGTTTAAAGCCCTGCACTGGCCCAGCTGATGTGAGTGTTGGATTTTGGTCTTGTTGACCAAACCTTGGTCAAAGCTATGACAAACTTCACATGGTCGATGATCGATCTTTCATTCTCATTTTAAAGCATATCAAACGAAGCAAATATACTCAAAACGCTTAAATACAAAACGAATGTAAAGATGAACGGTACAGCCAAAAACTCCATATATTACCGAGTACTATTCCAAAGTATTTACGAATACAGATAGCAGTGTAGCCAAACACTATCTTACCCTCCGGATTTGTTATCGGCGATTCAGAATTCAAACCCTCCTCCTCATCTTCTTCGATAGTCCCGCGCTCCTGCGAAATTCAAATTCTCTTCGTCTCTCTCTCTCTTCCATGGAGGATCATATTCTGATCTCCGACGGTGAGGATCAAGCTACTCCACTCCCATCACTACCGAAGCGAGCTCGAAAATCTCCCATCTCTACGATACTGATTTCGGATTCCGATCCGACACCGCAGAAGCAACCGCCGGAACCCTCTTGTACTCCTTTGTTCGTCCCTGATACACCTCTCTCTGATGATATCTCTGTCGTCAAATGCTCCTTTGATTACAGAGCTTTAGATTCAAACCGCGACGACAAATTCTCCGGTAAGTTAACGTTCGTGCTCGGGATTTTCTCGATTCTCAGTATTATAGGTTTAGTTTTATCAATCGAATGCTTCTGCTAATAGATAATTTATACAGAGAAGCTTGTTCTACCTTTGAAATTTCGTAATTGATGAGGATCTTTCAGTTCTTTGTAAGTTAACTTTCGTGCTCGGAATTTTCTCAATTCTCAGTATTTAGGTTTAGTTTTATCTATAGAATGCTTCTGCTATAGAGAAGTGATACAAGGAAGCTTGTTCTACTTGTGAAATTTTGTGATTCCTGAGGATCTTTCAGTTCTTTGTTAGGTTGATATGACTTGAATCATCAGGTTAAACAACAATTCTCTTACTTCTCTATGTTTATTTTTGGAATTTCACTAGGCAAACGGATAATTTCTCTGGATTCTGAGTTTGAAGATAGCCCTCGACCTGAAACTTCGAAGAAGTATAAATCTGTGCTTGCGGATTATAAGGAGCCAGGTCGTGGATTGGAATCTGGAACCAGTGAGGCATACTATAAGAATACTGAGACAAAAATAGGTATGCTTACCCCCAAAACCAAACTCTGGTGCTTCTATAAAAGGATGTATGATGAGCTTTATTTGTATTGTCCAGAATATAAATGCTGGTTGCTGTATTCTTTCAGATGATAATGCTAATTGGATGAATGAAGTCAATTTTCGCGCTTCACCGACCAATGATACTATCGAGGTACTTATCTGCAAGGAACTAGTACCATATTGGTTCAGGATTAGGGATCTTTTGATCGTTGCGTGATTGTTTCATATCTGTCTTTTAGAGGATGTGGATTCTCTTTACGTGTCATTCATTTTGTATTGTATTATTTTTCTTACTCTTTTTTCTAAATGGTATCAGGTAGATTCTGACCAAGAAAAAGGTGATGAAAGCGTCAAAAAAATGGGTCGAAAAAAGAAGATCAGAAGTTATAAAACTACAACTCTTCCGGGTGAGGCATTGCCAAAAAAGCAGCTGTCCAAGGAAGAAAAAACCTGTGCGATGGAGGAAAAGAAGTTAAAAAAAGAGGTGAGTGTTCTTTACATGACTTTTCTATTTTTCTGTTTCCTGATCAATAGTTAATTGGCTTCCATCATCCAGCAAGAGAAATTACAGAAAGCAGCCTTGAAAGCTGAAGAAGCTGAGCGTAAAAAATTAGAGATGGAAAAGAAAAAATGGGAAAAGGGAAAGTTAGCCCTTAAATCTATTGTTGCCGAGATTGATACTAAAGTGGTTGAAGGATCCATTGGAGGTAAGGAATTTATCTATCTTTGTTTATTCTTAAACATATGCTTTAGATGTTTTGCTCTTTGACTCTCTTTTTCTGTTTCATATGAATGGTTAGTTTATTACTTAAGTATAAACACTGAGTGCCTCTGGTATCAATGTTAACATAGGACTTATGCTTTCAAGGTTCTCTGAGAAAGGTATTACAATCCGTGTAGCCCCTAATCCAATTGAGAGATCTATTGTCTGGACGATGACAATTCCAGAGGATATTGCCCCGGTATAAAATCCTAGCCACTTTGGATTTTTGAAATTTATGAATATTAATTAACTTGCTTGCATCCTGAGTCTCAAAACTGACATGTATGTAAAGTAGTTCTTAGAACCCAGAATTGCAACTTGAATCAGTTCCCCTATCTGGTCTGTATCCTTGTTTATTAATAGGATAAGCATGTTAGTTTAAAATGTGTTTCAAGTTCTTGGACTTATGGATCTCTTCTGTGTTGCAAGTTTCATTTCTTCATATTTCTAGTGGTGGTAGTCAAAGCTATGATTTCATGTCTGGATCGTCTATAAAATGGTGATAGGTTTGATATAATTACTTAATTACTTAATGTTCCATTTGCTTTATTTTATGTGTTTCAGATCCATGCATTTGGGCATTATTTATCGAAATTATTTTACTTGTGTTTCTGTCAAATGTATTTTTCACTTTTTAAACCTCCATCTTTAAGAACAAGATAGTTGTTAATTTGAGACTGATAAAAGATTACTTCATAGTACCTGGCACTAAATTGAGTTTCATTTTATGAAATATCCGATTCAGAAGAGAAGAGCTTGCATCAGTATCTCAATTTCAATTCAAATCAATAGAACCAAAGAAATAAACCCCTTTTTCTGTGGGCCTTAGAAGATCAGTACGGCTAAACTATATGCATCATCTGTACTGAATGTCTTATTTTTCTACTTTTTGAGGGACCTTAGATGATCTTCTTTACTCTGCTGCAGGCTTTTCCCCAAGGCCCCAAGATTCCTTATGTGTTACTTGTGTATGAGGCTGAAGAATTTTGTAACCTTGTTGCTAATGGAAAATTTCTAGAAAACATCTCAAGAGTTCAGGAGCAATACCCATCTTATACGGTGTGCTGCCTCACCAATAAGTTAATGTCCTACGTAAAGAAAAGGTGTGTTTGATAAGGTAAATTTTGTGTTGCATTATTCCTCTCATCATGAAGCTGAGTAAAAATAATTTTCTAGGGAAAAGGAAGATTACAAGAACCCGGGAAATTGGAGACGGCCTCCTATTGATGAGGTACTATAGTACCTAATGATCATGTCTTTAGAGGAGAATTTTCTTTTTGCTCCTTCGTTGGTCTCCTTATACATACTTCTGGGGTACTTGATGTATTACAGGTACTTGCACAATTAACTACTCACTATGTTAGAGTACATTCCAGACACTGTATAGACGAGGCTGAGGTTGCTGAACATATTGTTGGTTTAACAAGCAGTCTGGCCTCTTGTCAATTCAGGTACTACTATCTACGCTAGTTCGATTTTGTTTCCAAAAGATAGTATCTATATATCATGCTGCATGATAGTTTAGATTTCTTACCCCAAAGCATTGAACTGATTTGGAGAATCCCATTACAATTCCGATTTTGGATGAACGTGAGGCTAAGAATATATTTATCTGCATGATTTTGAAGTTAACTAATCATTGATCTTCTATCTGATGCACAGGAAGAAACTAACTATGTTATCAGTAAACGCTAATGGCGCATTAGTCTCCAAGGATTCAGTTGACAAGCACTTGATTAAAAAGAGTCCATGGTAAAGTAAAGTGATATCATATTGAATTTAGGTTGTTTTTTTAGTTTCTATGAATCTGTTTAAATTGATAAAAAATGTACTGGTCTTATAGGTTAAAAGCGTTAGTAGCAATACCAAAGGTACAGCCGCGATACGCAGTAGCAGTGTGGAAGAAATATCCATCCATGAAGTCTCTTCTTAAGGTTTATATGGATCCTAACAAATCTGTGAGTGATCACATACTATGGATTTGAGTTCCACAGTTTGTTGCTTCTAATCTGTTTCTGAAGCAAATTGTGTTGTTTTGGTTTCAAAACAGATTCATGAGAAAGAGTTTCTACTGAAAGATTTGAAAGTGGAAGGTTTAGTAGGAGGAGATATAAGGTTAGGCGAGGTTTGTTCAAAGCGGATATACAGAGTTCTCATGTCTCACAATGGAGCCATTAAGACTGATGACGTCGAAAATGGTGCTGCTTTCTTCACACTTTCTCCAGGTTTAGTAGGAGGAGATATAAGGTTTAGTGAGAGCCGAAGAGCTTAGATTTATCAAGTATTATAAACAAGAAGACAAAGCATTTTTTGGGAAGAATCCACAAAGCACTCAAGATTCTCTGCGGTTGTCTTTCCTCTGCTCTGCTTCTTCAGCCAACTTCAACTGGTCGATTATAGTGTCTCCAACTCTCGATTTCTATACACAACTCTATGCGTAATGGATTTAGTCTTTTTTTATCCGGCCGGTTTTGTTAACATTGTTTTTACTTCTTAGCTCTTACTTCTTACTATAGAGATTGTAATGGGCCAAATATAAGCATGTGAATGCTTTTTAGTGAACTTCTTTAATATCCTAATTTATCTCCGGCTTTCCAGGTTCGTGGGGTCGTCCTAGTATTTAAAAAGTTATTAACTACATTTGGTCATTTGGATCTAATCTTTAGTTTTTTCTTCGTTGACTTTTTTTTTCTTTTTGCTCCCATTGCTATGGCAGAGCTCAAGCACGGATCCCATGAATGTGTGTTGACTTCGCCGGAGATCGTTGCTAACGGCATCTGCAACATGTGCTACAAAGATGAACCTGTGGAGTACTCATGCAACCCTTGTAATTTCGATCTATGTAAACCTTGCTCTAATATACCACAAAAGATGTCGCATGATTTTCACCCTGAGCACCCTCTGGAGTTTTGTGTACGCTCAAATGATGGGGAATATACAGACATGCTCTGCTCAGGGTGTGGGAATTTGTTTACTGAGCCCTTCTATTTCAAGTGTAAAGAGTGCGAGATTTACTTGGAACTGGGTTGTGGGATCCTGAAGAACATCGCCGATGGTTGGAACGCCGAAGAAAAGCTCCATTATAGCCATGCCCACATGATTAGGAGATGTAGACCAGGACGAAAGGTCCCGTGCATCCGGCACACCCTCTCATACGCCTTGATTTCACACATATTTGTGGTGGAAAATTTTGTGATGCATGCCGACATCGTATCAGTGGTGTCCCGTTTGGTTGCCCAAAATGCGATATTGACCTCCATTTGAGGTGTGCAGATTCCTTGTTACGAGGTCTAATGCACAAGTCTCATTGTCATAGATTGTTTTATGTAAGCAGTTCGGAATTCTTTAGGAGAAACAACCCATGTCAAATATGTTTGAAAGAAGTGAATCCCATCGACCCCTAATATCACTGCGTGGAATGTCAATTTAACTTTCATTTCGAGTGTCTTAGAATACCCAAGTCTGTTCTCAAGACATCTTTATCACATTCATCCACTAAAGTGTAAAAAGTTCCTACCTGAGGATGATTCTTTGGAGTATTGTGGCGTTTGTGAGACAGTGGTACACGCAGGACATCATGTTTATTTGTGTGAAGAATGTGATTTTGTTGGCCATATTGAATGCATCCTGCGCGAGGTTATTACTTTGTCACTTCAATTATATATATATATATATATATGTGTGTGTGTATATGTATACATGTTTTCCTTTACTCTAACTCTGTAATCAACAGAGAGCGCCTTCCCCATTGTACTTGAAAGATCTGTATTCTTGCGATAGCGACATGACGACTCCAACAGATGGAGAAGACTCTGATGACGCCAAGGAATTATTAGAAAAAAAAATCTTGGTATGGATTTATACATTGTTCAAAGAAATTTTAAATGTTTTTTGTTTTCTGTTTCTTGTTTAGACCTCCGGACCTCCCTCAGTTGTTTTGGGTATATGTTGCAGCTTACTGATGTTGGGCATAATCATTTGCTGACATTCGGCATTAAGGAGTTTCATGCACTCTGCAGAATATGTGGTGAGGATATATTTGGTAGACAATGGGAATGCGAGATCGAGAGATGTACATTCCAGGCACATGATTACTGTGTCGAGCTGAGGCAACCATCATTGCAACGATTTCATTCTAACCATCTTTTGATACTATTACCAAGTAGCCCTGTAGAGGTTTCTATGAATTGCAACAACTGCAAAAGGCAAATAGAAAGTTTCAATCTCTTCTGTCGCATATGCAATTATATCATCTGTACCAAATGCATAAAAATAGCTAATCAAATTTTTGGAGCATTACATAGGGGGCAGAAATTCAATGGAACCACAGAAGAAAAGTGCTTGGAATCGATACATTATTTGGTCAAAGTTTTGGTGTCGAGGTCATATCTAATGGTTTGCATTATATGTGATGAGGGGTTGTGTGGAAAAGTTTTGTCATGTGTGACATTTGGAGATTCATATCATCATTGGTGTTTTGAAAGTGTTAGACGAGGCCGACGCAATCATCCCATTCATTCTGATCACGAGCTAAGACTCGAAATAACAAGTGGATCCAAGTGCATTGCATGTAAACTGAGCATCGAAAAGCTTGGCTATAATTGTTCCACTTGCAAACTCAGTTTCCATATGAAATGCATCAAAGAGGTTATTAGTACATCAGGAACGATAGAGCCCTACAAGCACTTTCTCTACAACTTTTGGATGGACGACAACAGAGCTTGTAGTGTTTGTGGTGAACCTTGCGGTGCATCCTTCTACGGCTGCATTGATTGTAATAACTTCAGTGCCCATGTAGAGTGTATTGGTTTTCCAGCCAATGTGAAGAACCAACAACATCAGCATATTTGTTCTTCCGGAAGCTTGATAAGCTCGCCGAGTTGCTCTCTCTGTGGATTACACATAGAATCCTCTGATATCCTTCTCTACTCATGCAATCACTGCAAAGATGTGTTTCATATGAAATGCATAATGTCCATGGTAATGACTGAATCAATCATCTTGTTTAAAAAGACAAACCTATATACAGTATTCTTTTTGTTTGATTTGATTTCAACATTTTTTTGCTGTGTTATAGTGGTTGAACGAGAGGCAACAACAGAAGAAGAACAGATTAAAGATATCTATCTTATGTTCATTGAGCCTCAAATTCCTCCCATTTTTCTTATGTAGTTTATTATCTTTCCATTTGGTGACTAAAGTTTACTCATGTTATCTCACTGCAAGAATGTGTTTTATACAAAACACATAACTGATCATCTTTTAGAACTAAAACCATATCTTCTTTTGTAACTGTATCACACAGAAGCTTCAACAGAAGAGGAACAACTTAAGGACATCAGAGATCTCTTCGACCTTCTCAAAAACAGTATCATAGAGAAGCTTCTGCTTCAGTTTCTGCCCCCTCTGAAACTAAATCGTACTGGACCATTATATTAGATTATATGTTATCCTCAAAATATGTTCATCTTCTCTTTTGGTGTTTTCACAATGCATATGTTAAGTTGTTATATTTTTAATCTCTGGATCTTGGATATTTGTTTTTCATTATTTGCTTTAAATGGTTCAAAACTCTTTTCCTTGTTCATTTCAGCACTGAAATTCTCAATTTTTTTGTAAAGGAAACGAAAAGTAATAGTAAAAACCTTTTTTTTAATCCATTTATGTTTTAAACCTTGAAAGCACACCAAAAGATGATCAAATGAAGAAGCTACACAAAGTATAAATGAAGACATTAACATGTTACAAATGAATTGAATCATGAACACACTGTAAAAAAAAAAAAAGGATAAAACCCCAATTGTAATCATTACATTACAGTACAAACTATATACAGTAGCATTATAATTAATCAAACCATTCTTGAAAATTTGGCCAAAGAAAAAAATAAAACAGAAATTTCGATTGAAGAAACCTCAAAAACAAAAAATGACGTGTGGTGGTTTACTTGTTAGACCACTGAAATTCGATCTCGAGGTTTCTGGGGCCACTTTTGCTTTCTGGTAACAAACTGTATTCACCTGCAACTGCTCCCAGCATCACCACCCTATCGATTTGGATCGTTACTTTCCCAAAGGAACTCTGCGCAATAAGCCCACTGATTCAGATAAAAAAAAACCCAGATACACCGCAAAATTTGTAACTGTGAAGTATGAGTTATGTTTGATGATGTACCTTTCCCATTTTGCTCTTGTTCTTGCATGAAATGTGGAGTTTCTGACCTTTTGGAGGGCTCTCAAATGACCATGAGAAGCTCTCGTCCCACTCTGGATTAGGACCTGTCGATATCACCTTACAAAAATCAAAAGATACTGTTGGTTTCTGGGGGAATTACTAGTCAGAGTGAATTGACAAAGGGATGCTAAGTCTTTTCTTACCTTGGTTTGTCTAGGAGGATTGTTACCGAGTGTTATCTTGCAGAAAACACTTGGGTTACCAACCGATTGCTTCATGTTGTTACCGCGCTTGATAGTGACCACTAGCGTACCTGGCAAACACTGCAAGAGGAATTCAGCTTTCTCCTGGAACCGTGGTGGACCTGATTGGATTAGGTACTGTAGTAAAGGGATGGCGTCTGCAGCAGCAACTGATTGGGCCCTGGAAACTTCGGCCGGACAGGCTGACCAAGCTTGTCTGAGAAGAAACAATGCATCCAATGCAGCTTCTTGAGTTGCCTCTGATCCTGTCTTGAGGGATGTAACAAGATGTGGTATACTTAGTGTTGCAGGTTCAGTGGCTCTTAGACGTGGGAAGTTGTTAAACAAAGAGTTTAAAGCTTTTAGATACTCGTCATTCACAGTTCCTGTGGCCCATAAGTCTTTCTCAATAGCAGCTGCAAATTAAAAAAATGTGGCAACATCGGAGATATAAGATGAGTGATAAGAAAGAGCAGATCGAAATGATAAAGAAGGTATCAAGATTTTTCTCACCGGTTATTGCTCTGACGGTCTCGCTGGATGCGTACTCTTGAACAGTGTGATTAGAGAAGAGTAATTTTACGAACATTGCAGCCTGAACAGATGTTTCCGGGTCACTGGAACTGATCAGATCCAAGACGACCTGCACACCACCTGCCTCGGCAACTGCTCTTTTGTTAGACCGGCTATACATAACAAGGTTTTGCAGTGCACATATAGCAACTACTTTCATTTCTTCTGTAGGTTGTTCTTCAAGGACATTGACTAAAGCGCGACAAGCAGAAGCTGCATCGGTGCTTCTAGCTAGTGCTTCGTTTTGGAATAGATCACCAAGGGCCAAAGTTGCCAGCAATCGCGCTTGCTGAGCTTGGGTCTGTGGATCCAAGAGGTACTGGGACAAAGGTAAGATTGCAGTCTTGGTGGCTTTTGAATCTCTAATCTTCACGTTGTTGAGAAGTACCTCGAGCAGTCTCGCTGCTGTGTCCTCACACTGATGAGACCTTAGAAGATCAAGAAGAGCTTCTATGGCACCACTTTCAGCCATGGATTCCGCACTGGTTCCATCGTCACTTTCCAACACTAGAAGAGTGTTAAGTGCACCAACCACGGTGTTTTCAGATGCAGAGCGAAGCAGTCTTACGAGAACAGCAACAGGAACCTCCAGGTAAAATTCGGAGCTAAATTGCAAGATGATAACCAGAATTGATGCTGCAGACTCCCATAACACATTGGATAGTGATGGATCAGCTTGTAGTATCACCTTTGACAGCTCACTCACACCACCTTCTTTAGCTATTTCATTTGGCCATGCTAGAGCAATGCTAACGAGAGCTTTCACAGCTCTCTGCTGCAATAGGTGTATTCCGGATCCAAGAACATGGATTAAGGGACCGATAGCAAGTTGTGTTAATGGATCCTTCTGCAGATGCTCCTCGTAGAGAAGATGAGACAGAAGCTCAGCTGCCAACTGCTGTACTGCTGGGGATGGAGATTCCAGCAACGGAATTAGCGGCTCGATCACTTGGTGTGGTGTAAGTGTATAATCAGCTCGGCATTGTGGATGTTCTAAAATATTTACCAGAACTTGCAGAGCACTGTGCTGTCCATCAGCTCCAAACTCCAACCTTGTCAGCAAATTAAAAAGTGGTTCCACCACTTTCGCAGCAGATTGGCCCTTGGCAATAGTAGCATTATTTGTAAGGATACGAAGCAATTCTGAAAATGCAGCACATAGAAAGTCTGGAGCTTCATGGAGAATATCAAGTACGCAGTCGATCACTCCAGCTTTCACCATTTCCAGTTTACAAGCAGGCCTGTCCTTACCTAACTTTACTAGAGCCCTTGATATAGCCTCGTGAAGCACATAGTTTTTACCATAGAGAAGGCCAACAAGAGGGACCACAGCACCATGGGCTGCAACTAGTTCAGCCAGTTGCTCATCATCAACAAGCTTGTCCAATGCCCGTACAACTGAATGCTGAGCAGGGCTGAATTCAGTCACGAGAAGAGAGACGAGTGGTTCAACGCAACGTGCTGCAGCAACTGTAGACCTAATCCTTGTATTTGCAAACAGAACATAGCACAACTCAGCAGCATCCCCCTTCAGTTCCATCGTATAATTTGAAGAAAGGATCCTGCAGAGAACATCCACCGCATTCATCTCCACATCTGCAACTGCCAGAGCCCGTGATGGATTATCACTCAACAATCTAACAAGTGCAGCAATAGCAGCATGCTGCTCCTTCTCTGAACCGGTATTGAGGATCTCTACCAATGGCTGAACAGCTTGTCTAGAAGACTCTGCATTTCTTATATGGTCAGCAGTGAAGAGACTATCCAATGCCTTGGCGGCACTGTACCTTGCTCCTCTTCCACCTAGACGCAAAACTGCTACAAGTTGGCTGACAGCGCCAAATGCTGCCTCATGCCTTCGAATTTCAGCACTGCTAAATAAGATGCCTAGAAGACCTGTTGCAGCTTCCTCTTGCTCGTCCTGAGGTCCAAGAGAAAGATATTTCGAGAGGCCCTCAAGAGCACCTGACTCTACCATGACAATCATATTTTGCGGACAGTCTCCAGCAAGCAGAGTTAGAAGATTAAGTGCAAGTAGAGGAGCACCAGGGCGATCTGGAATTGGTTTAAGAAGTTCAACTAGTAAGGGAATCGCTTTTCGAGAAGTAGCCCCAACTCTAATATCTTCAACTCGGAAAAGTCTCTCAAGGGCAACCTGGTCTGGGTAACGCACTAAAGCAAACTCCTGCGACAGCTGCAGAAGTTCTCTTATGTCATCATCAGAACAACCAAGCAACGATATAAACCCAGCCGCAGCACCAGAGTTTGCAACAGATAGAAGAGTTCCCCGACTACCATTACAGACAAGACTAGCTAGAGCTTGTGCTGCAAAATATCTGTCTGAGTATTCCTCTGACTTCACAAGATTTGAGAGCACTGGAACAGCCTTCATTGTTGCATGTGCGCGAGTGATTTCTCTGTCCTGGAAAAGTATGGCTAGCAGTAAAGCACAAACCCAAATGTTGGCGTCTTCTCCATGATCATCCTGAAATGTATTAAAGTGTTAACAGTTAAAATCAATATAAACGACAATCTAGTGCCTCAAAATGAGTAAGAATAAATGTTATCACAGATTCATAGTCCTAGGCCTTCTGGGTTGTCTTAATATAGAATGTAGCTCCCAAAACTTCAATTCGAGGAAGCAAGTTTTGATCTGTGAAACCTTTAATTGGTGAAAGTATAAAATCTGATGTGATCCACCAACTTGTCTGCTTGTGAGGTTATAATACATATATATCAAGCTTTCCTTGAGTTTTCAATAAGGGGCATCTATAGTAAGGGGCCTTTTCAATAAGACTCGAATATGGGGTATTTTTATAAATGCTTTTAATAACCTGTGATCTCAATTCTCAACTATTGTAATCTATACGAGACATAAATACCTGGAGAAAACGGTTGCCTATTCTGTCAGTAATCAACTCGATGCCTTCAGACTCCAATATTACTGCTCTGCTCTTTTCATCATGACAAGAAAGAACTGAGAGCAACCAGATGGCTAAATTGTCACCAGAAATAACTGTTGCCCCCGTGGAACCATCCCTATTTTCTGTTGCCTCTTCTTCTTCATCTTCCTCCTTTTCTTTGGGATTAATGCATATACAGATATTATCTTTCCCATCTTTTTCCTGATCTTGCACAGAAATATGAGATGAATCTAGAATCCGCACAAGTGCTTGAACAAATTTGGCACACAATTGTGTCTCATTCAGATTTTCTATCATCTTCTGGTCGTCAACTTTGGCAGCACAGATAATAATAGCAGCTCCACCAATTTTTATTTTCGGGTCCCTGGTATTTATCACCCTTTTAGCTATAGATGACACACAATCTCTGGCACTGTTCACCATGTTTCCCAAAACCATAGGCTCATCTCGGCAAAGTCTTGACAATACTTCAATAGCTTTATCCTGTAGTGAGGGAGTCGCAACACTCACTATAGATGAGACAATTGGGGCCATACTGTTAGGAGATTCAGCCAAAACAACCCAAGCTGGTTTTACATTTCCATTAGCTCCTGACCTTGAGAATATGGCAAGCGCATCTAGGGCCTCTGATATTGCATCAGATCTTCCATCGGCAGACTCTAGAAGAGACACTAAGGCAAGCACTGTTCCAGCACGGTTCACAGAATCTGTCAAGGCAGAATCAATTCGGCGGCGACTAAGCAGGCGAGCAATTGCTGCAGCTGCAAGGGTCTTCCCAGATAATGTACCTTCACGTAAGATTCTAGTGGCTGACAAAATAATTTCTTCGACAATAACCTTCTCTGACACTTCACTGTCCAATATAAGATTAGCCAATGCGCACATTCCTTGCTCAGCAACTTCTAGAACAGAAGAGTTGGCAAGAGAAACCAGAGTAGGCAATGCTTCCCTTGCAGCAATGGCCACATCACGATTCTCCTTAATTGAAAGTAAAATTGCAGCCAGACAGCGGGACGACTCAACAAGGATCTTCTCAGAATCCACATGTAATAGTTTTATGGCCGACAAGAGAGTTTTGAGGGCTAAAGCGCTCTCACGCAAATCCTTTCTGCTCTGGAAGATAGCGGCAAGAGCTGAGGCTGAATTTGCTTGAGTTTCTTCTTTTGCAGAGCTCATCAACTTGATCATGGTCTCAATAGCATCATTTGAAGCACTGCCTTCACGTAACATGTCATTGAATGGGACCACAGAAAGCATACTCTTCAAAGCATCCAAAACATAAATTTTAGACTCGGGTAGATCACTGGTCAGCAAAGCTGTAAGCTGACTGATTGTTGCAGTATCTGATTTATGGATCAAATGATTCAATGTCTTGGCGGCAATTTCTTTACCATTTGGACTACCATTCTTCAGTAACCATAACAGAGCAGGGACAGCATCAGCACTTTCAACACAAGCGCGGATATCTTCGCTGTGATTGCATAAGTTCCTAAGGATAGTTGCAGAGTCTTCCCTGGCTTTGGCCGATCCTGTCTCTAGAATTTGAACAAGTGGAGGTATTCCTCCAGCAGCAGTGATGGCCCACTTGCTTTCATCATTTTCATTAGACAAAAGGCAAAGAAGTGCAACAGCACATTCTTGCTGCTGTTCAGATGAAAGACCCAGAAGAGATATCAACAACTGAATCCCTTCACGGCCCTGTAGTGCATGCCACAGGCTACCTTCATGGTTACACAGCATCAGAAGAGCCTTTACAAGCTCATCTTGAACTTCATTCACCGCCATTGTTATTAGACCAACAAGCAAACGTTTAGCATCCGAATTGGAAAGTTTAACAGAGAGTATGGAATTCCCATACAAACTTGCAAGTGCTTCAATGGTACGTTCTTGCACAAGGAATGGGAGACGAGGCTTGAACTGCTTCAGCAAAGTCTGCTCAACGACCAATGGATCTGATGCTCTTGTAGTTTCTGCTTTGCCATCATATATCATCAATGCTGAAGCTAAAGCCCCAAGAGTGTCGGCAGTCTGAGCAGGCGAGGAGCAAGATTCAAGGCTCTGACCAAGGCTCGATATGACATATGACAAACCACCGGAAATATTGGCAAGGGCACACATTGCATTTTCTTGTAATGCTTGAGCATATTCACCTTGCATGAATTCTTTTGATGGAGCTATTGTTGCATTTATTAAAACAGGAATACCATTACAACTAGCGATTTCTCGCTTTGCTTCCTTCGATTGAGCAGAAAGCGACTTAAGAGCAGCAGCAGCCTCTGCCCTCACTGAGGCTTCATTACCTGATCCTAATAACTTGAGAAGCAGTTTTGTAATGTCTGCAGTCAAAACACTGGAGCAAACAGAGGCGTCCTCCATCATCATACATGCAAGAAGGAAGCATACATTAGATAATGTACTTGACTGCCCGCTTGCAAGCAACTTCACAAGTACATCCACTCCCCCAGCTCGAATTGTCTCAGACCAAAATCCCTCTGTAGTGCTAGAGAGGTTCTTAAGTGCACCAGTTAACAAACCATCAACCTCTCCTTTCTTGTTTCCACTGCGCAATTGGTCCCACAGAACTGGTACAACTCCCTCAGTGGAAAATATTTTTGATCCAACATGGTCTTTCACCCCACCTTCAGAAACAGCATAGATTGTCTTTGCTGCAGCGATCTGCCCTTCAACTGAACTGGATTTGAGAAGACCAAGCAATGGGGGAATGCATCCCCCAAGTAACACCTTAACTCTAAGTTCGTTCTCCTTGCAGAGTGAGCCCAAGACGGTTGCAGCTTGTATCTTCACTCCAAGTGATCCGGATCGGAGAAGAGAGACAAGCACTGGCACAGCTTGAGAGTGTGATCCGACAGCGCTAAATGCATTTTCACGCATTTCTATCAGGTCCAGTAACTGCTTCAGGCAATACTCTCTTTCTTGTGCAGATGATGAACCTTGGCGCAACTGCTCAATGCATTGGGCAACACTTGCTAATGTCCCATCTGGATCTTCCATGCTGGTTGTGCGCTCTCTGCAGGTGATGGGAAAATGTTAGATATTAAGTTGCTAATAGGTGTGCCTTTCTGCTCAAAAGATTTCATTTAAATGGATATTGTAGGCAACTAATCCATATCATATGGATTTTCAGAGACTAGTGATAAGGCCTCAATTTTATGATTGGCCCAGATGGAGAGGAAATACAGATTTCTGTTACCTCAAACTCATTTTTGTGCTTGAATGTGGTGTTGGGGGCTCTGAATCTTGAATCTTCATATCTCCATTTCTCTCCTGTAATCATGACCAGCCAACAGAAAGTAAGTTAAAAAAAAGCATAACTTCCAAGATGTTTACTCAAATGCAATGGCAAGCGTCCTGTAAAAGTCTATCATCTAGATCATGACACTATCAGATACAACAGATTGGAACAAAACCAATTATTTAATTTGAAAGTTTTATTATATCATCCATTGGTTTTAAGATTCGGTTGTAAAGAAGGAAACTTTATTACTCCGGATACAAACCTAAAAAGAAAAAAAAGAAAACAACAAGAGGGAAGTAGTGAAGGAAAAGGAAGGACTGAATTAATTAACAATGTGCTCTCAGCTCAAGTACATTTCTAAATCTGATTCAAACTCAAGGAATATATCAACTTAAACATCATGTGCTAAAGTAAACACACAAGAAAAGGAAATGACATTCTAGGAAAAAAACAGATCCGATTTCGTAGCTCAGCAAGATCACATTGTGATCATCTTAAGCTCACACACACACACACAAAAATGAGCTTTTGGATACACTCTTAACACCAATATGTAAACAAAAGTCAAAAGTCAGATACTAAATCAACAAATTACCGTATCGTTTGGGGCAAGGCCATTTCCATTACTGGAAGGATACCTCCATCCAAGTGCACTTGTCATATCTTTACTTCACTTCACTTCACTTCAAGATCCTCAAATCAAAGTAGACCCAGAGACCTTGCCTCTAGCCAGATCTACTCAGCCAAGATCGTCAGAACATTAACGCCACTGCGGAAAATAAATTAAAGAATCATTTAGAAAATAAAAACATCAATGCAAGTAGAGATCAGATGAAAATAAAAGCATCCTCACAATTCTAAAATCTGAATCAATGAAATATGAAAAGCTAAATGCAATTATAAGATTAACTCTACCTAACTCAATTATACTAAACTCAACTGAAAAATCCAGAATCCGAATCGATTTAGTTTCCAGATTTGAACTAAAGCTAAATTAAGAAACTTTATCAAAGACTCAGATCGGAGTGGAATCTAATTCACAATCGGATCTCTCTCATTGAAATCAAACACAAGAGAAGATCTGATACAAAAGCAAGTAGATAGATCCATAGATTGAGAAATTGAACTTACCTAAAACTGGAAAATGTGAAAAGAAGGAACAATCAATTATGCATTTTGTATGTAACGTAGAAGAGAAGCGAAGAAGACGATAGAGATAGAGAAAGGTTTCTTCTTCTTCTTCTTGTTTGTACAATTTGACTCAACAAAGTATAAAGCGGAGGAAAGAGAGAGAAGAGAGAAGAGCTGTGTGTGGGCTGGTGAGAGAGAGTGTAATCAGATTGGAGCCGGCTTTGTCCACCGACACATACTGGTCGCAACTCAACGGCTCGACTCGGCTCAGCTCCGCTTTTCGACTCCACTGAACTAAACGACTCGTTTTACAGCGAATGTGTACTTAATTGATTAAAATACTTTATTAATCACCAAAACAAATGAGGAAAGTGACTTCGCTCAATTAATTTTTTTTTTACATTTTCCTTCGTTAACCAAAAAATATATATATTTGAAAAAATCCTTTGTTTTAAGTTTTACTTGTTCTAGTAACTAGTAAATCCGGTAAATTTTACACTTTATAAACTTCAAGTTAACCGTCTATAAATTTAAGATTATATCTAATGAAATTATTACTATTCATCATATGTCATGATCTAGATTTATTGAGTTATAAGGTAGGTCGCGTGGAAATTTTCTCCAAAGTCCGTTTTCCGTTTCAGAAATGTTTCGGAAACAAAAATTTTCAGAAACATGCATTTTCTAAGAATCGTAATTTAGAAATGTGATGGAAACGCAATGAATTTTGTTTTTTTTGAAACTTATTGAATAGATAATTTGGAAATATGAGATATATATATGATATTTATTTTATTTTTACTTAAAAATATCTTAACTGATTTGAAGAATATAAATATCTTATAATTATTAAAATAATAAAATTAAAATATTTTAAGATGAAGATGTCATTTAAATCTTTGATTTTTATAGTTAAAAAAATTTTATCTCTAGTTTAACTACTTTATATATGTGTTGGGATTTCTATTGTTTTAAAAATTTTATTTTAAATATGAATATGCTGTTTCACTATATATTTTGAATTATATATATATATATACTAGATTAGGACCCGTCTAGTATTAAAATAAATTAAATTAAAATTTGTTATCGGTGATATATCTTAATATATATTTTTATGCATGACTTAAACTATATACATGAAAATGATTAATTTTGCACGATTTTTTTCATTCTTTATTAGTTGATTCTTATCCACCACATCATTTTCAATCTCCAATAGAAACTCCACCATATTCCTCACTCTTTCGGATTCATATTTGTACATGAAAAATGATTATGATGTAATCAACTCTCTCAAAGTGGATCTATGTCTCTTGTTTCGATCTTCTCTCTTTGGAAGAGATCAATGATGATGTATTCCCTTTGGAATAAATCATTTACACACTCTTTGTCCTCTATTCTCTTAGATTTTAATCTCTTAACGTTTCCTAAACCTAAAATATTATGCAATTTTTGAACCAATTTGTTATCTTGCGTCTATTATTATGAAATTATGTCAAAAAACACACATAATTGTTTAGTATTTATCTTGAATCTCATTTCAGTACTCCTAACATTTCATACATGAGATAAGCTTTTGACATTCTTGTTGCCACTGTTTTTGCGTATTTAGCTCATTAAGATTGACGTTGATGCTCTTTCTCTAACTCAATAAATTAGGCTTTGATTGGTATAGGTTATAGTAGAACAATAGCTATAAGAAGCATAAGCAGTTAATATCATAAGTAGTAAGTTGTTAAAACTGTATGCTCTAATTAATAAATTAAGTGATTGGTAGAGCTGTGATTGGTAACTACATATAAAATTACACAAAGTATTGAATATATTTATTTATATGTATGATAATACATATTATACATATTATACATATATACATATATATATATATTTATACGATAAGTTTTTATTATAATTTATACTATATAAACTATATTTATTAAAATTATAATTTTATTAGCATATTATTTTAATTAAAATTTTAAAGATATAAAAAGGTGAAAATTTAAATTTGTTCTTAATTTTTAATAAATATAATTTTAATTATAGAAATAATAATATATTTATATTTTAACATTTTAAAAGATTTAATTATAATAATATGCTAATAAAATTATAATTTAAGAAAAATATTTTTATAAAATTTGTTTTTAATAAACCATAATTTTTGAATAAGATTAATTTTAATATAATAGTTTAATAAATTTATTATTTTACATTTATTAATTATAATTTTTGGTGTATTATTTTAACTAATGATAAATACTAATTAAATATATAATTTAAATTAATATATATATATATATATCTTATCTAAGTAAATAAATTAATTATATAAAACTGTTTTTAAACTTTTAAAACTTTATGCTTAGGAAAAGCTCCAAGATGAAGCATAGAGGAATGAGCATAAGCAGGAACATTTAGATCTTCCAAATGCTTTTCTTTATGCTTTATTAAGATAAGTTAAGATAAGTTGATTGGCTAATAAAAAGTCTTATGCCCTTTTAAAAGCTCTACTAATCAACCCTTTAGTATAATAAATTCGGTTTGATTATAGTCAATCAGTTTTCCTCTGTTTGATTAATTAGAAGTTTTGTGAAAAATATATATTAGAAATAAAAATTCAAATTTTATTGAAAACTAAACAATAAGACTTAACATATATATTTAGAAAAGAAATAAAAAATACATATTATCGTGTATATAATTTTGTTTTTTGAGCAAAGATAATAATACAATTGTTTTTACACATGTCAGAATCTAGTCGATCAACCGACATGTGTCATCATCTTGTTATTTTTAATTTTAACAGGATATCGATTGATTATTGAATTTCCTTTGACTAATAATAAAATGAACTTTTAATTTATTTTTATAAAATTATATTATTAATTATTTTTAGGATTGTATTCCATTTTTTATTTTTCTTTGTTTTTAAGGAACTTTTACTTTATTTTTATAAAATAATAAAAATTTCCTTCTTTTTGTTCTGATTATCTATTTTTTTTTTAGGATTGTATGTGTTTCTTTTTCTGATAATAAATTACTTTTTTCTTGATAATCTATGGTTTTATTTAATTAAAAACGTATCAAAATCTGATCGTTTAAAATGACATGTGTCACAATCAGGCGAGTTAGCAACTTTGAATTATTCTTCTTTATATAATAAGATATATATATATATATATATATATTTGTATGTATTTACGTTTTCAACACGTTGTTTCTTATTTAAAAAAAAAAAAGTCATTTCCACACGTTTCGTTTCATGATATTTAGCTTATAAGACATAATCATTATTATATGTAGAAAATATTTTTCAAAAGAATATCGAAAATAGTTTGTTTATTTTATTCTATATTTTATTTTCATTTATTAGTTTGACAACAAAAAATATATATTGTCATTTATTCTGTTGAAGGTAGTTTTGTTTGATGGTGAAAAGTTGTCTCTTACAAGATCAACTAAATATACAGTCAAACAAATAATATTGTATGGTTGTGTGTTGGTTCTTATGTAAGATTAGCAGTAGTTGTTATTGGTCCTATTAAGTTGATTTGTCACCAAATTTGATTAATTAGTCTATTACGATGGTGATAGCTAGTGAAGGTATATATCTATCTACCACCAAATCGAATAAGGAGATTAATTACTAAAACAAAATTGTCATTAACAACAATTGTGTTATTTATGGCTTCCTTCACAAAACTAGAGACGTACTATGACTTTTTATTTATGGCTTCATTCATTTCTAAATTATTTCCATGATTGTCCAAAAAACGACAGCAAATTTTTTGTCCGAGAGTGAGAGAAGTCGGGGGAACAAATTATAAGGATGGTAAAATAAATAAGGTGGGAGATCAAAAGCACATGGCCTCATGGCTCATAAGAATCAAAGATTCTAAAGTTTTAAGTATTTTTTCCACTCAACGCATGTTTTGTTTCTATCGACAACTATGCCCATAAAAGCATATGATATGCACAATTATGATAACCATATGATGCACATGTGCTCTTTCTTCTTCGCCAATTATGATCACAAGACCATTAAAAAAATACTGACCTAAATATGATTCTTCTAATCAATAGTATAACAATCCTATGATGTCCACTTTCTTGAACCGTTTAAAACCCAAGAAGCAAAAATCTTGTAGATCTCACAGGCTTGGCTCAAAGTATTTTAAAAATACTTAGATATATCATATATCTGCAATGTGTTTTTTTTTGCCAATAAATACTTCTCAAAAGGTGGCCACCAACACTTACAATAGTGGTGCTTTTGCTACTTCCTCTAGCACCCCTTTGAAATTAACCGAGAACCCAACCGACTCGAATATTTTATATATTCGATGTAATTCGGCAAGACTTTTTATAAACTGAATTTTAGGCTAACCGAATAACCCGACCCGAATAACCCGAACAAACTGAATGCTTAGGGCTGCACTAAAGTATTGTCGACCCAAGATTCATCAACACCCTTAGAAATTCATTAAAGTATTGTTTCTAAGAAAAGTTTCTTTCAAAAGAGCCCATTTAAAATATATATATATATATATATATATGAGGGTCTAAAATTGAAAATTTAATGTAGTTTTTATATATGGCCAAAAAAAGCTAATGGATAAGGCTTGTTTCATTTGACCCAAAAAAAAAGAGAGGATAAGGCTTGTTTCCAACGAATATACAGTAGTCTATTCTTCAATCAAAAATCTAAACTTCTATCTTTATACATTAGATGACATCTTGAGAAGTTTGAGCCTAAACTAAGAAATGCCTTGTGAGCACTTGATGTGCATATATCAGCCAACATAGTCAAGAAAATAAAAGGTGCAAAAATGCAAACAAGATAAATCTTGTACAAGTTTGACAATAGCTAATGTGGCTGATGATAAATCTTATGGAATCAAATATTGTTAAGTTGTTGATATGCTGTTTAATAGAAGATTCTAACGTGATATCTATATTAACTCTGGACTCTGGTGGCATTAACCTCAGGCTAACCTCTATATAATGTAAAGTTTCTTATATATATGTAATCTAATTTTAAGACCAAAAAAAAAAAATAACATCAAAACGAAAAACATGATTCTTTTTTCATAACTAAGAATTCTGGATCCAAACTCGTAAAACTAATGACATTTGGTAAAAATATTACAAAATTAATAGTATGTTTTTACGAAAGTAATATCAACGATCTATAGAATATATATATATATATATATATATATATATATATATATATTCCGTCTTGGGCTTCACATGTTTTATTTTGTTATCGGGGACAGTTTACAATTTGTTAGTCCACAAAATACGCATTTTACTCTTCAAATTATCTTCGAGAATTAATTAACTCTCATAAGTTTTTTTTTTGTTTACACAAGTTCTTCGTAATGTCACCGAGACTCAAGCTTTATTCCCACCAATCATACAAACTCTCATAATATAACTATACAAAACTGAATAGCCAAACATGACTCCCAAATGCAAAAGAGATTACATTTTTTTTTCTTATACATCTTCGTAGACATATGTTCTTTTTAGCCGCAAGACACCGAATCACCGACAACGTCACAAAGATAACAAAACAGTGAACCGTATATACGTGTCTTGGTAAGCAGGTTTTTACTTGCTGAGTCTTAGTTTGACTATGTCTTAAACCGACCCATATCTAACTAAATGATATTGATAACATGTTATAAGATGGATAGACCTCTATTGGCTTATTATGCAAACTCACAAATTTGGTTAAGTTTTAAGCCGAAAAATTCAAAAAAGATTGTCAATACATAAATATCTTACACGTTGATTGAAATTTGCGAAAATATACAAAGTTCTTAATAACAATTGACATCGAAGAAAGTGACACAAATTAAAGACTAGACACAAAAGAAGACGGCCACTTATATCACATCACATCAAATCACACACAAAAGACACATGAAAGTCAACTTAAAATAGAAAGGCAAATCTCACACTTCATTCACTCTTGTCTTTCTACTCCTCCATAAGTCGACGACGGAGAAGACTTGACCGGAAATATTCTATTACCGGCGGAAGAAACACCGACGCTTTCTCCACCTTCTACGCCTCCATCTCTCTCCTTCTCCAACCTCTTCTTCTTCATCATCTTCTCCTTCTGCTTCTTCTGCATGACAAGTAGATTTGCGTAGTTTGCTCCAATGGAAGACATTTTTGTTACTATTTCAATTATGTTAATTTATTTGATTATTGTTATTATGAGCAAAGAGAAAGTGTTGTGAAAAGAATAGTGAAGTGAAGAATGAGTTTGGTAGTGATATGATGAAGAGAAGTGTCGTAATTTATAGAGAAACGACTCATGCTTTATGACCGTTTGATTATGATTCCATTTTCATCATTATGCTTCTCCATGCTCATTCTCTTTTTCTCTTTTTATTTATTTATTTATTGTTTAATTCTCTGACTTTGACCCATATCGCCGAATAATAAATAGTAGAAAGACAATTATCGCAAAAACAAATTTTTGGATAGATAAATTCTGTAAAAAAAAAAGATAAAATATAATTATTGATTTCATCAGTTTTTTTCTTATTATATAGCTAGTATAATTATATTTGTTTTTTTTTGAAAATTATACAGTGTTTATATTCCTTACAATTTTTTATTAATTACATGAAATTGTTTTTTTTTGTTAAAAACACATTACTAAAGTCTAATAAATTCCAATGACAGGCAACATGCTCTAAAAGAAAACTAATTTTTAATTTAGATAAAAATCTGACATAGAAAAAAAATCGCAATCAATTGAAAAACCATACTATCATTGTAATGAAAATATCTTATACAATGATAATATGCTTTTCAACAGATTGTATTTTTTTCCATGTCAGATATTTATCTAAATCATTGTAAGATATTTCATTAAAATCCTCCATATATATACTTTTTTTACGACATATATTAAAATTAGGGCTGGGCATAAGTACCCGTTACCCGTCGGACCTGCCCGGCTCATTCCATACCCGTCTCGTTCGGCCAAGTACCCGTCCCATTGAAGCCAAGTATCAAGCCTTCATGATCAATTACCCGCCAAGCCAAGCCAAGTATCAAGCCGGAAAATTTTTTTCGCTACCCGTCCTTTACCCGTTACTCGCTACCCGTACCCGTTATCCGCTCCATTACCCGTCCATTACCCGTTACCCACCCCATTACCCATTTCATACCCGCAAAAATACCCGTTACCCGTAAAAAAAATACTCGTAACCTGCAAAAAATATCCATAACCCGTTACTAAAAAAAATCAAGTAATTACCCGCGGGTACCCATGGCGGGGCAAATAATCCGCAAGCCTCGGGATTTTGGGCGGGTACTTGTTTCGCCAGGTACCCGTTCTCGGCGGGGCAAGTACCAAGCCGACAAACTCAATTACCCGGCGGAGCAAACCGGATACCAAGGTGGGCGAAAAAACCGAATACCCGGCCCGTGCCCACCCCTAATTAAAATCCTCCATATATATATATATAAATAAATTTCTTCATGCGAGTGCAACATTTGTCTGATCAAAAAGAAAAGTTATAATAACTAACGAATAGAATTCTCGTTCTATGCATAGAACGATTACATATGTGTTAAAGGACATTAGTCTGATTCATGAATTTAGCTACACAAAAAAATCTGTTTAAACCTCCATTACCAAAAAAAGAGGAAATCAAGAACACAAGTAATCAAAATTTATTAAGCTATAACGGGCCTTCTTTTTTAATTAAGCTAGAACTCATTCGACTTTTGTTCCCAAGTTATCTCCGATAGGAAGCAACGCATCGACATAATTTAAAAAAACAAAAGCATGAGTGTAAAACCTAAAAAAAAAAAAAAGGATGAGAGGACACACATGACTATGGAATGTAATTTCTTTTTCATTTTGCTTTTGGTACTGTTTCCCTAAGCCTGTTGTTGCCATAGCACCTTTTGCTTTTAAACTTTATCTAATCGTTATCTTATTTAATAAAAAAACCAGAAAATTTAGAAAAAGAAAGAGGAAAGAATTAACTGATTAAGCTATAAGTTGGTTTAAGCTGCAAGTTGGTTTAGTTTTTTCTTTTCTAAAAACAAGAATCGGTGTTTAGTCGTTTATGATAATGTAATTATATTCGTGAGTGAGACAAACAATTCATCAAGTGTAAAAATTAAATAATTAATTAACATAACTAGTTATAAATACTTTTCAGTTCACATATAATGAAACAAGTGGGTGACAATTAAACTATCTATAAATATAAAGTAAAATGTGCTCTCTTCTGAGCACATCACTTTTTCATACTCTAATATTATAACACATAAGCAAATGTTTATTTATTATTCACATTTTAATTCTCACAATAACTAACATTGCTTAATATAATAATTTTAATAATCATTTTAAAAATCATTTTAAAAATCATTTCTTTAGAAAAATGATCTAAAACATTCTAATTTAATAATTTTACTCTTATTAGATTTATTTCTAAAGTTTTTAAAATCTTTTAAAATAAATCAAAGTATTAATAATTGTTATTATAAAGAGTTTCATGTTTATAAATAATAGATTAAATTTTGTATACATTAATTCAAAAATATTATGATCTATAATTTAAAATAATTAATAAGGATTGGTTCAAAGAAATATACATCAATTTTTAAATACATTGCCTAATTGTATAATTAGGAAAAATATTGAATTTAAAAATAGGTTATATGAACAAAAACATTCATTTTGATTATCAGAAATCGGTGTTCAAACAAACGAGGATTCGTTCAATAGTGGAATACTCATGAGAATTCTAGAACCTTGAATGACAACTCCGAACTTTTAAAAGACATATGCATATTATGAGAAATATGTTATGTTATCCCAAAACGTTAGCATGTTCAAGCCAATTATTGAAAAAATGAGTTAAGTTATATAAAATTTTACAGCGCTCAAGTCATTGACCATATATCGAGAATGAATAGAAAAAAGGGAAACATGATGAAGATAATAAAAATTATGTTTAAAACGGGTAAACATGTTGTCTATGGTTCAATTTTTTGCATCATCGAGAGAAATAGAGATAATATGAGTGTATATTAGAAACACATAAGGATTTTATCGAAGAAGTTCAATGTTGTTGGTGATCTAGGTTATGTGGTCCATGGTTCAATTTTATCGTGTTGATGAGAAAAAAATAGAGAACGAGAGAGAAAGAGAATGTATGTATTTTAAAACATATTAGACATTTAAGAATATATATATATATATATACATTTATGAATATAGATCAATATCTAAAACATCCAACTCAATTTTTGAAAAATAGATGTGTAAACTTTGGTTGGTTGTTCTCTAACATAAGTTTTCAATCCTTTTGAGAGTTCCGTCTTTTTATAGTATGCGATATTTAAGACCTACATAAGGATATAGATTTGGAGATTGGATTTGTGAATGGTTGAATTGGTTGAGTTGTCTGAAGTTGTGAGCATCTAATATAGTCAGTTGTATGACATTTTTGGATGTAGTTATTTAAACACTAAAATTTTTGGTGAGGCCGAGTGCATATATGACACATCTCATCTATCTGGGGACTGCAATCTAATGGGTAAATATTTTTCTTAAATTATCAAATGGTTAGTATATTTTTTAATCTAAAATTAACAATTCAAATCAATATTTCATATGTAACTATCTTAAAAGTTTTATATGAGAATAAACATACAAAAACGGATAATTAAAAATTTTTTGAACATAAAATATATTTTAAGATTTGGATTTTTCTAAATATTAATTAATATTATATATACGTTGTCGATAAATTATATTTTATTAAGTATATATAAAATGATATATTCTAATACTTTTTACTGGTGAAACTTTTTATAATAACTATATTAATAAATAATAATAAAAAATGCCCCGCGAAACCAAAGATAATAAATGAATTGGAAAGGAGGCGTTATCTAAATATGGTGTGGCCTTCGCTTCAAGGTCGGCTCGTAAGACCTTATGCAACCATGTTATAAATATAAATAATATTAATAGCTAGTTATAGAATTAATATTGCACTGGTTTTAGCTTTAGTATGCTAATTAAAGTTATCATCACTTTTAGTTTTAAAATTACCGACCATTGAGTGTCCGAGTCCGACCAACGCGATATCTATATCTTATATGTGATTCATATATATGTGCCAAACATTATTGTATATATGATGGATTGATGATTTGGAATTATATTGCTTGTTGCGTTGTTTATGTATATCGAATTAATTTACAATCTACTTGTGCTTTTCTCGTTTGGAATTATATTGGGATCACATTACTAGTCTATATGTATTACTCCAAACATAGTAAGACGCATGATGGATGATCAGATTAAAGAGGAGCACAAGTAAGCTTAGTCTAGATATCACTTATTGTTGTTCAAATAGGAGTACATTGAATCGCACTCGTTAGAGGGAAAGTGTTTTAGAAAATGATTGAAATATAATCTCCCATAACCATTTAAAGAACTGTGGAGAAAGGATTGTATGCACTACTAGATTAAAAAAGTCTTACCACAAAGATCGTATGATATTTTATTTCTTGTGGTTCGAGGCATAGACAAAATTCGTTCACTATTGTTTTTAATAAAAATTGTATCAGTTTTTTGTTTTCTAGGTTACTATGAATTCGAAGAGTTTCGGGACTAGACACGTACGTCTCCCATTTAAGTTAATCCTCCCTTAAGTAAACTCAATTCAGAGACTACATTTTTAGATTCTTTTTTCTTACCCCACACAAAAAAAGTAGTAGAGGTTAAAGAGACGGCGTCAATTTGCTGTCCGCCTTGTACGAGCTCGAGCTTCGTCTAGGCCCTCGATTTTCATACCCCCAATTTTTAGTTCCTTTTATCTTAAGTAGCAATGTCAGTGAAAGCAACAAAGGCGGAGAAGAAGATCGCTTACGATTTGAAGCTTGCCAGCTTCTGAATGAATACCCTCAGATCCTTGTGGTCGCAGCTAATAATGTTGGATCAACTCAGCTTCTGATCCGCTATTCGCTTCGATTTGCTTCGAAAAAACTAAATATTCATAATTTTACGAAACAAAACAAATATTAAAAATTAGTATTCGTTAAAACCGAACAAATATCAAATACTAAAATTTTAAGATGAGGATATTCGCTTCGTTTCGATATATCTACATATATATATTGCATATTGATTATATCTATATGGAAATTGTAAATTTTATTTCATCAAATTAATTATATAAATATTAAAATTTAATAAATTAATAAGAAAATAGGTAATTTTAAATAAAAGATTGCTATTTTGAGATAAATTTTGAATTTTTCTATATTTTATTTTATTTTTATAATTATTTTAAAACTATTACGAAACGAATCGAATATCCACGAATACTTTAGATTTTAGCGAATATTCGGAGGTCCGAAGCGAATACGAATCGAAAATCTACTGATTCGGACAAAGCGAAGCGAATCACGAATACCAACAAAATTCTAAATATTCGCTTTGTGCCCAGGACTAGTAACATGCATAGGGCTGGGCAAAATATCAGCACCGGATACCCGAACCCAACCCAAAGTAAGCAGTTCGGTTCTGGTACGGATGTACCAAAATACCCGATCAGATGGAGTTTTTTTCGAGATCGGATACCCGTACCCGATCAGAAATATCCAAACTTACCCAAAGTACCTGATTATATATAATGAGACATAAGATACCCTTAACCCTAGTTCTCTATTTCTTCTTCTTTTTTTTCTTTCCTTTGCCCGAAAAAATCGATTGAACTTCCCAAAATCCCTTTTCCAAAAGCCCACCCCTAATTAACCTCAATTATTCAAACCGAAAACAGTTAATCACTTATTAGCATCTATCTCCTAATGAACTTGGTGTTTTGGTTTTTGGAATTGTTGGATTTTTATGATAACTTTGGTTTTTTATGAATGATTATATTCTGTTTGTTGGTTTTTATGATAACTCTGTTTTTATTAATGATTAATATCGGTTTGTTTAGTGAATTCAGATTGATTTCAACTTTTTTTATTGAATTCGGAGTTTTTTTCCGGATGAAAATACACATATCCGATCCAAACCCGAAATCTATTTTGGGTTTCGGGTATAATCCAAAAATACCCAAATCATATGGGTGTTTATCCAAACCCGATCCGAAATATAAAAATACCCAATCGGATCTATACTTTTATACCCGATTATCCGAAATACCCGATACTCGATATTTTTCTTTTTTCAAACATTGGTACCAAAATCGGTTTGGAAGACGAAACCGACGAATAAATATAAAATCCAATTAATGGGTATACTTTTTTGTCACTTAAGTAGACATAGAAAAAGGGAAAAAAAAAAAAGCATTGACCAGATAGAAGATCACATCTCTGATCAAAGAATGATACAGTGTTCAGTAGAAATATCAGATCAAATCGAGAGACACTAAATGATGGTTGTGGTGTTGATAACTTATGTTTGCTTACACATAACACCATGCAAATTTAATTCCTCATATAGATATGATACATTAATTTAGTCTATATGTGTGGTCATGAGGTGGATTATAGACAATTATTTTTTCATTTGGTTATCTTCGGAGTACATTGTAGAGGCATATGCAGGACCTAATCGAGACCTAATAGAAACCCTTGGTTGATAAATTAAATAGCATATCCGAAACAAATTAACTTATTGTCAAAGTATTGCAGATCCGATTAAATGATCCCAGTTGCATACTATTTTAACATTCACGAACATTGAAAACTAGATTATAATATTGCTATATATATATACATATATGATATATCCACATTCGTCTTCACCTTAACACATCGGAACTGGTGTGGTTGAACCACTAGGAGTGTACTTGCTTTAATAATATATATTGTTATTTATAGTGTATATATAGTGTTTAATAGCAATTATAATATACTATAAATAAATATTAAAAATGCATGGTTAATTCAATATTCAAAGCACAAACGACAGAAACAAAAGGTTTATCCAATATACCACATTTGTTGACCCCCCCCTAAAAAAAACTATATACCACGTTACTATAAAAAATTAGAGAAGGGGAAGTCAGATAATGACTTATTGGCCACTAATCTCCCACCATTATCTACTACAATATTATATATTTTGACTTCCTTTTAGTTGTTATTATAAATATATCTATACATCTAATAATTTCGGTTTAACAACTAATTTAAATTTTTTTACAAAAACAGTTATATATATAACGGAATCGTGGTAATAAAAAAAAGTTAGGTTTTGTACACATGCATGCATGTCTATATGTCAAAAACAAAATAAATTTTATACGCATATGCATGCATGTTTATGTGTAAACTGTCTAAATTAGGTTTATACGCATTCATAAATCAGTATATTTAAAAACACATACAACATGTTTGTATGTTTATGAAGATGATAATCTATTTAAGTATGTGTTAGTGCTAAACGGTGTTGTAATACATATTCTTCAGAGAAATATCATGATGAACTGACTTAAATTATATATTTGTGCATGTGTGGTTTCGAATATATGTTGGTTATAGTGTAATATATATGTTTTTTTCTCTCTCTTTATGAAGTGATAAGAACTAAGGGCGAGCACTCTGAATTTATTAACTTCCTACCTGCTTTTATTTAGTTTTGTTAAATCAATGCTTATCCTTTAAAAACATAGACCTTGAATGGTTAGTAGTTTCTAGCATGATTTTTGATTTTTTATTTTCTAAAAACCACATAATTATCCAATCAAAATTATGTGAAAAGTGTTTTTAATAGTTTTTGACTTTTGATTTTCTAAAAACCATATAAACCATATAGAGTTTTTGCAAATTTCTAAACAAAAACCAAAAACTATGGCTATAAATGTTTAAGGGTTTTTAAATGGTTTTTAGATTCTAGATTTTGGTTTTTAGATTCTAGTTTTTGGATTATGGTTTTGAATTTTACAAAAAAGAAAAATAAAATAAATGATAATTTTAAAAACAAAGATCTCGTTCAAGTAAACTCAAAATCTCAAAAAAATAGTTTTTGGCTTTTGTTTTGAAATTTGCAAAATCTCCTATAATCTAGATTCCCTATTTTTAGGGAATATATTTTCACATAATCTTGATTGGATAATTAGAAACCAAAAACCATGGTAGAAACTACTACCATTCATGGCCTATATTTTTTATTTTTTTTTGAACGAGAATTTTGTTTTCAAAATTTCCATTTATTTTATTTTTCTTTCTTGCAAAATCTAAAAGGTTTTTTTTGGTGGATGAGAGGAAACAATTGTCTCCAACATTTTATTGAATTAAAAATAAAAGAATTACAAAAGAATATGCCGTGGGAACTTTGCTCCACTGGCATCCTCCAACATAGTACTATGAATTATGTCGGGACAACAATCAAAAGAATGAAAACATAATTGTAATATAAAAGCAAGATTAGCCAACCCATCTGCTAGACGATTAGCCTCTCTAAAAACGTGACTAACCCGGACTGACCAGTCCTTTGAGATGAAGCCATGGCACATACGTACCAGGAAAGATGATTAGCCTTTCTATCCCTTAGTACACCTCCAGCCGTAGCAGACCTTGGATTCCCGTGTGATGCCCCATCTGTATTGAGTGATATGCACCTCTCATCCGGCTTTTTCCATCCAACCTGCAAAATCTAAAAGCTAAAATCTAAAAACTAAAATCTATAATCTAAAACCCATTTTAAAACTCTCAAACATTTATGACCATAGTTCATTTGTACATGTCTTAATTAAAAAACATCATTTGTGCAATTCAATTTGGTATTTCATTATAATTTTCAACTCAATCGTTAAAGTAAATAATCTCGGATTGGAGGAAAAAAGTTTAAATATTTTCACTGTGATTTCAATCACGGTTGTTCACTATGATCGCCTTAAATGAAAAAATATCCAAAATTTTACAAGTTTCGAAGATTAGTCTAGATTTAGGTGTTGGATATTTATTTTTTATAAAATAAGACAGAAGAAATGCTTCTTAAAATAAGATGAATATCAATTAGTAAATATGAAATTATTAAAACAATATTGTGCTATTTCTAACGCCTAAAAGTTATAAGTCTTTAACTAGTTTAAAAGAAAACTTAGCCTTTCAAAAAAAAAGAAAAAAAAAGAAGAAGTTCTCTTCTCTGCGCTAAAACTCTTAACATATTGGGCTCGTGTCTGAATATGCTTTTGAGTTACGGCGGTTATATGCATATGATTGTTTAATATAAGAATTTAATAAAATCTATATATAATAGTTTTTAAAGTTTGTTCCTTGAAGAGTAGGCTACGAACAAAGAGTTTGGATCCAATAAAAAGAGAGCAGGGGACAAATTGTCCCCTAGTTGACCCTAAAGGCCACACAAAACGAAACAACCAAACACTTCTACTGTCTTAATCTCTAGATTATTGTATTAACTAAATCGCTAGAGCATTGAAATAGAAGAAGTGGAAAAAGTAAGGAAAACAAAACAAAAGTGGAAAAGGAAACAAAATTTACATCAATAATTTTTAAAAACTGTCAACCAGGCAATTAAATACACATTATTGGCGATGAATGGTATGTCATAAAACAATTTCACACTTTTAAAACATCTACTGTATAATTTTTTTTTTACTATTTACTATAATCATAAAATTTTATTTTTTTAGTACTCTTTTCATTTCATATTAAATACTACTTTTCATCGTATTCATTTAAAGTTTTTGCACACAAAATAAGTGTTTCACCCCTGATTAATATATTGTATATTTTATTGGTTAATATATTAAAGCAATATGGATAAAAGTGAAACTTTTATAAAACATTTACATTGAAAATGTAAAACGACACATATTATGAAAGAAATTTTAACTCTTAGAATGACACTTAATATGAAACAAAGAAAGTATCATTTTAAAATAAAATTTTTATAATAATTGTCCTTTAACTCTTAGAATGACACTTAATCTGAAACACAAAGAGTACTTTTTTGTTGTTTATACTATATACCATGAACATATAAATGATATAACTAAAAACAAAACAATATTAATCTATAAAAAAAATACCTTTAGCGACTACTTACCTATAAATACAAATTGTGTGATTACTTATCCTATATATAACAACTATTTTACTATTTTACTATTAATACTAGATTCGTACCCGTGTTACAATGCATAAATAATGTTAATTTATAAACAAATTGATGTAGTATTTGATGTTAAAAAGTAATTTGTTGCAAAATTTAAATAGTGTTAAAGGTATATTTTGTTAACTTTTATAATCGTATGATTAGGGATGTTCAATATGGTTTTAGTTTGGATTTTTGGTTTATAAATAAAAGTGTTAAAAAAAACTTAGTCTAAATATATAATTGAATTCTATATATAATAATCTGCAATTATTTTACATATGAATGTGGTTTACTTCATGAATTTTTTCCCCTCTGACCCGTGCTCGTTTAGAAATTTTTATTATATTCATGTTTCCGTTTAAACAATTATCTATTTGGTATATTTTATAATAGGTTGTGAATGAGTCTAAACTATATTTTGTGATGTCAACATATTATAATAAACACACACACACATATATATATATATATATATGTGAATGGAAATGAAAGTTTGCACAAAAATAATATATATCTATATATATATTAAAATTTTAGATAGTATAAATTAGTTAATATTAATTTATATAGTTAATTATTTTTAAATTATGATTTTTTAACAAATTTATTTATTTAAGAAATTTTAAATAAAGTTTTAAAATTACTTTAAAGGATCCTATTATAAATGAAGTTGAAAATAGATTTTAAGAAATGTTTGTTTTCAAATGTATATATTTTTAAATATATATATATATATCATAGATTTGTTTGGTTATATTTCTAGATTTTTTTAACTCATAATGAATTATTTTATTTGTTCATTATATCAAGGATTTTTTTGAAAAATACTCTATTTATGTTTATAAATTTGAAAAGTACCCTATATATAGACTAAAAAAAACAATTTTGATAATTATTATCTCTTATATATTGAAAGGGAAGTCCATTATTGATGATCCAAGTTGACATTGTTCTCGCCTGGAATCCGACGGTAGACTTCACACCGGAAGAACCATTGGAAACAACACATTTGATAATGTGCTCACATGTGGTGCCGTTAAAAAAAAATTATCAGAATCATATTTTTACATGTTGGTTTTAGACAGATAGCTATCCAACGCGACCAAAATATTTCAATGGAATTTAGACAATTTAATGTTGTATAATAAACAATATATTATATATGTTATCATGAAATAATAATAAAGGTTGTAGGGAGTGAGGAAAAATATTACGATACATTGAAAACACTCTAACGCTTCAACTTGCTCTTCAAGTGACACTTCAACTAGCGATGACATTTCAGCGTACATATAGATGTTTATGTACTAGTGATGTACGACTATGGTTTGTAACGATTTTTTCTAAAAAAGTTAAAGATGACATTAGTTTTAATTATTATTTTCAAAACCATGACACCATATATACCTCAGTTTTGATGTGCATGTGTCTGTTGTTACTAATTGTTTTTTTTTTTGGGTCAAAGTTCTTACTTTCGAATATTTTAGTTTCTAGTCGATAAATGGATATTCATCACATACATTTTTTTTCTTTAACTGTTGTTTCTTAAAGAGATTTAATTTACATGTATGTATTTTGTTGTAATGTTGGAGATAAAGACGAAGTTTAATTGAGTCTTCTTCAAAAGTTAAAATATAAACGTTTAAAAGTTTTACAATGCACTTCCATCTGAGAGTTATTTCTCCCCAACATTGAAGGGAATCATGATCTTCCTATTGCTTGATTAAAATAGATATTTATGAATATGAAATGAGTAATTATATGGATAATAATCTAGGGTTTAGATTATTATTAACGAACTTTAAAACTTTATTTTTTTATGAATACAATAATTATATTAAACGGATTGGATAAAATTACAATTTTAAAATCAAGATAAATATTTATTCTTTAAATAATCTTGATACCTAGGCGATGCATCACTGAGTCTTTGATTTTACTCACGTTTCGCTGAATCGAAAGGTTCGATGATTGGCCAGCGATCGGGAATCCTATGTCGAGTTTGCCACCAAAAGATTGCAGGAAGGTACAGGGTAACTGAGGTTATTCGTCATGACCATACCAGTGAAGAATTCAATGGAGGTGGATTTGAACAACTGCTAGAGCGTCTTCTCTTAGCCTCCCCTCTTGCTGGCCATATAATTTTACTCACAAGTGATGGGATTAATGCAGCCAGTAGACATTTCTTCGAGGGCCAGGAGTTAGCCGCGAGAGGGGATGCCGGTTGCATCCGCATACCAAAAGGGGAGAATCTCATTACTGATATCTTCAAAATGGTAATGGTTATTTGAGGGAACTTCCTTGCTAACCACATTACAAGTTCTGCACTAAACCATGGTTGTGTTTCATTGGTAACTTGGAAGTACAATTTTTTTTTGTCTTTTCTGTTGGTATGTTCTTGGTACAATTTGCTTTGATTTTATGTTCTTTATTGATATGTCCAATAACTGAATTAATTCAACTTCATCATAGTACACCACTTAGACTAATGGTGAGCAAATCGATTTTTTTTTTTCAGCCAGTGTCCTTCGTCCTTTATTTCACTTAACTTTAAGATCATTGAGAATTAACCACTATTGTAAATTTAACAATTCCAAATCTGAACTTCACCACACGACCGTTAAGCTAACTTTTGAAGTTTTGTTTACTTCTTCTCTCACTGAGGATCAGAAGAAACATCAATGCTTACATTCACATCACACCGCTTGAACCGCCTACACACTATCTAAGCCTCCTACACGCTGCCTACACAACCAATTTCTATTTCCACCAGTCTCAAAGTGTAATCGACACGGTCGAAGTTTCGCATAGCACCTAGCCCACTTTTCGAACACCGGATAAAAGTCATCCAAAAGAAAAATAACAACTTATGGATATTTACCTCTAATAAAAGAAGAACTGATAGAAACAAACATTCAACACAAGCTTAGTTCGTCAATCGGAGAGGTCTCTGACTCAATGGGAGAGATCTCTGACTCAAATAAGTTCGAGTCTTTTCTTTACAAATACGAAAAATCTATTAGATTTTAACATTCAGAATCTTTAAACTACGAATTCTCTTACCATTTAGTCAGATGGATTTCTCTCCGTGCATGAAAAATCTTCCATTGTTTAAGTCACAAGCCATTATAGTTTTCATAGAAGGCCAAGCGTCTTCAGCTGCTGGACATGTTCAGATGGTAAAACCGGTGGCGACCATTCAGATCCCATCATCTCCCCATCCACATCTTCAACCACATATTCCTAATGTCAAATTGAAAACGATTTAAAAAAAAAGTTTTTGAATGATACAAAACATACTAACAGAAAACCGCAGAAAGGTAAATAAAATCTCACCTTTGTTAGCATTCTTTTGGCGAGAATGTGATAATGACGCTGCCAAATTCGTTGTCCAACCATGGTTGCAACCAATACGCTATAGAATATACCGATAACTGTAAATAAACCGAGAATTACTAATGCCATTATGAAGAGTAATGGCAATCCGGCTTCTCCTGCACCTCCAAGGCAACTTCCGCATTCACTGACTGCACTTGCACAGCCTTCGGTACATGCGGTGCAATCCGCCCACATACAAATAGTTCCCGGTAGATGGCAGTCTGTGCATATCCTGCATATTGAGGCAAATGTTTAATAAACGAGTAAAGTCAACCTGAGATAAAAGATTTTCTATAATATACTTTTGTTGTGGTTTCTGTCAACTGAATTAGAAACAGACTATATAATATATATCTTTTCCTCATGTTATACTCTCTATTTAGCAAGCTTATCTAACATTCGAGTGAAGAGGAATGACTCTTCAATAAACGAAACCTTCAACATTTAATTACTCTAACTTGACTAAAAGAGGACTTCGAACTTCTGAACAGAAACAAATGCTAATACTTTTGCACCTTAAACAACAAAAGACTGAAAAAACAAACAAAGAAGTGAAGTTTTAGGTTGTACCCAGGCTGACAGCAACAGAGACACAATTCGCGGCAAGGCTGAGCTAAGTCATTACGAACTCTTCGGTCGTAGCAAGTTATGAAGCATCCAGATAGACCCAGTAGAGCAAAGAATAATAAAGCTCCTGAACAAAACAAACATCCTCATGAAAATTTAATATGCGCAATTCAAGAATAACTTTGGCACAAATTTCTTTATAATTAAATCCAGGAGGATCAAACAAAATTACTTTGACAGTTCTCATTTAGTTCAAAGAAGTCCAGAGATCTAAGTTTAAAATACGACAATAACCTTGCTTCACTTCCCACTACGTAGAGACTCTAGCAGAGAGGAATATGAACGATGAACTCATCTAAGAGAGAATTCATCTGACTGATACAAAGCGTTAATTAGGACAAATACAAAACAGCAGACTTAGAATTTCTAGGCATACTAATTAATGATGTAGGATGCATCCTACCACAGAAATTTGGCTATATTATCTAGAGGAACATTTAGATATTACAGTCTGGTATCATACCACACATGTAATAAAACGTGACCTCACTGTCAAAACCCCAGATATGACGAAGCCATGATTGCTGGTAAGCATCTATGAAGTAGACCATGTAGGCCAATGCAGCAATTATCTGCAAGAAAATGAAGTAAATAAGAAAAATATTAGATATATTACCAACAAAAAAAAAATGTAAGAAAAGAAAACACAGATGAAAATTGAATGATTGATTACAAGCTGAACAGCAAGAAATATGGATAAAATGTCTCGTGTAACAAAAAAGCGAAACTTCAATGTCCGCCATTTCCTATCTCCAGCACCATGAACTCTCAGATAATATGGAGCCTTGCAAGTTGTACAGTGTGCAAATGCAAAACCTTCCTGCAAAAAAACACGAGTTTACTGGACGTTAACATCTGATATTCATTACTTTACCCTGATACTGACTAAAAACACCAATCTAATCATCATTCATGCAACCTATATAAAGTCTGAAAATTTTACATCCAAAAGCATACTTCTTTAACCTTCAAACTGTTTTCTTATTCTACGACTCAAACAGAAACAGAAAATTTACTACTAGAGAGAAGTTTTCAGTTACCCTTTGTCAACTTGTCATATTAGATTGAAAAATGGAATGGATAACAAACAAAATAAGGTACATATCTCTTCAAATAGTGAAAGCGAGCATTCACAGATAGCTTTCAAGAAACAATAACAAGTTGCCATAAGCATGGACCCAAGTTGAGCTAAACACAAAACTGTACCTTTATAGCTCTCCAATGATCTAAGCACTCACGATGTACATACTTTGATGTTCCTTTGCATTTGCATGGGGCAATGAAATCCCTACCTGACCATGATCAATAAATGAAATTGAATCAACAAGTAACTTAGAAAAAAACAAAACCTTTCTCTATGTATCGGGGTTTTAAAATCACTAGTCTCTTAGTTTATCACTAAGACTGATCTAAATCACATCAGTAAACCTCAAGCATTCAGATTTATTAATCGAATTTCATAATTCAAATTCTTGAACTGAAGATTGACATATCTAAGAGCAGATATGAAAATGTTTAAAGATCAGTATCAAAAAGCAACGCAACCTAAAGGAGAAGCGAATCTTAGGGGTTTATGAAGACATTACCATCAGTTTCAAGGCAGATTCGGCACTGAATTTGTTCACCAGGTCCTGCTTCGAGATCGATCTCAGAAGGTTCCACCATCGGCGATGGCGGAACCAACGGCGACGATTCTAGTTGATCGGCCATCCAATTTCGAAATCTGGGTAAAACCCACGAAAACCCAGAACGAGAGAAAAGAGAAAAAAATCGAATTCTTCGAGCTCTGATCTGATTTCGTTAATTTACGTTTTTTTGCGAGTTTAATTTGTTAGGTGTTGTTGCCGTTAAACAAGTATATGAATTGACCCGTCACTCACCGGTCCTTCGCCGGCAAAACGATGATCTTTCCCTTTTTTTTGTTTTTATGTTTTCACTTTTTTACCCTTCTTGATTATGGAAATTCACGGAGAGTGGATCGCATTAACTTTGGACCACATTTTTCAGGTAATTTAAGACTGTAATAAGATTAGGTAAACCTTTTAAAATATTACCTGAATAATTTAAAAAGAAATACTATATGTTTGCAAGAAATATAAATTGTTCGAACCTGATTATAGAATATAGATCATGGAAAATTCGTGGACTCTGGACCACATCAAGAACTTGTCTTATAATGTAATTAAAGATTCTTGATACTCTAGTATGGAATGCTATCTCCGGTAGCATATTTAGAGCATCCACATTGCACATAATAAATAGTATGTCTTTAAAATTAATTATTATTAAAATTAAAGACATTAATGTACTTTTGCCTCTAGGAAGACACAACTTTTGTTTAAAGACATTCATTTTTATTATTTTTTAATTAGTTTAATATTTTAAGACACCCACATATATGACCAATGTGGGTGGTCTTATGGTATACTTGTAAAATCATATCGATATTGTGGTACGGGCCGGTGCTGCCCTATGTGTGGAGCTGATGATGAATTCATAAACCACCTTCTGTTTGAATGTCCACGGGCTCTTCTATCAAGAGTTGTGTCTAGAGATTTAGGAGTCCAAGTTTTATAACGAAAATCCTACATCTTGTTTTACATTCCTTTTGTTTCATATTAAATGCAGTTTAAAATTTTCAAATTTGTTTCACTATAAGTATTGTTTTGTATTTTTAATGCATTATTTTGACAAAAAAAATATTATTACTTCTATTATTTTAATGAAATAACCAATGAAAAAATGTACAGTATATTAATGAGGAATAAAAGAGACAAATTTACAATTTTTTTAATTAGTGTGAAAAATTCTTAAACTACAAATAAATTAAAACATAGAAAATACTAAATTAGAGATAACTAACACTATTTCAAAATCTATGAAAATAAATTTTATATTGTTTTCTTAACTATAAAAATAATTATACCATTTTTAGTTAACATTTTTTTAATTAATAATCTAAAATTTAAAATACTTTTATAAAATATTAGAAATATTTAGTACTATATTTTAATATGTGAAATAGAATTTTAAACTAAATAGCATTGATATATATATATATATATTACTAATATATTAAACAAAAATAAAATTTGAGGGTCCTAGGCAAAATCCTTATTTGTTACGCATAAGACACACCCCTGCTTCTATCTAATGTGTCATGTATTCTAGGTGTGTTCTTGTGTAATGCGTTTTATACTACCATAGATTTTTTCTTTTTGAGAGATGCGACGGATAAACAATTCGAGATTGTTCCATGGTTCTTTTGATATATTTTCAAGGCCAGAAATGAAAAAAAAAATGTTCCATGGAAAGATATTATTACACCACTCGACACGGTAGCATTAGCATCCTTGGAAAGCAAGAGCTGGGCAATGGCGCAAGTCATAGAAAATCACGGAAAAGAAGATGAAGTTGAACCACATATGAATAGAATCTCTTGGGTACCTTATAGGCAGTATTAAAAAAACGGTCTAGGCGGCCGTTTAAACGTCATTTAGGCGTTAGGTGCCCCTAGACCGTTTAGATTTTCTAAAAATCGGTCATATTAGGTGGATAGTAAAAATTTGGCGGATTATACGATAATTAGGCGGTCACTAGGCGGATATTAGGCTGGATAGACGGGTTTAATATCTATCCAATTTCTTAAAAAAATTTAAAAATGTGATTTTTGATAAATAAAACTAAAATCACAAAAAATGTTGTACTTAAAATTTGAGAATTTTTTTCACCGTCTTGAAATTTTTTAAATAAAATAAAAAATAGAATTATTCGTGATTCTAAAATAAAAGAATAATGACTCATCATTTTCAAAAGAAAAATGATAAACTTTAAATTCAGTCTTAATTTTTTTTTTCATTTGAAAATTTGAACTTATTCTATTATATCATATTTTGTTAATTTATATGTGTATATATATAGTTTTATTCTAAAACTGTCTAAACCGCCTAAAATCATCTAGGTCCGGACTAGGCGTTCTAGGCGCTAGACAGAGGGTCACCGCCCGCTTAGCACCTAGCGTTTTTTTTTAACATTGCTTATAGGGTAAGCTCAAATAAAAATATCATACAATGTCAAATAGATGCATCTTGGCGAGAAAAAGATTCCAAGTCAGGTATCCGTTTTTTCTTTTATGATTCACCAGCCTCTTTGTTGGGTTTGAAGTCGAGGCCGAGAGTTCTATCACCATTTTATGCAGAGTTAGAGGTGTTAGTCTGGACCATGGCGATAGTGACCCAACACATGTTTAATGATGCCTGGTTCGAATCAGACTGTGCCGAGATATTAAAGCTTCTTGAAGATACATTGGCAGTGGCATTACCCTTGCTAAAGAAGCTCAAGCACGAAAAACTTTACGAGGCTACCCTATTCGAACAAGCTTAATAAAGTATCGATATTTCGATGAAAAAATAAAATAATATTTGCACACTTTAAAATAAAAATCCAGATATTAATTTTTATATTGTCTGAGCCCGGGTTCGAACCGGGGACCTCTAGTGTGTGAGACTAGCGTGATAAGCGACTACAACACCCAGACATTTATGTTAAGGATTTATTTGATTGTATATATATATTATTACATAGTTTAGTGTTCTCTGGTCCACCACCTATTTTAGAGGAGTTTCTCGTTTCTGAGTTTTTTGTACGACACTGCCGTCAACGATGACGAAAGATAGAGAAGACCGGAAAAAGGAGAAGAAGGAGAAAAAAGAGAAGAAGGAGAGAAAGGAGAAGAAGCGACGCGAATCTGAAGAACTCGAAGCGAGAGAGAAGAAAATCTCGAAGAAGCATAAATCGAAATCCAAAGAGCCAGAGAAACCTGAGAAATCCAAGAAGAAATCGAAGAAATCCGAAGTAGAAGAGAAATCTCCTAAGAAACACAAGAGATCAGATGAATCTGAAGAGCCAGAGACTCAAATCGTCGATTCGCATCCCGTTACAGTCCCGATTGTTACCAACAACAACGATTCAGATTCGGATTTCGAATCCGATAAGGAAGATATCAAGCATCTACTTGACTCTTACTCTAAGGAAGAGATTATTAACCTAATTTACAAAACTGCTGAGAAAGGTTCTAAATTGATCTCCGCCGTGTTTGAATCAGCGGATCGTGATAGTTCTCAGCGTAACATATTCGTGCGTGGTCTTGGATGGGATACAACGCATGAGAATCTCAAGGCGGCTTTTGAAATATACGGAGAGATAGAGGAGTGTTCAGTGGTTATGGATAAGGATACAGGAAGAGCTAAAGGGTATGGATTTGTGTTGTTTAAGACTCGTAAAGGAGCAAGAGAGGCATTGAGAAATCCAGAGAAGAGAATGTATAATCGAACTGTGAGTTGTAATCTAGCTAAGCCTTCTGGTGCTGGAAAGGCACGAGAACCTGTTGAATCTGTGAAGATTGATCTAAGTCAGAGTGAAATGGCTTTGCCTGGGATTGATTTGGCTCATGGACTTGATAAGGGACTCCAGCAACAGCAGAATATGCCAATGTATGCGGGACAGAACATGCCCTTTTATCAGCCTCCTGGTTTTAATCCAATGTATGCTGCAATGATGGCTAATCAAGCAGGAATGATGGGTAATCAGATGGTTGGTGGTTTACCAAATTATCGTATGTTTGGCTCGGGTATGATGAACCAGGTACCGGTGATGCCACCGAACGGTCCGTACCATATGGGAATGACAGGGCAATATGATGCTAATGGTAATGGTGTTGGTGGTGCTGGTTTTGATGGTGAACGTGCTTGGTATCTTAGATAAAGAGGGGCCAAGTGGTATGACTCCGTTCTCTGGTATTTTTGCTGTCTTCTTGGATTAGAGTTTCAATTTTAGGTTAGGCTAATGATTAGTCTGGTATCCTCAACTTAATATTTTTGGGAATTGCTGGAGTTTTTTGCGTTTCATTATCTTCTATGCCTGCTGTTTCAAACCTACTTTTTCCTAGTTTAATTGATTCTGGTCTCTTTTAAAGAAGTGTTTATCCCTATATGACCCATTTCGAGGGAGATGTGTGCTTAAAATGATTCATTTTCTGGCTCTTTGGAAGTTTCCTGTTGGTGTTCTGCTTTGTTCTCATACACTAGTGGAATGTTGTCATTTTGTCCGGAATACTCAGTTACCATGATCTATATAGCTTTTAAGTAGTATGCTGTATTCTGTGTTTTCCTTTTTGTTTTCCCCGATATAGTTCTTTTGTATTCCTTTTACCATCAAACACAAGTCTGGTTTTCTTTTGTGGTTTTTTGTATGGAGTTTTCTTGTCGTTTTTCCGGGTTTAGCTCTTCTGTGTTCCAGTTTTACCTTCGGACGATCTGGTCTCTATAGCTGGAGAAAAAGCTTATGACATTAGCTTTGTCTACTATGTCATAACTTATCTTCATCTGCAGTTGTCTTGAGACCCGTTTGTACGTAATGGTTTGAGGTTCTTGTTTTTACAATGTCTCTTCCACTACAGCCAAAAGTTTTTCAAGACTCTTTCATAAAGCCTTCTGTTAAATTTTCTGGGTAAGCTGTCTATCAAACATTGATTGTTTTCCAGCACAGGTTTTATACACTTCTCACCGTCTTTTATCACATTCATTTTTTGCCTTTGTGCGACACTTCCTCTTTTGTATGCGTGTTTTGATCTCAGTCCCCAAATTCTCTTGCCTAAGATTGTTTCAGTGTTATTGGTCCTTGTACCCAGTTTCTTTTCATCTATTTTATCTTTTGTTCTGGATTGACCTTCGTTTATGCGCTCTCGCTGTTCATATTATATGGATACTAGAGAGCATTGGTATCAAGACTTAACGGATTTTCTTTTAAACTAGATGATGAATGACCACATGATATGGATCCTGGGTTTCTTAAGAGGATCAATCTTGTTTTCAGTTTTTCCGTTTTGGATTTTGTCTTCCTCTCTGCTGCAGCTATCCATATGAATCTACTCATATTCATCTATGGTATGCTTCAGCTGAATCAACTTTGGTTTGTTTTCATTGTTTTGTGATCATGAGTTTTTGTTTAATCTTTCATTTTGAGGGCTTTGTTTTTTTTGTTTCTAATGGGGGATCTGAAGATCTAAGAACAGAAACAAAACCCTCTTTAAGATCTCTGGTCCAAAAAGATTATGTTTTGTTTCCTACATGTCTCAAGTTCCTATGGTTTTGTAGCAGCCACCTACAATGGCTAGATTTTTTTTTTTTTTTTTCAATGGAAAAATCCTTGTTCGGTGCGCCGGGTCAGACCCAGACCCGATTCTTTTAGCGGTCACAATCGCAATAATAATATAGAACCGCAAAATTGAACACAAACGCGTGATATCGGCGTCTCGGAACGTGAAATAAAAGAAGATAAAAGGCATAACGAACTCATGACAAACATAAAAAAAAAATTGAAAACAAAAAAATTTGAAATCCCTAAACCTGACTCGTTTATCCTCATCTTCTGCTATGGCGAAAACCCTAGACAAATCTAAGAAGCGAAAATTCGTGAAATCCAAATCCAAGAAAATCGATAAGAAGCAGAAGATTATTAACAAATCTACTCAACCAGAATCGTCAACTCCATATTCAACTTCCAGCTCCGGCTCTGATTCTACCGATTCGGAAACAGAGAAAGAATTCGATCCGGAAGAGCTCCGGCAGCTTCTACAACCTTATTCAAAGGAACAGCTCGTCGACCTCGTTTGTTCCGCTGCGCAAATCGGATCATCGATCTACTCCGCCGTCGTAGAAGCCGCAGACCGTGACGTCACTCACAGAAAAATCTTCGTTTATGGTCTTCCATGGGAAACTACTCGCGATACTCTTTTTGAAATCTTTGAAGGCTATGGAGAGATCGAAGAGTGTACCGTAGTCATAGATAAGGCCACTGGTAAAGCCAAAGGTTTCGGATTTGTTATGTTCAAAACGAGAAAAGGAGCTAAAGAAGCACTTAAAGAACCAAGGAAGAGGATTCTTAATCGAACTGCGACTTGCCAGCTGGCTTCAATGGGGCCTGCAGCGTCAGGAAAGGGCCATCTTGAGCAGGCAGGTCCGGTGAGGATAAGTTTGGCTAATCAAGGCCAGTCTCAGCAACAGCAAGCGCAAGGGCAAAATATGTTTACAGGTGGTGGAATGGCTGCATCGCCGTTTATGTTAGGGAACCAATACCATCCGGTTTATGGAGCTGGAATGTTGGGGAATCAGGCTTTAGCAGCAGCAGCTGGGGGAGGTTACATGTATCCGATGTTGGCTGGTGCTTTAGGTTCAGATTTGTTACAGTCGGGTCAGATGGGTAGGATTGGCGAGGCAGGTGTTGGTGCTTCTGGTTTTCTTGGCACTTACTTTGGAGGTGGAGGTCAGAGTCTGCCTAGTAGTTATCCTGATTCTGATACGAGGAAAAGAGGGGCGAGTAAAGATTCGGATGCTGGTGGCTCTTTCCGTGGCTACTCAAACTATTCATGGTACGCTCTCTGTAACCTTTTGTGTTTTTTAGCATTTTCTGCTCATATTATTGTTGAATGTCTTTGGATAAGCATGTGTTGTTTGATTCATAGTAGGTGAAGTAATGTGTAGATAAATGGGTTAAGGCGTTCTAATAGTGTCGGAATTTTATGCCATTTGGTGAATCTTAGTTCAGTTCATGTGTTGGCTGAAATGCTTAGATTAAAGGTATTCCTAGGAGTAACTGCTATAGAAATGAATAACTAAATTAGGTTCTTGAGGTAGGTTAATATTGTCATCAATTACCTTAAGTTCATTGTTCATGAATCGTGCTTGGACTCTTTTCAAGAATAGATGCACGGATGATGTATCACACCATTCTTTTGTTGTCTTTATTTTCCTTTTTATGGTTTTCGTTTTCTTTTATATCTTTACAGTATCGGGTTTTACAGTTTTCTTACTGCGATTTTTTTATATCAAAGTTACGTTTTTTTATTGGTTATGTAAGATTGGTGATGGCGGGGGATGAATGTTGTTACGTTTTGGTTTGTTTCTTGGCTTATTTGGTTTTAGCGGTGCACTGAGTTTTATAATCTGATCATCCACCATATCTACCTTCATCTGGGTTTGGTATTACATCTTTAAATGGACTGTAACACTTTAGCATTGAGCTGTTCTTGCTGTTTCATTCATGGTTTTAGTCTTTCTGGTTTGAGTTTTAATATTGTTTTTATGTTTGTCCCTTTGATTTCTATTGTTTTCACTTTTCGGGGTTATCTGACCAAGAGAACAGAGCATTGTCTCTTGTTTCCGTATATTTTTTTTTTTTCGTCTTAAGCTTTTGATAAAGTTATGTTTGGTTTTTTTTTTCTCTTGAACTCCAACTTTGCAGATGATGTGAGCTGAGCATGAGAATGAAAAACATGCAGTTCTGGGATTTCTTTTTTATCATTTCGTTCTCCCATCTTTGGTCTCTTATGTTTCACTTTGTATTAGCTTCCCCATATATTACACTAAAACAGTATATTTTCGGTTTTTTGTATTATTTTCGTTTCTTTTTTTTTGCCCGTTTGGTTTCACTCTTGTCCAATCATTTGATAGACAGTCAATTGCTCAAGTAATACCATTGTGATTATTCGTTAAAGACCTCTGAGCAATCTGTGGGGTGTCGTTACTTTTGTGAAAAGGCTTACTTTTAAGAGGGTTATTCTTTTGTCGAAAACTAATGTTTATACTCTTGTGTTCCTGAGGAAGAGACCTCCTTGTCCATGGAGTGTTTTTTGGATCATATGGGTTCTCACAGGGCCAGGCTTTTTTGCTTTGTTTGCATTGTTCACTCAAAGTGATAGGACTCAATAGGATTTAAATTTCTTTTAACCATATATGATAAGGGAATGGTGACTGTGGACGTTGTTATAGATTGATTTGATCACATTTGAGGATCTCATTGCACATTAGAGCATGTATAAAAGATTGGCTAAGGAACAGGAAGCTAGCTGCAATTGCTGGTGCCATTGGATCTCAAAATGGTACACTAAACAAAGTTCTTTATGCTTTATGGAACAAAAAAGACATAGTCGAAGCTAAAGCTGATGATGCCTTAAGATTCTCCTCAGGTAACAAGTTTTGATAGTTGAAATCTAAAATGTTAGGAGATAAAAAGCAGTTTTTCACTTCTTCCTCTTTTTTGGTGGCTGAAGTGCTTCATCCTCATCTTCTTCCTCTTCCTCCTCCTCTACCTCTGCCTCTTCATCGTTGTCTTCTTCACCACCATCCTCATCCTCTTCTTCCTCATCCTCATCATCATCGTTCTCATGATTATCATCATCATCATCATCATCATCATCATCGTCATCATTGTTCTCATCCCCTGCAGGTTCATCATCATCACCTCCAGCTTCACCGTTATCATCAGGACCACTTGCCGGATTTTTCTTGGTCTCCTTTCCGTCTGCATCATCTGCACTGCCTTCTTCATCATCTACTCCAACATCATCATCATCATCACCATCATCGTTATTTCCATTGCCTTCCTCTGCATCAACCACCTTGGATCCATTATCTATAACATTACCCTCCAAGACAGCGACCTGCAATTTCATATTCACTTCATCACTACCAAAAACAAAACATTTGTTCAACACTTTTGAATTGGGCCATGAAATGCTTAATTCGTACATGGGCTTCGTATTCTAGATCTAAAGGTGGTTTACACTTGAAAGCATAATTTATGGAATATACCTTTTTTGATATTTCTAGACCCCACAAATTTTATATATTTAAAATTTTTTAATTTTGATATTCTCATTAAAGCCCTCACAATATTTTCACCAAAAAAAAATAATTAATTTAATTTTCCAACCACCCATTTTTAAAGAAGTAATAACGCCTCGAGTCGGTCAAGATTAGTTTTGTAACAATTTCTCTTCATGTGGAAAAGATATATACATGAAAACGATAGTTTTCCATATAAATAAACTATTTTCATTGTTATGATTTATCAGAAAAAAACCTGTAATATGCGACCGCGAATACTTGTAAACGTTTGTTAATAAATAAATAAATAAAAAGTTGAAAATAAAAAGATTTTAACGTGAGAGAGAGCTTGCCTGAGAGAAGAGCTCAAGCAAAGAGGAGAGCACAGTAGCCGTTAGAGCCAAAGCGGCGCACTTTAGCACAGATACGTTACCAAGAACTAGAGATAACCTCAAACCTTGTTCTTCCCACTCCATTCTTTGTTAACTCTGTTTTTTTTTTTGATAAAGAAACAAAAAAAGAGTTTCTTGTCATTGAAACCGTTAGATCTGCAATAATACTAATAACAACAAAATAATCTCAGAGAACTTTCTTGTCCAGAGAAATACAAAACAATAATTTAAGAAACAAAAAGAAAAAAAGGAGAAGAACGTACCGAAGAAGAGCTCTGAAATAGGTAAAAAGAGAAAAGCTAGAAAAAAATAGCTCTTTTCATTAATGGAAAGAGTGAGAGATTTGTGAATTTGTGATCAAAGAAGAGTTGTTCAGAATCTGAGATATAGAAGAGATGAAAGAGAAGAGAGTATGTGAAACTCTGCCCGTAGTTGTTACTACGAATCATCCGGGCAGAACGGGCAGTCTCATCATCTCTAATTAACCTGCCCGAACCTGCCACGTAAGCTAAACAAATGTGGTCTTTCTCTGTTAAGTCATACATATTATGCCGACCAAGATCTTCCTTTCCTTCATCTCCCTTATATGTATGTATCTATCTATGTATAAAATTGAGTCAATGGTTTAAAAAAAAAAGAAATGCTTTGGTCACAAAACAGAACATATTCTCCACTCTCTCTTTTATTTCCTCTTTATGCTTCTTTCAAAAATATATCTCCATCGTTCATTATATACTTCTCCTTACCAACCAATGATCTCATCTTATTCTAATACTCAATAATGAATGATGATGTTGGAACTTACATATACACCAATATAACAAAAACAGAACATGTACAATGGCTTGAGTTAGATCATATGAGAATCCTTGGATCTCTCCTTATTCTCACCAATAATCTCGGCAAGAACATAACCCATCTTTGAAATGGTGAAACCTTGTCGTGTCTCTAACTATTATTTCTCTTCCCACAAGCTTGGAGATGAACTTTATAGCTTTATGGCAATCATTGCATACTCTGAGATTCTTCATGATTCTCAACGTGGTTTTATCTGGAGTGTTAATTAGCCCGAATGCGATTGCTAGTTTCTCGCTGTGGTGTCTTAAAATCTGTTCTTTAACTTCTTCTTCGAGGTCGTGTAGTACTGAAGCAGTGTCAGGAACATAACCCATTTTCTTGATTTCGTCCCAAATCTTCTTCATTGTTATGTAGATGTCGTTCTTCTGTGGATGAGTCCCGTCTTCGACTCCAAAGACATGGACTTTATGCTTCACTTCAATCCAGCTAAACCCTTGTTCTTTCTTCACTCTTCCATCTTTCATGGATTTTCTTATCTTAGCTGCTTCTTCCCATTTTCCACAAGCTGAGTATAAGTTAGCCAAGGCTGAGTATGCACCGCTGTTCTCTGGCTCGATAAGAAGCAATCTCTCTGCTGCAACTTTTCCAAGATCGACATTCTTGTGAACCCTGCAAGCAGAAAGCAGTGAACCCCATGTCACTACATCTGGCTCAATGGGCATCTTTTCGATGAACTCATGTGCCTCCTGCAATAAACCAGCACGTCCAAACAGGTCCACCATACAAGCGTAGTGGCTAAGGGTAGGTTCAATCTTATCTACGTACTTCATCATGTCGAAGTATTGATGGCCTTGGTTGACTAAACCGGCATGAGTACAAGCAGAGAAAACGCCAACATATGTTATATGATCAGGTCTTAGTCCTTCCATCAGCATTGTCTCAAAAAGCTCAAGTGCTTCTTCTGCGTGACCATGCTGTGCCAACGCGATAATCATGGATGTCCAAGATACTGTATCCCTTTCCCAGCGTATCAAATCAAATGCGTGCTTTGCCGATGTAATGTTACCAGCCTTTGCATACATTGTTATCAACGCATTGCTGACAGAAACTGAATAAACTTCCCCTGACTTTACAGCACTCCCATGGATTTGCTTCCCATGACCCAACGATGCCAAACTTGAAGCTACACTTAACATTGCTGCAAGAGTGTAACTGTTTGGTCTCTGTCCTTCTTTAACCATTGATCTGAAAAGGTTTATAGCTTTACCATACAATCCGTGTTGCTCGTATCCAACAATCATGGCAGTCCATGCAACAACATCGCGATCTTTCAACGAATCAAATATAATCTTAGCTTGGTTCATATCTCCAAGCTTGATATACCCATCAAGTAAAGCTGTAAAACCTTCGACCTTAAGATCCGTGGTTCCTCTATTTTCTATGATTCTTCGAGCAATCTCAACCCCTCCACTCCTTGAATACATCGAGATCAATGCGTTTAACACAATTCCAGAGATATCAAAACCTGTTGTAACTATATGCGAATGAATTTGCTTCCCAATACAAAGTTTCTCAAGATTGGCACAAGCAGATAACACACTCGACAGAGTGAATCTATCCGGTGACATCAGAGAATCGCTCAGCATCTTCGAAAACATATCTAGAGCTCTGAGATCAAACCCACACTGATTGTAACCAGAAATCATAGAATTCCAAGTAACTATATCGCGTTCAGCCATTTGCTCGAATTGTGACATAGCTAGATCCATCTGACCAACCTGCATATGCAACGCAATCATAGCATTCCAGCTTGAGATATCTCTAACCACCATTCTATCAAAAACAACTTTTGCCATCATTGTATCACCACATTTTGCATACATATTAAGCAACGAATTCGAGACAGAAACGTTACTACGAAGACCAAGCTTAACGACCAAAGAATGAACTTTTTTACCTGTCTTCAAATACCGAGTTGCAGCAACAGAAGCAAGCACATTCGTAAGCGTAAACTGCGTCGGCTCAATGCCTTCCTTCATCATTTCCCTCATAACTCTTATAGCCTTTTGATATTCACCAATCTTCTTATACCCAACAATCAATGTAGTCCATGAAACCGAATCTCTTTGAGGCAATTGATCAAAGAACTCACAAGTAGAAACCATATCTCCTCGTTTAGCATAGGCAGAGAGAACTGTGTTCCATGAGAAAGCTGTTCTCAGAGGCATTTCATCGAACAACTTGCGTGCATAAAAAGCATAATCAGTCTTTGAGTAGACATTCATTATATTATTCATCAAGTAAACGCTGAAGTAGAGACCTGATTTGATAACGCGACAATGAACCAATTGTGCTGTGAAACGAGCATTGGACTTTTTAACAGATTTTTGTAAGAGACTGGTGCAGAGTTCCAACATTGTAGCTAACGAAGTTGGAACCGGAGCATCCATTGGAAAAACTAAATTAGACTAAAATTTCTCTTTTTAAGCTTCCAATTTCGGTGTAAATATCTGTAAAGGTAACAACTTTGTGAAAAAAAGAGAAGCTTTTCAATGTTGAATTTGGCGCCAAACTGGTCGAAGTTTGGTTTTTGTCATACACTTGAAAGAGCTAAATAGTCTCTCTCCTTTTTTTTTAAAGTGTTTAATTATTAATTATATTAGTCCATTCCATAATTTTATTTTACTTTCCTAACAATAATCGGAGTGTTTTTATTTTATTATATATATATACTTTGATTCATAACTCTAAAGTTTGAACTCTTTCAATAGAAAACAAATTCTGATATTTGATGATATTGATATATTTGTAACAAATTCCAATATTTTTGTTATTTAGAAAAAGTATTAGGGCTTTATTAGGTTAACTTAAACTCATAGGTTTAAGCTTTAAGTCGGTACCGAAAACCAAACAAACTAACAAAGGAAGTCCATTGGTTTATGCCTTTAAACCGGAGTGGAAGCTGACATGGCGAACCTGGAGTGGATGATGTGTCAAAACCAAGGAGGTGTGGCTTACTTGGAGTTGAAGAAATTAGATGTGGTGCAAAGATTTGAAAAAGATTTGCCACAACCAAATAAAAAAAAAAAATTTGAGGCGCAAGTTTATCTCTTTGGAAGAATTTCAAAGAATCTTAAGATTAGGTTTTATGGTTTCCATATATATGTATTAAAGAGGCTGTGGAACGCAACTAACTCTAGAATTATATCGCAAAGGTTGTAAACTTCAAAACTAAAGAATAAAGCTTCGAAGGTTTGTGTTTCCTAATTTGATCTTTGATATCTTCGGGTGGGTAGATTCAAAATAACAGTTAGATCATTATGCTTGACTGTAATATTCTCGTGAGGGTAGATTCATAGGAAAGTGTGTTATTCATCGAAGCCAATCAAAGCAATAGGCTAAGAAGGTAGTGTGGTGTTTTTACTTGAATTTGACATCAATGAGTAGGTTGAGAGTTAGAGCTTGGAATTTGTTTTTAGTTGAGAACAAGCCTATTGGATAGAATATGGCGTATAAATCCAAAACAAATAGATCTTTGTGAGAAAATTTACTTTGAATAAAAACGAGTTAAAGCGTTGGATTTGACGCATTCCAAATTATATTGGGTATAAATGGTAACAACAGAATATGGCTGAATCTGGCGGAATTGCAGAATTTTTTTGAATTTTTTGAATTTTTTTGCAGAATCTAGCGGAATAACTTATATTTCAAGTGGTAACAGCTGAATCTAACAGACAATTGTTTTTAAAAATGAATTAATTAAATAAACTTATGAAAATATTAATTAAACAATTTTAATTTTCATCAAGATTAATTAAATAAAATAGTAAAATATTAAATATTAAATATTAAATTTGATATTTTTAATAATTTTATTAAAATGCATGAACATTTTGGATACCTAAAAAATCTATGAATTATTTTATTTTCTGTTGAAATACACAAAATTTTAAATTGCATATATTTTACATCCACGAATTGACATATATTGACAGAAAGTTTGTGTTAGGCCTGGGTAAAACACCCGAAATGGTTTCAAAAACCTATATCAGAAGAATTAAAATCGAACTCAGACCAAACAAAGAACCGATGAATACCCAAAATACAATTATATACCCAAAATATTAATTATATTTAGATTTAATATAAATAATTTCCAAAATTACAACTATAAAGATGAAACTATCAATTATTTTTAGACCAAAATAACTTCAATTATTTAGTTATATTTGCGAAAATTTAATCAAAATTTATTTAATATTTACCAATTTTTTGTTGTTTTTATGATTTTTTGGGTATCTGAATCAGACACAAACTCGGATGGAACCGAACCGAACATGAACCAAAATTTATAAATATCCAAATGTGTCTTAGATCTTTGAACCCAAAAATCTAAACAAGATCCAAACCAAACTTGAACATGTATTGAAACGTCCATGTTTAGTTTGTTTATTATAATAAAAAATAAATAATACATATATTTTTTTTAATTACTGAAACTGGCAGAATTTGATTAAATAACAAATGGTAACGGTTGAATTGTTGAATCTGGCGGAAAGCTGAATTTTTTTTTAAGTTACCAGTTAGGGCCATTATTTTTGTGTCTTTTGGAGATGTATTGGACTGAGCATTTGGAGAGATTTGAGTTTTAGTGACAAATCATATGTTATTGAAACATAAATTTTAAAATATCTTTTAAAATTCAGTGTTATTGGATTGATGATTTTAAATTGTACACTTAAACCCACTGTTATTAAAAATATGATTAGAATTTGATTTAAAAGTTTCAGGTGAAATTTGAGGGAATTTCTTAGTAAAAAAATACAAAGAACCAAATCCCATGGTCTTAGGTGGGATTTCAGAAAATTTAATAACAACATTACTAATTCACCAAAATTTCACCAAATCATCTCAAAACTCATTAAAACTCAAATCTCTCCAAATATTCAATTTAATACACCATTTAGTATATATCCCTTAATTAATAGATTTCAGGTTCAATTTCTTGATTTAGACGACACCAAATCTTACAAATCATCTTTTCAAATATTCCCTGAGTATCTCCAACGTGGTATGAAATCCAAGTCTTTAAATATTATATTACCACATAATTTAATTTTTCTTTAATTTGTCATTTGTTGGGGCAGTATTTGCTTTATTGGAGTTCTATAAACTTTGTATAAGTTCTATAAGCCATTTTCACAAAAGAAAACTTTACAAGGCTTGCAAATATGCCTAACAACATTTTTTATTGGTTAGAAAAGAAAAATTAACTAACAACAGTTTTTTTTTTTAAAATACGTACCATTTTATTGCACATCCTTTTCACCCTTTTCAAAAAGGATCTAACAACAGTTTGGTTTGGACATTTTCACCAACATTCTAATTTTGAATAGCCTAATTAATCTAGTAGTGAACACCACGAAGGCATGAATACTAGGGATCTGACAAGAATAAATCTAAATTATCAGCATTTAATAATTAATTAGAACAAATCTAGTCATACATTACTCCACGACCTAACTAAGAAGATTATTCGTACGAAGAAGATAAATAAATATAACAACATCATTAAAAGCAAAAAAAATAATGGTCACTGTTTGCTCGTTGGTGCTAGCGATTAGTATCCTTGAAAACAAATTATAGCGACGAGGGATCTATCTTATTCTTGCTCTTCGAATGGAAATTTCTTATTATTTCATCACACAAAATACATCGTTTTATCTAAATAATTCAGAGCTTGATTGGTTCATCTGCAACAACTTGCAAACGTTGTATTTGCAGACGGTTGCAGTTGCATGCGTTTTAAACTAATTATGAAAATCGCAACATATCGCTCCGAACCGCGTAAAACCGCTAGATTTCAAATATTCTTTCTAGTAAGTGTTTGCGGTTGCGGGAGATTGCGATTGGTTTTAGAAAAATATTTTTAAAATTTTTAGTTTATAGTACTAAGAAAATTTTACAAAAAAATTAAAATCAAAACAAATTTTTTAAATATATATATATATATATATATAAATTTTTATAATAAATTCTTAAAGACTTTATATATGTATCAACTAAATTAAAATATATTTATAAGTATAAAATTATGTTTCAAACCCCTTAAAAATTTTAATTAGTTGATCTAAAATTTATTTAAAACTCCATTTAATTTTTTTTACTATATTAATACATTTTTTCTAATAAAAATTATATAATTTAAATATATTTGATAATATTAAATAACAATTGTAAAAGCACCTCTATCGGGAGGTTCTTAACAAAGTATCTCACTATTTTTTATTAAATAAAATAAAAAAAAAGGATGAGAGAAGTGTCAATTATTTTATTTATTTAAAATATTTATTTTATTTATTTAAATTATTAATATTTTAATTTAAAAATATTCTAAAGAGTATCTAACTGATGCGGTTGCTCTAACATCCACAATAACTGTCAATCAGTTACTAATTTCCCTTAAAAACGCACTAATTAGAAATTATTGTTAAACTAGCCTTCTGTAGAAAGCAATGTCGCCTTGGGTGAAATGGCTTTATTAATCCACGTGGATAATACTTCTTTTATTAGCAACTACCCGCCAATGGTATCACCGCTTGCCACGTCGTGTGTTTAGAGAGCGAGTGGATATTTAAATATTTAGGGTTTACGGTTGCCACGTCCCGTTCCGACCATTTCCATCGTCTTTATATCAACTTGAATAGTTACCATGTGAATACATTTTATACACTCTTCTTTGCATAAAAGCTTTTGAAAATTTATTTACGAATTGTATTAAGGTGTCAACACAAGATATATATACTTCTTTTTCCTTGTCAACGGATAAAATTAGTATTGAATTCGGTGTTTGTGAACCCGGAACCCCTTCTGTATAATAGAACCTACAAAGAAAAATATTACTCCATAAAATGGGAACCAAATAACTGGATTTACATTTCATAAAACCATTAAAATTTTATTAAATGTTAGTTTTGGTGATGGGTGATTTTCATTATTTCTTATGATAAAAAATCTTATGATTAGAAATAACTAAACAGGTGATTTCGTAAAGAGAGAGACATGAGATGGTAAACAAAATCAACTGGTGGTAGTCTATTACAATAGAAGTATCTCACAAGAATCTTTCATCCATAAAAGTATTAATAAAATAATATATAATAGTTTTTAATAACAAGAATCTTTCCAAAAAAGTTGAGAAACTTTGAGAGACTTTCTCCACCTTTTTTAGAGACTCGTATAATTAAAATTTATTATTTTATTGCTTTTAGAGGTATCTTACAGAGTTTCTAATGATTAAAAATAAAAAATAAATTAAATAAAAAAGAAAGAGATAAATATGTTTCTGTAAGCGTTTCTCACTAAAAGAGAAACTCCTATCACAGTTAGACATTTTTATTTTAATTCAAAATTAATTATATCATAAAAATATATTAATTAAATATATTTGAGATACTCATAGGAGAACCTCTCCCTATAAAGTTGCTCTTAAGTTTGTTTTATAAATAAGATTAAATTGCAGTTTAGCTGTACTTTTTTTTTAAAAGTGTGTGCATTATCTAAGGTCTGTAGTACTGTTATTCAAAATCGAATTCTGGACAAGTTAGAAGATCCGGGAAGTTTTGTGTTGGATTGCTCTATCTTCGAGGAAAAGTTCAAAGGTTCATTAAGTGATTTGGGTTATAGTGTCAGTTTGATGCCATATTCAGTTGATGTAAGACTCAGTATGACTGACTTTACTCCTACACGCATCTCACTAATCTTGGCTGATAGGGGTGTGCGAATTCCCGAGGGTCTTCATGAGGATGTGTCGGTTCGAATTGGAGAGTTCATAATCCGCACAAATTTCATAGTTCTGAAGTATAATGTTGAGCCTAAAGATCCTCTTATCCTTGACAGACCATTCTTAGCCACATCTGGTACGCTAGGCGATGTGAAATAAGGAAAAATTGCTTTGAATGTTGGTGATCAGGTTATGAACTTTGAGATGGACAAGCTGAGAAAAACATCCACCATTGATGGTCAAGCTTTCTCTGTAGAAACCTCCATAGACATTACTGCTGGGTATGTCAAGGAGTTGGGTCCTAGTGAGCAAGTGAATAAGCAAGCTTATAAGCTTAAGGATTGGAATGGTGATCATCTCTTTCAAACTAGGGTACATGATAAGGTTCTAGTTACTGACATGTTGTTAGAGGAAGATGTTTTTGTGATGGAGACAAAAATTGTAGAACTGAATTACAAGAAAAGTGTGGATATCTGAGCTACAGGCTCAGTGTCGATTCACACTACCAGGGGATTGGTTGACGACAGACACGACAAGAAGGTTCAATATCCACCACGCCATGCCAGTACTGCGAGTCCAAGAGCTACTATTAAGTGGAAAGCTCCACATCCCACACTCCACTCACCCTGGGAAAGGCAAAGGTACACACTTTCTGGACCTAAACCACCTGATATCATCAATAATACTTTTAAAGATACAAAAACTGTTTTGCAGTTAACCAAGCCATGCGATTGTCGTAGTGCACTTGTTTCTTCTTTTGATTATTTTGCAGAGAAAAAGAGTGTTCCACCAATACTAACGCCACACCCTGTTGATTTTCCTCACTTCGTTGGTTGTTCTCATGCACCAACTGCTTATACTCCACCATGGATGAGGCGAAAATTTTCTGTAAGGCATCCATTGCCACTTTTCCATCCACCAGATGTCCGAGCTCCGACCAAATCAAGCTAATAACTTTAAAAACAAACACTTGGTGGGAGGCAACACACCGGTAAGTCTGTAAATACAAGTTTAATTTTCGTTTTTTTAGTTTTCCTTATGAATTTTTGTATTCTTTTCTATTTTCTTAAAAAAAAAAAATTAGGATTGACCATTCTCATACTGGATCGATCGATCTGAGGGATGCTCGAAAAAGCCAAAAAATTTTGGAATCTGTCGATCTAGTAGGGATCGATCGGTTCCCATCCTTGTATTGGTCGAGACACATTTGTATTGCTCAATACAAACCGGAAAAGGTAAGTTTCCTTTAAACTTGTTATTTTTCCCTTTATTTTCCTTTTTCTTCTTTTTCTTCATCTCTCTCCGACCATACCACGTCTCCACCATTCCCAAACCCGAAAATCCTTGATTCTTCATCAATTTAGGCCATCAAAAGCCTAAATTCTTTAGATTTTCACTCCACATCCCAATCCATCACTTAACCACTACGAATCTGAGATAATCTCCTTGTAATCTCCAATTTTTGATCTTTGGACCTAAGGTTATCTCTTCTAATTTCATCTCTTGTGCTTCAATTTATTGAGTACTTAATCATATTGCATTGTTCTTGTTCTAAATTTTGGATTTTGTGTTCTTAACAGGTGAGAATTATGCTAACATGACATGCAACCATCTAACAGAACACCTATGATGAGAGCCATTTGTGTCGAGATACACGTATAGTGTATTTCCGTGGATACAATGACTCCGACTCTGTTAGAATAGCCTTATGTGATCAAATTTTTGTATCAGTCAATACAATTTTTTGTGTTGATCAATACGGGTATGAACAACACTAATCTCAGTCCATTCGATTTTTCTCATCCTTTTTCACCAAACTCTTACCTTTATAACATTGGGGACAGTGTTGTTCAAGTCTAGGGGAGTTAGTTGCTGAAATTATCTTTTATTTTCTTAGAGTCAAGTCCTTTTGTTTCTTTTGTTTTTGTAACATCTCGGTTTCTGAGAAGAGGTTAAGAGATTTGATTTGGCTACCTATATCACCAAAGTGCACTTATCTTTTCTGTCACTCCTCTAGTTAGAACTCTGGAGTTAAGCCAGCTTAGGCTGGAGTAGCATTAGAAAAGGTGACTTATCGGGAAGTGATTTCCGGTACCGTGTTAGTGAGGTCAAAACATGGGGAAAGATCATGTGGTGATTTATAGGGATAGTAACAAGTCTCTAGAGCCTCCAGGATTAATGCACCGGCCGTCGGACGAGGGTGAGGCCCACCGGCCAAGAGGGGACATCGAGTGCTCATGGGCTCTTAGAGGGCGTGGGCCCCTAGAGGACGTGGAGGTGCTCACGGACGGTGGCGGTCGGGGCGTTATAGTTTTATTGAGTCAAATCTAGTCCAGAAACAATGATAGTATCGAGGAAACCACCACAATTGCAGTAGCTTAAGTGACCACTGATTCTACCCTGATTTTGAATCCGAGAGTAATGGAAAAGTCAAAGGCTAACTGTTGACTTGAGACTCCCATACTTCCAACAGAAATCCTCGTTATATGGCCCGAGCTATCAATCTCATCCGCGATTTCACTGTTCTATGGGCTTGACTTCTCATTCATACCAGACCTGACACAAATTTTGTGGAATATAAATGGTACTCCTCTCTTTTGATCAAAATAAATTAATATCTAAAGACAAAATGATTTTCTTCCGTGTAAAGGGGTAAAGGGGTAGGAAAATTTCTTGTGACCTCATTATTTTACATGGAGATAAGGGATGATCACGCAAAGGCCGCGGCGAGGTTAAGATTTTCCCGTGATACCATTATTCGCTTACTGCATTGAATTATAAGAAAAAAAAAGTTGAATAAAAAGAGAATTAAGAAAAGAATAAGTCTGGGGGGAGAGAAGGAGTACCAAGTGTTGTATAGTTGTCTTGTTTGGGTATTGAATGACAATGAATCTAGAAGGTTCTTGACATTGAAATCAGAGTTGAGATGTAGCGATGAAGGACGTACAGGAGATTACGTTGTGAAGTTGTGGGTATTATCAGAAAAACTCCGAGTGCTAGCGATGAATTACATGGTGGTCTAGATCTTGTCAGGTAAGAATTTCTAGTGGCTTTACTATGGTAAATGTGAGTGTGGTGCTCTTATGATGTTATGAGTTTCGATGTTTTCAAACTTCTTCCTTATATTCAGTTTTCTGTTTGCTTGAGGGCAAGCAAAAGCTAAGTCTGGGGGAGTTGATATATCATGGTTTTTATGGGTTTTTAGACCATGATATATGTATATAATTGAGTCATTTATGTCAATTTCGATTCTCTATCGAGTCTTTGACAAGTTTACATGTAATTGGGACTATTTGGACGTTTTGGGAGCTTTCATAGAGCATTGTAGCTGAGAAGTCGAAATTGGTGTTTTTGGAGTAAAGTGTATTGACCAATACAACTTACTGTATTGACCAATACAGTCTGATTTCTATTTTTCACATAAAGACAATAACTTAAAAAGATTTGCAACTTTGCCCAGAAGTTTTCCCTTTTTACACAAAGACCCCAGTTCGTGTATTGACATTATATTAGGGTTTTAGACTTTGTATTATCGATCTATCATTCATTCTACGCTTAAGGAGAGTTTGGGGCTGATTTACCTTGTACTTTTGAGAGAAGATTTTGAACCCCTCTTATTATTTACTTTGTTCTTTTATGATATCTATATTATTCATGTCTCTGTTTTTCATTGTCATGTCTGAGTAGATTTCATAATTAGGTTTAGAGATTCTCATAAAGAATTTCATGGAATGATGTGTTAATCAATTTAATAGGATTCAAACTTATTAGTTCTTCACCTAGGGTATGTTTAAAGCTTGTTCTAGATTGATCACCTAGAAACTCGATATTAGGTTGTTAAATTGGCACGAGAGTGTGGTTTGAAACTGGATAAAACCTAGAGTGAGCAAATTAGATCATTGCAAAGAGATTTAGATTAGATAATTTGTGAATAAATCAACTTGTGCTTAATGCTTGTTTAGATTTTAAGATTCGCAAAGATATTTGGTTTTGATAGATTTTAATTATAGTAAATTCTCGCCGCGAGAGCTAGTTTATTTAATTTTAGTGCTTGAGTTCCAGAACCCGATATTAATTCGATCTTTGAACAATTTATTTCGAATCATTACTTGATTTCCTGAGAAATTTCCTGAACCTAATGCTTTTCCATCTGAATTTAAACCTGAATTTAATTAATTTTGCATTTGAAACTAAATAATATATTGTGAGATCATTGAGTCCTTGTGAATTGATCCCTACATACTACCTTGATTTCTTAATTTGATAGAGTAGCTTGAAGGGTTAATTTGAGCATATCAGAAATATACTGAAAGATAATAAGGTGTTTTTGCAAATAATTAATATGTTTGAATTTTATGTTTTGTTAATAGCATATTAGAGTTACTAGACTTTTAAAATATAACCAGTTCGATTGAGAACCAACCTTTATCATAGCACAGAAAAAGACAATAGAGAGAGTTAGGCCAAATACAATATACAGTTTCAAAGACCAAGATGCTATATGATGATTTAGTATTAAGTTTGAGCTCAATTTGATCTCTTTAAGATATTATTGTTTGATGTGAAATTAAACTTTGATCAAATAAATGTAACTCAATTTGAATTGATTTCTATGTTTAAAATCTTAGGCTCATTGTCTAAAATGGAAATTTTTAAAAATTTATTTCTAAACAAGGTCCTATGAAATGATTTTTTCAACTAGAGGGGATCATGTTTGGAAATAAATTTCTAAAAAGGGTTCATTTTCAGGTATTTTCTCAAAATCTTATATGTTGTGTATGTAGCCATGTAATTATTTTGTAGTCGGAAATAATAATATGAACACTTTCTACGATATTTATATAATTAGAAAAAGTCAAAAACTAATTTATAAGACCTATAGAGTTTGGTGAGCGTACATGTATATTTTGAAAAAATATTTTGATTATTAAATATATAGAGTTTCTGCAATTTGTAACTTATGTATATGTATATTTGTATTTGAAAAAATGGTAAAGAAAAAGTAAATAATTATTATTAAAAAGAGAAGTATAAATGGAAAATTATCGAAATGGTCATTTACAAATAAAAAAAGAGTTATAAAAATGTTAAAAAAAATAACTGTTGTTTAAGAAAAAGACCATCACCGATAAAATATATCATAAAATATATTATGTACATGTCTACTTGTAGTTGAAAAATAGAAAAAAAAAACGTTTGAAAACAAATAAAATTTAAACAGAAATTATTGTACATGATATTTGTAAAGAACCAAGCTAACAACAAAAATGAAGAGAAAATCCTACCTATGTAAATAGAATTAAATTAAAAATAAAATTAAATTAAAAATAAAATGAAATTAAATACAAATATAAAAAATAAAATCATATGTAAATAAATTTAGAATTTAAAAAGAAAAGAAAAAGGAAAGTAAACTAAAAAGATAACAAAAATAAAATCCTATAAAATAAAAAAAATAGCAGAAGATTTTAATATGTTTTAAACTAAATTAATCTTCAAATCTGCATTCTATATTAAATTTAGTTTTCTAAAAGTATAAAAAAACATATATGATTAAAATAAACTAAACCAAAATATTATACAATACTCTAGCTAGATATAAAATTGAATAAATACAAAATATATTAAACAAACAAATAAAAATAGACATGCGCGTAGCGCGGATAAAAGACCTAGTGTATACTATTAAAAAATTGAAGTTATAGTGCTCTTATGCCGTCCATATAGGATTTAGTCAATGTTTAACGTAAATTAATTTATGACAATAATTTTCCAAAAAAACTATAAAAAAAAAGTCGATATATGTCAAAAACTTAAAACAAAAACCATAGCCAAAATAAGCAAATAAATATTTTAGAATTACTAAAAATAATGAGTTTAGTATATAAGAAATTATGCCATAATTTCTTATTAATGAATAATTAAAAAAAAATCTTTTTTATAACTTCATATTTTCGTAAAATTAAATTAAGAAATTATTTAAAATAAAATATAATAATAATAATAAAATCACCAGCCTTTAAAATAATAATACAAAGTTTCTCTAGCACAAACAGATAACACACTCGATAGAGTGAATCTATCCGACTATATTGATTATGTTAGTCCATTCCATAATTTTATTTTACTTTCCTAACAATAATCGGAGTGTTTTTTTATTTTATATATACTTTGATTCATAACTCTAAAATTTAAACTCTTTCAATAGGAAAACAAATACTGATATTTGATGATATTGATATATTTGTAACAAATTCCAATATTTTTGTTTTCAACTGTTGACATAAATATACCAATGTTATAAGAAATGGTTTAGGGCGGCGTTCATTGACCAGAGCAATTTTGCAAATTGTATTTTTTGTTATTAAGAAAAAAACTAGGGCTTTACTAGGTTAACTTAAACCCATAGGTTTAAACTTTAAGTCGGTACCGAGAACCAAACAAACTTACAAAGGAAGTTCATTGGTTTATGCCTTTAAACCTAAGTCGAAACGAATTACTCAAACCTCGATTTGGAACTCAATATTAGATTAGCCTCCCCGATAAGCAAATAAAACGATCATGAACAAAGGAGAAAACTCAGATTCCATCCCTAATGATCTTATTCTTGAGATCCTCTCCAGATTGCCAGCAAAGTCAACTGGGAGTTTCTTTGCTTGTCGAAGTTAAAGGAGTCAATTTTTGGCCGTCCATATTTTACTGAGTTGTTCTTGACCAGCTTGTGTATGCCTGTAAATTGGGGTATACACAAGCTGGTCAAGAATTTTACCGAGTGGTAAATTGGGGTATGCCCTGTAACTTCTCATTGTTGTCTATGCAACACGAATGACGAGACAAGAGACCATCTGTTACTTCACTGCAGTTTTGCAGAGGAAGTTTGGCACAAAGTTTTGCATAGGCTCGGTCAGTCTCCTTGCATCTTTATGAACTGGTCTATTCTTATATATCTCCTACTTGCAGTCTCATACTCCTTCTGTCCCCGCAAAGCTGAAGAGAATCACTATCCAATCAACAGTATACCACATTTGGATGGAGAGAAACTCAAGATATCACTCCAATGTCATGGACGCCTCCTCAAATCTGTTCAAGAGAATTGATAGGAGTATTCGGGACACTCTTCTAGCAAGGCGCTATCGGCAAGGCTATGAGAGACTACTCTCAAAGTGGTTCACACATTCCTAGTTCAGATCAAAGTTCCCGCTTTATCTAGCTTATTTCATAGTTTCGTTATTAAGGCTTTTTAATTTTTTTTGCCACTGAAGCTGTTTGCCCCCACAGCATATGTAAATATACAATGTTCCATTTTGGTAATAAAAATCTCACACTTTATCAAAAAAAAAAGTATACAAAAGGATAAAGCATTTTCTGTGATAGTTTGCTTTGATGTTAGGTCTGAGAAATTCAAGTTCATTGATTCAACATGCTTTGGTGATCACCAACCTAGTATAAAACTGATAAACTACAAGGGTAAATTAATTAGGTGGGATTAGTCGGGAGGATGTTTTCTCTGGTGGAAGGCATAACCGTAAGTTGCGTATGTGGGTTCTAGAGGATATCGATAAATAATAATGGTCTATATATATGTCTACTCTTTATGGGATAGTCTCGATAAATATGTTTTTTTTCATCGTTGGAGCGACGGCTACTGGTGAAATAGTTTCAGAGCATTGCTCCTCGACAACAAGATCGACGTCGTAAGTTTCAGAGCATTAACAAGTTTAATGCTTTGTGTTTTTCAGATGATGATGAATTTACAGGCTGATTGCTTCCCAAGTCAGCTTAAAGCTCACTATTTGATGCAAGGTTGTACTCTCTGTGTAAACATCAAGTTATCAAATAAGTTGTTAAGAAATTATGTTTTTTGTTTTTTCAAGTCAGAGCCATGGCTAAAGTTGTCTTCAAAATCCTTCCTACATATAAAAAGAGAAGGGACTCTTCCAGGTTTGACACTTGGAGACTCTTACAATTGACACATTATCATTGAATTATCAAATTCAAAGTTTTGTTATATATTATTTTTTGTTTTACTGTGACCATCTATGTTTCTCTTCATTCATATATAATGTATTCCATTTGTTTCCTTTTAGCTGTATCTGGCCTAAAATCTCTTTAACTCCAACAATTTTGTAAAAATTCGTTATATGGGATTTTAAATCTTCCGATGATCTTAAAACTCCCAAGCTTTCCTAAATTTAAAATTATAATTTAGATTTGTTTTAGATTTAAAATTAACCTTTTTGTCGACAAATATTCGTTTTTTTTTTCCTTTTTCCGGCAATTCAGAATTGACCTTTTTTCATTTGGTTACGAAACATATCCGAAAAACATGAATTATTATTATACGAAGGAATAAAATTATTAAATTCATAAAAAAAACAGTGAAGGAATAAAGTTTTTTTTTTGTTTTTGTCTGAAATTCAACATGTCATAAAATTCTTTTGATGTCTCTCTTTTCGTCTTCTTACACCAAACCCTAGTTTGAAGATTCTTGGAAGTATCGTACTCATCTCTTTATCCTTAGAAAAAGGATTTGATTGCTTTCATAAAATTATCATAAATCACCAACCTGATTGGTTCATATATAGTTTTGATCAATCGATCGAGAATATGAGTCATCGTCCTGTGATTCTCGCAACGGCTAGCTATGATCATACAATCCGATTCTGGGAAGCCCAAACTAGTCGCTGTTACAGTACCATCCATTATCCTGATTTGGTGTGTGTCTCGCTATCTATCTATCTCTCTCAGTTTCAACATTTTTAAAATTTTCATTTCATCTGAAACTGTTTTGGTTCAGCATGTAAATAGGATTGAGATAACACCAGATAAGCGTTATCTAGTAGCAGCTTGTAATCCTCGTATACAACTCTTTGGATTCAATTCCAAAAACCCTGATCAACCTGTAAATATTCTATCTTCTTTTTTTTTCCATTGTGGAGTGTTTTCTTCTGCCCTGTTTGAATAAATTATGATTTTGATGGAGTCTTTGTGCATATCATTAGGTGATGACTTATGCTTCACACACCAAAAATGTTATGGCGGTAGGATTTCAATGTGATGGAAAATGGATGTATTCAGGATCAGAGGATGGTACAATTAAGATCTGGGACTTGAGGTACAATTCATGTTTCTTTCTTTTACTTCAATATGTTTTCTTTTTTTCTTAACCGCGAATCAGGTCTAAATTCTAGTGTCAGTGGGTTCGAAGTCAGTCTTTAGTATATTTTTCTTTTTGATACCTCTCTGATCCTGCCAAATAGCTTCGAACTCATGAGGCCAAACTTTTTACTCCTTTCTGGAGAGAGCTGACAAGCTACTGACCCAAGAGCTGCTTGGTTACCTCAATATGTTAATAGATTCATTCATTTTTAAGTTGATTTTGCATGATTTTAGTAACAAATGATTTGCTCGTAAACCGCAAATGTAGGGCTCCGAGTTACCAAAAGGAGTATGAAAGTTTTTACGCAGTTAACACAGTTGTTTTACACCCAAATCAGGTACATCGACCATCTGTTTAGTGGCGATTGATCTGCTTAATTAGTCTTTATTATGTATGAACTATGTTTTGATTTTTGTACAGACTGAATTGATATCTGGAGACCAAAAGGGCAATATACGTGTCTGGGATATCAGAGCAGATTCGTGTAGATGTGAACTGGTACATTTTTTTTTGTTTTTCGTTTTAGTGTTGAGATGAAATGGTACATTTCTTTATCCTATTTACATTTATGAGAATCCATATATAATTTATCGATCACTCGGGTGTAACTATAGGTACCAGAAGCTGATATAGCTGTACGGTCTTTAACGGTTATGTGGGATGGGACAATGGTGGTTGCTGCTAACGAACGTGGAACATGTTATGTATGGCGCTTGTGGCGTGGAAGACAGGTACTGTTTTGATCATTTGCAAACCTTTTTTTGTTCTTTATTAAAACCATGATGTAAATTTTGCCATACCATTTTAAAAATTAGAATCTTTTTCTCAGACGATGAGCGAGTTTAAGCCACTTCATAAGTTACAAGCTCATAATGGACACATCCTTAAATGTCTCCTCTCTCCTGCAAACAAGTAATATAATGTTGTTTCTTACTCTTTCTCTTGTAACTGTTTTCTTTGGCATCTCCCTTTTGAAGCTCTTAAATTTGTTACCAAGTGAATAATGGTCTAGTGGTTTTGAGAGTGAGTACTCGGGGTGATAGTTCAACTCTATTTGTAAGGGGTAATTTACTCTTATTAAGAACCGGTCCAGGATACCAAAAAAAATTATGGGCCAAAGGTTCTGAACTTCCACGGTTCTTAAATTTGTTGGCAGATATCTAGCCACCGCATCATCTGATAAAACTGTAAAAATATGGAACACTGATGGTTTCAAACTAGAGAAAGTTTTAACAGGTATGCCCATGTTTTTGAATGGAGTATGTGTTCTCCATTATCCTCTTTGTATATACTCATCAATCTTATTTAACAGGACATCAAAGATGGGTCTGGGACTGTGACTTCTCAGTGGATGGAGAATATCTTTTAACAGGTAATATTTAATATCTATATCCACTGGAAAAATGTGTGTTAGACAGAAGAGTCTTTAAACTGGTTTTGATATTTGTAATATTGCGTAGCATCATCGGACATGACGGCTAGGTTGTGGTCGATACCAGCGGGAAAAGAAGTGAATGTGTACCAAGGTCATCACAAAGCTACTGTGTGTTGTACACTCCGTGATTAAATCCTGTATAAGAATCTAAGAAGCTAAAATTATATATAAACAAGATATGATTTGTATTCTTTGTGTTTTAGAAAACTCTTGGACATTTTAATCGTGTTTCTTCTAATTGCATCTATGATCTCTTAGTTGAAGGATAAATTCTACTTGTTGTGAATAAATTTAGGAGTATTGTCAAATTGTTTCTGTTGTTTGTGTGTTTGTGTGAGAGATAGGTCTAAGATCTTAGTATCTTATCATATATATCAATCGTACGTACGTGCTAATATACAATAGAAAGCAATCAAAGATGCAAATAATATATTGGGTGATGCTCACAACTGCTCAGCCAAGGTGACATATTAATTAACAATAAGGTATTCACAAAGTAAGAAAATGTCTCATCACATCATCAATCACACCATTACCATCATAAACATATATTTTTAAGTTTTAATTAGAAACACCTAGACAACGCCAAATTTCATAGTACCAAGGGACAGATCCAACGAGATCAGACCACTCGACCTTTCCATAGATCTCTACTCCACTCCTATCCAGCATGATCATCGCGCACCAAATCCTCTTTTCGGATTTTTTACCTTCAACATCTCTCTCATCTTCCCACAGAAACACAAGTTTTCCATTGCAATCCAACATTCCAACTGAAATATCAATTGGCTTAACAAGCTTCTTCAAACCTTTAACCACTTTCCACACCTTATCTTCAGAGTCATACCACAATATTACTCCAACATCACTGTAATTAACATAAATTACATTGTTTATCACACACAGTCCACCTCTCCTCCATGTATCTTCATTTGCCATCTTTAAAGTCTCACATCTTTCCATCTTTTGTATCGTATATTCTATGACTCCCTTCTCTATAACTCATACCATATACCTTCCCTTCCGATGCAACAGCTTCGGTCACAATAACTCCATATCCCCTTAACCCTTGTCCGTATCGGATTTCTCCGTGGGGACTCATTGGTCCAACTTTCCAAGTTTGATTCTCGAGGTCGAAAACCTCCACTTGGATTAGGGCTTTGGAACACCCTCCCATTACATATAGTTTCTCATCCACTACTGCCACGCCCGGTAACATGCGAGCCACCTTCATGCTAGGACCCTCACGCAACTCGCCAGACCAAGAGTCAAAGATCCATAGGCTTGACGACATTTTATTCATGGATCCTCCAACGAAGTAGATTTTGGAACCTATCGAGATGGTTGAACAATACAACTTATGTTGAGATAGAACCTGAATTGAGTTGTTTTGACCACTTGTTTGCTTTTTTTTTGGGTTAAAAGTGAACCAATGAAATATCATGCCAAGACTAGTAGTTTCTTTTTCGGTAAAACAAACATATATTAGGGGATAATCTTTTCCCATTAAAGATCGGATATGTGCAAGATCAGTAGAAAGCACAAGGGATCGGAAGCTTTTGGAAACACAAGAGACAATTGGGTAGTAGCGTCTCGGGACACGAGCTAAGCAGTTCAAGATGACATCCTCTGGTAATGACGAAAACAATAACAAAGAAGATTGGTCGGCTGCTAAGACTGTGGTGGAAGACACAGTCTCCTTTCTGTTGATGAAATTTACAGCTCGTCTCATGAGTTTACATTGGGGGAGGGAAAAGCTAAGCAAGCCTAAGAGTTTTTTAACCAATGATAATAACGGCGACGCTACATGAAAATTCTCTTGCGGTGGCTCGTTGGAGTCAGAGACGGCTGAGGTAGACATATCGTTTGTTGGAGGAGGAGAAAAAGGGGAAGTTGCCCTAATTATAATACGAAGTAGCTTTATAAGTGTTAGTATTTCTTTTTTTGTTTTCTAATTAAAATTGACAATGATAAATACATTTTTAAAGTACATTACGACATACAATAAAACCTCTATAAATTAATAATGTTAGGACCAGAGAATTTTATTAATTTATAGAGATTATTAATTTATTAGAGAGTTTTTCTGAATTTCAAAAAATATTATATAAAAAATAAGAAAAATAAAGATAAAACGTTGATGTGTTTTAATGCATTTACACATTAAGAAATAATCATTGCATATATAAAAATTTTAAATAGTTTTTGATGCAATTTGAGAAGATAATATCATATATTTTTGATATTTTAAGAAAAATAGAGATAAACTCCAACAGAATTACAAATTTACGAATAAATAACAACACTAGAATTATATTTCACTAAAATATCTTATATATATACAATAAATTTATATGATTGTTATTTTATGTTATTAACAGGACCATATATTTACAAAGAGATTTCAAAAAAATTATTATTTTATTATCTTATCAAAATGTGTCAATTATTATACCGGTCCAACTCGGGACCGGAATAATTTATTAATTTAGAGAAGTTATTAATTTATCTAGTATTAATTTATAGTAAAACCTCTATAAATTAATACTCGATTCATTAATACCTTGCTAAATTAATAATTTTTTTGCGTCCCAAATTGCTATTTTAACCTAAATATCACCTCTATAAAATAATAACCTCGATAAATTAATAAAATATTATAAAAATGCATTGGTTCCAATATTATTAATTTATAGAGATTTTACTGTAATTCCAAATCCACCATGGATTGGGACACAAATGACAAACCCATGAATATTTCTAGAGTTTTGAAAACAAAACCATCAACCATTCAAAATAAGAAAGAAACTAGTTTGGAAAACTTTTTTTACAATTTATTAATTTTTTGATGATGGTAAATAAAACAAAATTTGTGTTTTAACAAAATTAAAATAATTTCGTATTTGGTGAAGAAATCTTTAAACACTTCCGCAATTCTTTAATAATTCAGCTATAATATTAATACTCCATTTGATTTATTATTATACTAGGTTAGGACCTATCCGATAGATGGATTTCTAAATTTTAAAATAAATTATATTTGAACAGCAACATTAGATTAAAATTTTGTTGTTAATAATATTTTTTTAACTTAGTTAAGAAAAACAAAAAAAAACATATTTCGTTAAAGAAGAAAGTTATATATGTTGTTAAAAAAAGAGTTATATTGTACATAAGTTTGTTTTTCTAGATCAATAAATTAATTTAAATTTCTATATTACAATTTATTATTAACATATAAAATTTATATTACATCCAATAGATTTAGTTTTATATTGTCATTTATTTTTTGATCACCGTGTGAGGTATAAAAAATGGATATGATGACCGATGATTATGTTCTCGCTTATACCTGGAAAGATCTCCAATGTCCATCTAGGCATCTAATTTCCTCTGGTTCATATATTATTTTGATTTCCAACCGAATATGTTTTCCCTCTCAAACCTTCACTCGCCAAAGTCTTTTGTCATTCCTTGTCTGCTAATGTTTTCCGACAACATTCTCTCACTCATCCCTTCCATCACCATCTCTCAATTTGTTATTTATTGCCTGAGCTCTCAATTTTTGGCTTCGGATTCTTATCCATCCTCATCTTCAATCTTTAGCAGAAGCCCCACCACCGCCTTTCTCATATCTCCAGATCCGTATTTCTTCTTTGGTTCAGATCTTATCTCGGTTGCCAATCGAATATATCTTCCCTCTTGCATTTTCACTTCAATGAAGTCCTTCGTCATTCCTTGTTTCCTGCCATTTTCTGACAACATCCTATAGGTTAGACCTTTTGTCACTAGATCTAGATTTTTGATTCCTATCTCGTGCTATATTTCTGAAGATATTTGTTTTTGCGACTTTCTTTCTTTTATGTCTTCGGATTCCCATCCACCTTCAACCTTCAATAGAATCCTCACCGCCTTCTTTCCTCCTTCATCCGAATCCAGATTTGTGTATAAGAGTTGGCTCCAACATAAGTAACTCTCTATGAGAGTATATCCACCTAGTGTTTTGACTTCTTCCTTTGAGAGGAAAATAATTGATTCTTCTCTTTGGAAATATTATTTACACATTCTGTCTCCTCTACGAAGAAAACATTTCCTTCAATTTCTATTTGTAAACATAGTATATTATCCAACTTTCTAACCAATTTTTTTTTATATTGTGCCAGTTATATGTAACCAATTTGATAATCATCATTTTTTGAATTCTCATTTTTTCATAATATATCGTATCAAATTTCCGATTGTTGATAACTCTATTTATTTGCGGGAGTTTTTTTGCAATTACTCCCTCCGTTCCTTAAAGATGAATTTTTAAGGTTTTGCACACATATTAATAAACTTTTTACATAACCTAAAATACCCCTATCTTTTCATTAAATTTTAACTATTTTTTTTTACTTTAACTCTAATTATTAGGGGCAAAACAAGAAATAATACATAATTTTTGCATTGAAAATACAAAACATCCATCTTTGTGAAACAAATTTTTTTCTAAAACATTCATCTTTAAGGAACGGAGGGAGTATAAATTATTTGATATTCAGTTTTTTTTTGCATGCATGACACATATTTCTCACTAAATATCTAATTTTATAGTTTTCTGTAAAAATTATGATTCTATAATTTATTGAAGTTTATGAAAATAGTTAATTGTTAATATTTTAAGATGATAAATTTATTATATCTATTTAACTATTTGATCCATGCAATTAAATAAATTTATGTGTTGATTCAAGTCATTGAGTTGAATATATTTATGGGTTTATCCAATCAATAAGCTCTATGATTTATTCAACATTTAACCAATTAGGATGGATTATACTCAAATTATTTTTAAATTAAAAACTTGTGAAATATTTTATCGGATTCTAAATAAAATAGAAGTCTAAAAATCTAAATTTGAAAATGAAATTTTAAATTTAGTAGAAATAATACGATAAATATATATTAGAAAATAGAAATAAAAGTTATCTAATTTATTATTTATTTTATCTTCTCTTTTTCTGGGTTTCTTTTTTGATTAAAGATCTTTCGTAAAAGCAACTAAAATTTATATAATAAGATATGTCACAATATCTATAGTGAAAATTTGATTATTAGTTTTTCATTGCCTTTGTTTGCTTAAAAGTTTTACTTTAAATATCTATTACATATCCAAATTTTTACGAATATCTGGCTAGCTATTAGTCGAACATGTACCAATCAGATTTGTCAATCGATACAGAACAAAAGTTAGGCTTCTATGCCAAACTCTTAAGTGAGTAGTCTTGGTCTTCCATGAAACTCCCACGCTCTTTCCTTTGAATGTAATACTTTAATATTCAATTAGGCCTTGAATTGAATGGTTGAATTTCTAAGTTAGATTTCGGTTTTGTTGTTAACAAACTCATTTAATCATTTTTAAAATTAGGGGAAATAGTTTTTGTTGTTTTCACAAGCTAAAAACTCTAAAAACTACAAATACTAATAACTAAAAAGGAAAAGCTCTAAAAAAAACTACATCCATTCAAAGTCTCCGACACATCTCTTTATAGATATCCTTGTTGTTTTCACAAGAAGCCAAGCCTTTAATAATTGAAAGCAGGAAAATAAAATATTAACACCACTTCGCTGTATCAGTGAAAGGTTTTGGTCTTCCATGAAAGTATCAAGTTGCTTCCTTTGGAATGCATGGATCTATGACACCCGTGAGTCCGTGACCGACCTAGAAATATTTTTTACCAGCGTTAAAAATATACAACATAAATAAATAATCTGCTATATGAAAATAGAATGGCATTTCCAATCGCCACGTCACTCATAATTATCATGCTAACACATGTTCTCTATTATTGATTTGATGTTAAGAAATATATATATATGTAATTTTTGACGGAGAGATAAGAGGAGGCAGTGAGATTGTCCAGTCCCTAATTGATTACAGATTTGATGTTAAAATTTATCTCTATTAGTATGTTTTTGTACTTCCTGAGTCAGAAGTTGATTATATTTTACTGCCAACCCTATTGATTTAACTAAAAGTAAAACAAAATTAAACCATCAGTAGACGACGAGTCTGAAGCAATTAGTAAAATATTAGTTGTGTTGGTGTTCTCTAGAAAGTAAGTTACGGGTCAATACATGACCATGGTTCTAAGGAGTGTCGGTTAACAATTTCAAAGATAGTGGAAACAAGAAGAATAGCACAAAGTTATTCGTTTCGAGCTATAGGAATTAAGGAAAAGCAGTTTCGAATTTAGAGATGAATCATATTCCAAAAAAAAAAAAAAAAAGAATTTAGAGATGAATGTTTGATGATTAAGAAGCCTAAAAACCTTGGGGTTCTTCAGTTCTTCGAAGAATCCGCCAATGTTGGCTACTATGGAAGGAGCTCCGACGAAGATTTCACATTTGTTTTCTCTGGTATTGTTGATTTTCTTCTTGCCTGGGTTCATTGCTTCGTTATTTGTCCGTTTCGTCTTCTGTGAGGGATCCGATTCTGTCACATTCGATGATTTGTTGTTTCCACTGAGAATTTTACCTTGTAAAATGGCTATTTTTCTGGATAGTTTCCAAGACTAGGGTTTAGGGTTTCAAGTTTTTTCTCTTTTTTTTTTGTTTTCAAATTAATTTCTAGCAGTTTTAAGGTCTGAGTACCATTAAAAAAGCAGAAAATTTTCCTCAGTTTATCTAACTTCTCATTTGAAGCAGATTTGGAAGACAAACCTGAATTGGAGGAAGGGACTAGTAAGGATGGCGAATACAATAAGAAGGTAAGAGATCCCAGTCCCTTGAGCTATCTTTTGATGCCAGATCTTCATGTCTTATGACATTATGTTTTTATCAGAGTGTTGGATTTGATGCTTCAGCTTTTGGAGATACTGTATCCACGACAAAATTTCCCTTATCTCCTGAAAAAGAGTGGCAGCCCAGGGAAAGATACAGTAACTGTATGTATGGATTCTTATTATAGTCTAGCTTCTATGAATCACCTTATGCGTCTCACAAATGATTATAAAATGCAGCCAACCAAGTTGACAAAGGTAGCATGTATTCTATAGGCCAAAACCTGAGAATATGCGTGGGTCCATTGAAGGGGTATCTCTGCCGTGTAATAGCTTTATGCTATCCTGATGTTACAGTCAAGCTTGATACCCATCATAAGATTTTCACAGGTTTGTTTTCACTTGTTTACTCCTTTGGTTCAATTCTATTTTTTTGTGCTTCTCAATATTTGCAGTGATGCATTTCAGTTAAAAGTGAGCATCTTGCTGAGGTTCGCAACAGAACTACAGTGCTAAGCTCAAGGTAAAGTCACATGGATTCTTTACTTCCCCATGCATTTGTGTCATTAATTGTCCTTTTTTTATTAAAATTCAAATGCCAACTTCTCTTACATGCTGTGTGTCTGCTATTAAAGGGGCGATGCAGGAACTGGTTCCTTCCAAACTTTTGACATGCTTGGAACAGAAGGCAGCTCTGGGGGGTTGGTGTTTCCTGATCACTTTCAAAATTTATTTTAAGTTTTGCTGCAAGTACTTATAGCATGCTGGATTAAATGCCTTGAAGTATTTGAATAGTTGCAACATATTATCATCCGTCTTACTCCTTATTTTTATGTGATTAGAAATCTTATTTCCTTGCAACTATTCATCTTTTTATACGGTAGACTGAGCAACAGGAGCAGGCACATCAGGAGAGGATGGTAAGTGGAATGTAGGAGTCCCTATTACTGATTTGTAAGTATATTTTCTCTAATTATGTAACCAAAGTAAGTCTCCGTGGTTTCAATTGATTTCGCTTGTCTGTAGATTCGGTTCATTCGGAGTTAATTGCTTTGATGAAACACATATTAGGCTTGATAAGCTTTCTTCAACTGATCTTTCTCTTGTTTCCTTGATGTTATAGATTTCAGATGGAAGAGTCTCAATATTGAAATTTTTCATACTATGCTTGAGAACTGTGTAAATGAGTTTCTAAAATTTTGATCTCACTTCTTCATTACAGGAACTCATGGGGCAACCAAGATAGTGGTGAAAGTGATTCAACCTGGGGTGAACAGAAAGGTGCCTCTTGTGGAGGATCTAGCTGGGGCAGACAAGAGAGCGATGTGGGTGGATCGAGCTTGGGTAAACAGAATGATGCTGGTGGCGGATCGAGCTCGGGTAATCAGAATGATACTGATGGCGATGATGTTGGTTGGGAAATACCAAAGAATAAGAGACAACCAAAGATCGATCTAAAATCCGATGACGTATGTGTGTTCATAGATCTGGACATAGTAAAGCTAAAGGAACCTCGTTCTTCAGTTGATATTCGAACCGAGATAAAAAAAACAGTGGATCGTCTACTCAGAAAGACTTGTCACATAAAGTATATAGAAGCGTATACCGTATCGAAAATGACGGAACTGGGACATATTGGTCATATGGTAAAAAGACAGAATATACAGATCAATAAATACTGTAAAAAATATCTCAGGTGTGGCCCATGTAAAGCAAGAAGAGGTAATAACTCTTATGGTATTATTATTTCATGGATTTTTTTGTTTATTGTTTCTGTTTTAGATATTAATTAAATAATTTATTTATTTTTGGTTGAAAACTTAATGAGAAGTGAGGGATCCTGGAGAAGTGAATACAAATACGGATCTACTTGAGTTGGAGATGATTAGTGACATCGGTATACACGCAGTGGGCACAAGAGGGACCGGTATGATCATATCATGTGATCCATTTTTTGCAACTTAGGTACGCGACTCCTTCAACACGCAGGGAGTGAGAGTTATCTCGGGATTGCCTGATTTTTTGGTGGAAAATCCAATGTATAGGCCATATACTGTGCGATGAAGAGCGATGACATTTGAAACTTTTATTATTATTATGATGTATGGCTTGTGTTTACTCTATGTTTTTTTTATTATTGGTTTTAAACGGTTGTTTTTTGAAACTTTTATGATCAGGCTATATATCTATGTTTTTTTCCTTGTGGAGAGCGGTAGGGTTTTGGCGAAAACAAGATCTGGGGGACTTGGTGCTACGATGATGAACATAGGGGAAAAGGATCGACCTCCAGGAGATCCACCGGATAGCACAGGGTCGTGCGTGAAGAAAGTGACGGGAGGCATGACAGGTGGTTTACCAACACCGGAAAGTGTGTTGGATGATGAGTTTATCCAAGCAAGGTTGAGGTTGGAATTCCCGAATGGGGAGGATGGTGAGCCCGTGATTACCATTGGAGAGGAGGTGTTGGAAGCCATGAATGGGCTGTGGAAGAGATGTATGATAGTGAAGGTGCTGAGAAGACAGGTCCCTATCTCGGTCTTGTCTCGTAAGCTTAGAGAGATGAGGAAACCAAAAGGGGCTATGTTTGTTATGGACCTGCCCCGGCAATTCTTCATGATCCGATTTGAGTTAGAGGAAGAGTACTTGGCGGCTCTAACAGGAGGGCCTTGGAGGGTGTTTGGGAACTATCTGTTGGTGAAAGATTGGTGTCCACAATTTGATCCGTTAAAAAATGATATTAATATTAGTGTGGGTGAGGCTCACTAATATTCCAGTGAATTACTATCATCAGTCGATTATCATGGGGATTGCTTGTGGTCTTGGGAAGCCACTTAAGGTTGATTTGAATACTCTAAACATTGAAAGGGCTCATTTTGCTCGAGTTTGTGTGGAGGTTAACCTCTCAAAACCATTGAAGGGGACAGTGTTGATTAATGGAGAGAGATATTTTGTATCTTATGAAGGACTTATGAACATTTGTTCCTTATGTGGGATTTATGGGCACTTAGTTCATACTTGTCCTAAAAGGGTTATTAATAGGAACATCATTCCAGTGGAGTCAAGCACTGCCAATATAACGGCAGTAGTTTCACAACACGAGGAAGGGTTCACGGAGGTTAGAAGGAAAGGACGACGAGCTGGTGTACCGACAAATAGTATGGTTTTTGCGGCGGGTACATCGAATGGAGATTCGGAGAGGAATCTCAGGGATATCACGGGCAAGCAGGATTTGGAGATATCAAATCAATTTGGTGGGTTAGAAGTAGATATGGTATCTCCAGAGATAAGGGAAGTTGTCAATCTAGAGAAAGAGAATAAGGAGAATGAATATGAATCATTTCACGCAAGGAAAGAGTCGCATTTTTCTCAAGCTAAAGGAGCGAACTTTAGTTTAAATCTGGAGGAAGGTAAATGTGGGATTCGTAATGGGTCTACTTCGAGAAGGTTTGGGGGAAGTAAGGCTGGGGAGACTACCAGACTCGCAAGAAAACTGTTCCCTTTCCACGTGAACATAGAGTGTGGAATATTTTTAATAGTCACCCACATCGGCATAGATTTGATCTCAGGTTGAGCATCTTCTACAATTGATGTCCACTTTGAAATCACCATACAATTGGTGTCCACTTTGAAATCACCATTGGTTGCATTTACCTTGAACACATCAATCCTAATAGATTTATCCCCGAGATTCCAAATTTTATTCACTATAACATGGATTTTTGCAACATGAGGAGCTTCTGAAGGGAACCGACCAACCAGAAGATCCTCCCAAAGTGGAGCTGAATCCTCAAATATTTCCTCCGGAACTGCGACACGTGCTTTACCATCCACCACCTCGACATCAACATTGAACTTTGTAATAGTAGACTTGTTACTTACTATGTTTGCCCATGATTTCTGAACTGGAACTGGAGCCACCGGCGTGATTTGCGTAGCCGGCGGACTCTCATCCAATCCTTCGCCAGCAGCCTCCGCCATAGTTATCCTCGGCGGCTGCCTTGCGTGCCTGAAACCCTTTGTCAAACCCTAATCACCCTCTGAGTCGCACTTTCCTTTTTTAGACACAACCCTCTTTCTGGAATCAAGAGCTTTTTGATTTTTTAGCCCGTGTGGGTTATACTTATACACCCTCTTATTAGTTTCTGAGGACCAGTTAGTATTGTATTTTGGTTTGTTTTGGAATATTACATGACTTTTGAACATGGAGTTTTACATTAAGTGTCAAACCTTACACTCTTTTCATCAAGTGTCTCAAGATTCTTGATCTTGGGAATACCTAAATACCAAAAAAAACGAAGAATAAAGAAGAGTATATTAAGAATTTACGGATTGCGGAGATTAAAAAGGCTTAGCTTTACAAAAAAACCCATAAAAAAGGCCGAGAGGCCCAAGAAGTTTTAACTAATAAGATTAACTAAAAGAGTAGATTTTAGCTTTGTTGGAACCCTAAACTAAATGGGAAAAACAATTAAAGAAAATAATTATATAAAAAAAAAACACATCCCGCTCAAAGCGTTTTTTTCTTCTCTCGAAAGTATCAGATAAATTAAATTGTGAAATCCCTAAAATCTACCTTGAAGAAGAAGAGGGTTCCTGGCGAAAAGAAAAAAAAAAAAGAAGAAGATGATTCGCAAGGGAAAGGAGAAGCAACTCACCGGAAAGAAAAGGAAAAGCAGTTTCGAATTTAGAGATGAATCATATTCAAAAAAAAAAAAATTTAGAAATGAATGTTTGATGATTAAGAAGCCTAAAAACCCTGGGGTTCTTCAGTTCTTCGAAGAATCCGCCAATGTTGGCTACTATGGAGGGAGCTCCGACGAAGATTTCAAATTTGTTTTCTCTGGTATTGTTGATTTTCTTCTTGCCTGGGTTCATTGCTTCGTTATTTGTCCGTTTCGTCTTCTGTGAGGGATCCGATTCTGTCATATTCGATGATTTGTTGTTTCCACTGATAATTTTACCTTGTAAAATGGCGATTTTTCTGGATAGTTTCCAAGACTAGGGTTTAGGGTTTCAAGTTTGTCTCTTTTGTTTTTGTTTTCAAATTAATTTCTAGCAGTTTTAAGGTCTGAGTACCATTAAAAAAGCAGAAAATTTTTCTTTGTTTATCTGACTTCTCATTTGAAGCAGATTTGTTATGTTTATAAATCATCACTTAAGTATATGTATCATTGTCTAACATGTAAACATTATTGTATGAATTTTTTTAATTTTGGTATATATGATATATATAACAAGGTTTTTGGTATTATTTTATGATTGAAATGAGTAACATAGCATACTACATACATATTTCAAGTTAAACAGATCGTAAAAGACCACAAAACCACAAAACCGTCGGAAATCCGTCGGAAATTAAATCCATCGGAAATTTCCGACGGATTTCTGACGGTTTTGTGGTTTCACGTGTCGCATTCTAAGGTTTAGCCTGACATATGACTAGACAAGCCGAAAAACAAATTCCGTCAGAAATCAGTCAGAAATCCGTCAGAAATCCATCTAAAATCCGTCTAAAATCCGTCTGAAATGCGTCGGAAATCCGTCTGAAATGCGTCGGAAATCCGTCAGAAAATTTCAGACGGATTTCCGACGGAATCGTCAATTTCCGACGGATATCCGACGGAATATAAATCCGTCAGAAAATTTCAGACGGATTTCAGATGGATTTTCGATGGAATCGTCAATTTTCATGTCTATCGGAAATACGTCGTAAATCCGTCGGAATTTTCTGACGGATTTATATTTTGTCAGAAATTCCGTCGGTTTTGCGGTAAATTTCTTGTAGTTGAAGGTATTTGATGATGGGGCTAGCTTCACGTCTTTAATAGATATCTAGCGAGGGACACAATGTGGAATTATAATGATGTAGTTTAAATATAATTATTCTATTTTCTAAAGCTATTTTGTTTGTTGGCATTCTTAAATAAGAGTTGATTTTAATTTGTTGGTAAGTTCAACCATGCGATAAAAAAGATAACAGTTAAATTTCAGAATGAATTTATGTTTTGGTTAATTAAATTCAAGTTTAAGGTTTTAGCATTAAAAATCGCATTCCAGTGTGAAGAATGAGAGCATTGAGCCATCGATGAGCCATAACATCAAATCAAACATGTTCGTTTAAAGAAAACTCACATCGAAAACATATATACACAACATTACATTATCCTATCTATCTTCAAATTTAATGAAGTACTTTGTCTACAATTTTATACAGAAGATTACCTAGATATAGCTAGTTGTTGTATCCTAAAATATTGTCCGTGTATTCTTAGACGTGGAATATCATATTTTAAAAACTTTTCATTATACCAAACTGAAAAATTATAGAAACTAATGAAATTTTTTACTTAAATTTATAGCACCAATCTCAAAGCTTTGAGGGATGAACTCCTATCAAAATTTATCTTATTTTAACCAAAATTGTAGTATTAATTAGTAGGTTCAACACCAATTATAATAAAACCCTAGTTATAATAATTTAGAGTGATTTAAGTTTTAATGAGTTTTGAGATCATTTCAATGAATTTTGGTGAATTAGAAAATTTGTTATTAAAATTCTTTGAAATCTCACATTAAAAACTTAAACTATGATATTTTAATTTTTGTATTTTTAATAAAGAAATTTTCCAAAATCATATCTAAAACTTTCAAATCTAATTTTTAAAATATTTTCAATAACAATGGATTTGATTGTACATTTTAAAATATTTAATCCAACAACACTAATTTTAATATTTATGTTTCAATAAAATATGATCTATCATTTTAAGTCAAACCACTCCAAATGATCAGTTCAATACTAGCACTTAGTGAAATTTTTATTTATTTTTTCAGTTGCCTTTGTTTGCTTAATTTTTTTACTCAAAGATATGCGTTAGATATCCAAATTTTTGTGGACATCTGGCTAACTATAAATGGAATACAAATCAGATTTGTCAATCGATATAGAACAAAAATTATTCCTTCTAAGTCAAACTCTTAAGTGAATAGTCTTGGTCTTCCACGAAACTCCCGCTCTTTCTTTTGAAATTAATACATTAATCTTTAGGCATCTGGTTGAAATTCTAAGTTAGATTTCTGTTTTTGTTCTTAACAAACACATTTAATCATTTTAAAAATTAGGAAAAATATAATTTGCCTTATTTTCCTTTTTTTTTTTAAAAAACTAAAATCTACTTCATTATAGATATTCTCATAAAACCAAATACTAATAACTACAAAGCAAAAGCTCTAAGGACTACGTCCATTTAAAGCCTCCGCCAAAAGTTTTGTTTTCACAATGAAACAAACTCTTTATCTTTAATATTAGGGCGAAAAGCTAGAATAACCCATAATTTAGCATAAATAATTAGAATGACTCTCGTTTTTTTTAAGGATTTTTAAGGTGTTTTAACCCAAAAGTACCTCTGATCCTTTTGATAGGAAAAAAATAGTTTTCGAAAATGCCATTAAATTTTTTTTTTCCAGTACGCTAAAGTTGTTGGTATTTACAAAAATGCCACCGCGTTTTTTACAAAACTCCGCAGACCATGTTGCTGCACACTTAATTTTGTTGCACATTTGTTTTAGTTATCGCAGATTTATTTCGCACATTTGTTTTTCATGTTCTCGCACATTTATTTTCAATGTTACCGCACATTTATTATTCCGCACATTTATTTTGGCTTATGGCGGAGTTACTTAGAACCGCGGGTTTGTTTTGCACATTTATTTCATCACATTATAGCGGACTTATTTTTTTTTGTTTAGCCGCACAGATATTCAAAATAGTTGTCGCTGATTTATTTTTACAGTTGTCACGCATTTATGTTATCTTGTTGTGGCGGACTTATTTGTATATGTTACTGCACACTTATTTCTGCCGTTGATGCACACTTATTGAAATCATGTTATCGCACAGTTATTCCCTTTTGTTGTGGCGGATTTAATGTATATGTGAATGCACACTTTTTTTAATTGTTGCCGCAGACTTTTTTTAAATAGTTACCGCACAGTTTTTTGGTTTGTTACTGCACACTTATTTGTAACGTTGCTGCACATATATTTGTAATGATACTGCACATTTATTTCCTCTTGCTGTGGCGGACTTATTTGTAATGTTACTGCACAGTTTTTCTTATAGTTGCTGCACATATATTTTTAATGTTACTGCACATTTATTTCCTCTTGCTGTGGCGGACTTATTTGTAATGTTACTGCACAGTTTTTCTTATAGTTGCCGCACAATTTTTTAATAGTTACCGTACACTTTTTTTAACATTACCGCACACTTTTTTAATAGTTACGGCACACTTATTCGTAACGTTGCTGCACATGTATTTATAATGTTACTGCACATTTATTTTCTCTTGTTGTGGCAGACTTATTTGTAATGTTACTGCACACTTTTTCTTATTGTTACCGCACACATTGTTTTACTTTGGCTGCAAAATTGTTTATACTTTTGCTGCAGATTTGTTTATTCTTTGGAAGCGGATTTGTTGTTCTTAAGATGCGAATTTGTTTATTCTTTGGTTGCGGATTTGTTTTACTTTGGTACCGGATATAATTTTGTTTGGTTGCGAATTTGTTTTACTTTGGCTACAGACTTGTTCTTATCAGTTACTGCAGATTTGTATAATGCAATCTGGGCCACAAGATTTAGGGTTTTCCCTTGCCGTCATCTTCTCCTTCACCTCGTTCCCCTTAGTGTTTTTTTTTTGGGCAGCCCAGCCATCTACATCTTCCTCTTTCTTCATCATTTCTCTCTAATTTTGACATTTTCTTCTTAATTTTCTTCCCCTTGGCGTAATTTTTGTCCTTTTTTCATCTTCATCTACACTTTTTTTCCTCTTTCTAGTTTTTCTTTGAAAGAAATGGAACAAATTGTACTTGTATGTGGAAAATGGAGCTTTGAAAAGTGTAGATGGTTGTTTGTTGTTGATGCTAAGCGAGGATCTAGAATCCTAGGAGCTGATGATAGGATGATTTATGAGGATTTCATTGGAATGGTGTTTGAAGATTTTGGGTTGGATAATAGAGTATATGATGTGAAACTGAGCTACATGTTTCATAAGAAGATTATGCAGAAATTGCCCCAAGATACACCTCCCGTATATGTTGAGAATTGTAGGCAATTCAAAACTTTTTTGGGCCAATCAAAAGTAGATATGCTTCGGCTTTGTGTGGAAGTGAAGGATAAGACTGATATGAAGAAGACATTAGACGTTGATGTTCCAAAAGCTGAAGAGAATGATGAAGATGGTAACGATGATGATGAAGATGATGATGAATCGAGATTCGATTATTGTGACGACTCTGATGGAACAGATTCAGGCGATGAGAATTTTTCAGCTTATGGGATATTGCCTGAAGAAGAAGAAGAAGAAGAAGAAGAAGAAGAAGAAAAAGAAGAAGAAAAAGAAGAGGAAGAGAAACCAATATTACCAATAAAGAAGAGAGATTCAACGTTTTATGTAAGTGAAGGCAATGTGAATGCTGAATATGCGAAGTTTCAATTGAGTTCTTTGGATTTAGCTGTTGGACAATGTTATGAATCGAAAGAGGAGCTGGAGAGAAGAATGAAAATTCTTACTGTTGTCCAGAAATTTGATTTCAATGTCGTTAAATCAACACCTGAATTATTGACTGTTAAGTGTTGGGTGAATGGATGTTCTTGGAGAGTACGAGCTACACCAATAGGAGATTATCCAAGGTTTCATGTTCGACAGTATATCCCCAATCATACATATTCAGTTACAGAGCGTTCTGCAAGATCCCGACAAGCAACTCCTGAGATACTTGGATTATTGTACAAGGATTTTGTTGGTGGAGTTGGACCAACGGTATTGCCAATGCATGTTGCCGATGCTCTTAATAAACGATTCCAAATTAAGGTATGTTGCACATCTATTTTTGACTCGTAGATTATATGGTCGCAGATTTATTTACTATCACTAATTATATGGTCACAGATTTATTTACTATAACTAAGTATATGGTCGCGGATTTATTTACTATAACTAATTATATGGTTGCGGATTTGTTTTGTGTAGCTTAATTATTGGAAGGCATATCGGACACTAAGACATGGTCGGGATTTGGTTAGGGGAACTCAAGAGAGTGGATATGAATTACTACCTGCTTACTTGTACATGATTAAAAGAGAAAATCCCGGATCACACACACGGCTTGAAATTGATGAGAATCAAAGATTTAAGTACTTGTTTCTAGCATTTAGTGCAAGCATCAACGGATTTCCTTATATGCAGAAAGTGGTGGTTGTTGATGGTACTTTTTTGCAAGGAAAATACAAAGGGACACTCCTTACCGCAACAGCTCAAGACGGTAATTTGCAGATATTTCCTATTGTTTATGCCGTAGTTGATACTGAAAATAATGAGTCATGGGTATGGTTCTTCGAGCAACTGAGCGCTGTTATTCCCGATGACGAAGATCTTGCCATTATTTCTGATAGGCACAAGTCTATTGAGAAAGGTATTAGAACAGTATACCCAAAGTGTAGTCGTGGAATATGTACATACCATTTGTACAAGAATATATTGGCCCGTTATAGAGGTCGTGAAGCGTTTGGTTTGGTGAAAAAAGCGGCCAATGCTTTCAGACTTGTTGATTTTCAGACCACGTTTAACCAGATTCAAGTGTTGAATCCTGCACTTCATAGTTATCTCCAAAGAGCTGATGTTCGACTCTGGACACGTGTTCATTTCCCTGGCAATAGGTACAATCTTCTTACCAGCAACATTGCTGAGTCAATGAATAACGTTCTATCACAATCTAGGAAATTGCCTATTATACAACTACTAGAGGTTGTGAGATCGATGATGACAAGATGGTTTGATTCTCGAAGGAAATATGCATTGAAATTGCAAACAACTCTAACCCGTGGAGTAGAAAAATTGTTAGAGGTAAATTTCTTATCTCCTTTGGTCGCAGGTTTTTTATGTTGTTTAATGGTATATGGCCGCTGATTATTTTTGTCTCAGACTATATGACCGCAGATTATTTTTTTTATTTTTTTCAGAGTCGTGTCGAATATTCTAAGCTTTTAAATGTTCAAGATATTGATGCTAATCAAGTTCAAGTGCTAGGCGGAGGATCTGTACATGTTGTTAATTTGAGAGATAGAAAATGTTCATGCCGTAGGTTTGACTTGGAGAAGTTGCCATGTATACATGCAATAGCAGCGGCAGAGAGCAGGAAGATTTCCCGTATTTCACTTTGTCATCATTACTATCATAGGTCCTACTTGTACAATTCATATTCTACCACCATCATGCCTACGGATTTTTCTTTGCCAATACCAGAAGATGTGGCGACAAAGGTTTGTGCACCACCTGTACCGAGACAACAACCAGGTCGACCAAAAAAATCAAGAATCAAATCAATCCTCGAAATTACCATGCAGAAGAAAAGGCCTAAGAAGCAACACGCATGCGGTAATTGTAATGAAGTTGGACATAATCGTAAAACATGTAAAATTACATAAACTATGGATTTTAAACTCCTATGTTGTTCTTTGGATTGTAAACTCTTATGTTGTACTTTCGATTGATTACTCATATACAAATACGCGATAACCTATATAGAAGAGAAATAAATCCGCGATAACCTATATAGAAGAGAAATAAATTCGTGATATACAAGTCTAATAACACACTTCATAAATCCTACAAGTAAACCAAAGTTTAAAGAGAAAAAAACTCAGACTGAGGTATCATTGAGATGAGGTACTAAGCTCTCTCGACGACGAGGTAATGGGTTACTCATACGTGGTCCTCTCGTCTCTGGAATTTCATCATACAACTCAGCGGCTAATCTTTCCCGAATAGCCTGAATGTTGTCATCGTTAAGCCCCTCGAAACTCCATCCTAAAGCAAGGCACTCAATGTATTTTAAAGCGTAGACGCCGCAATCTCCTGGATTCTCATTGAGTGGAACATTGGCTCTGACTCTTCGCACCCTATACATATTAGAGTAATACGGGCGTTCCTTTTTCGGAACCATGATATCGAGGAATGCGGGGATCATCCTGCGGAGATGAATGTCAAATGCTGGTAGATTTGAAACCCAACAATAACAAGTACAACCACATTTAATTAGTAAATACATACCTGCGGAGAAAGTCACATGCCAAGACAATTTCTTTGTCCGTCGTATCAGCCGGGATGGAGTCATAGACGTATATACTCTCCTTGGGGAAGTTAATGTCTACAGTAACCTAGTGATTCTCGTTGATATTAACAACACCGTACAAGTTATCAATGTCCGTATACCATTTCTTCTCAGTAGCCGAGTCTAAAAGAGCTAAACCATTGAAATGGTTCATATAATTGAGGTCAAACAAAAATTTCTTTGACTTTGCCGGACTGTGCTTGAAATCAATAGCCATGGTCTCAAGGAACCACTGATCAATGAAGCCTACCCTATCGCGGAAAGGTGAAGGAGAACGCATACACCTTTTGCGGAACATTGTCAACGCTGCAGCAAGGTGCTGTTCAAATAAAGAAGAAATGAGACAAAACCAAATTAAATCCGCAGCAATATAAAAGCAGAATAGCAAATTAAAAAAATCAGCAGCAATAACAAATAAAAGGAAATAAAATCCGCAGCAATAGTAGAAATACTTACACTAGTTGCCAACCATCCATATCTTTTGTTCGTCCAATCCTTCCTAGGGGTAATAATCTCCTTAAAGAAGATGACATCTGAATCTTTGCTTCCAAGTTCTTTATCCCTTTAAGAATAAAAAAGAGAGAAGATTAGTATTGATGAAGATTAGTAAAAAAAAGAGAAGGTCTTAGATATATACTCATTCAATTCTATGAAATCAACTAGCCGGCGCCATTTGTTTTCATCAACAGCTGCAATAGGGTCATAGTCATGTCCTGAAGTTTGAACACCTGGAATGATGCGCTTCATCGTAGAGTTACCAATGTATGGAAATCTCTGACTCAAAGCCAATTTAGGAACTCGCTTCGGAATAGGTGTATTTTCATCCATTGTCTTCAGTTGTTTCACCAGCATATCCAAAGTAACGCCAACAGCTTTATTATCTGCTGCCGATTCTTGGATTGGACCACGCTTCATTGGAACTTGATGCCATTTTCTCCTCTTCCTTATGATGTTGTTGAGTTATGTCTACAACATCAGTATCTGCAAAAATGAGCTTTTTATTTTTCAGCAGAGGAGCGTCCCTACTCTTTCTCTTCTTCCCCGTCGGAACTTTACTCACTTCACCCTTGACAACTTTTCTTATTAGAAGCCCATCTGTTGCATCCTTGGTCTCCACTACCAACCATGACTGCATAAACAAGAAACAAAGACCTTTATCAATACGAAAATAAATCCGCAGCAACATTTAAAACTCATCAATACCAAAAAATAAATCCGCAATGACAATGAAAAAACCCTTATCAATACCAAATTAAATACGCAGCAACAAAATGAAAAACATTTATCCAATACCTAAATAAATCCGCAGCAACATTTAAAACCCATCAATACCAAAAATAAATACCCAGCAACATTACATCAATACCAAAAAATAAATCCGTAGCAACAATGAATAACCTTTATCAAATCCTAAATAAATCCGCAGCAACGTTTAAAACTCATCATTACCAAAAATAAATACGCAGCAACATTACATCAATACCAAAAAATAAATACGCAGCAACAATGAATAACCTTTATCAATACCTAACTAAATCCCCAGCAACAATGAATAACCTTTATCAATACCTAAATAAATCCGCAGCAACAATGAATAACCTTTATCAATACCTAAATAAATCCGCAGCAACATTTAAAACTCATCAATACCAAAAAATAAATACGTAGCAACAATATAAAAACATTTATCATTACCAAAATAAATCCGCGGCAATATAAGAGTAAAGCTCAACTAACCGGTGTTTTACTTGTTGCTTCATCGTCTTGCTTGACGTCTTCTTTCTTAGAATTGGAATCACTAACGTCTATCGATTTGCTCTTCCTTTCTCGCCTCGGAGATCATTGATATCTTTCTTAATTGTAGTAAGATTCGCATCAAACCCTTCTATTCTTGTCTCAAAACCGTCAAATTGTTTCCCCAAGTTGCCCGTCAAATTTTTCCCCCATGTTGTTAAGTTGCCCAGCAAAGGTTTCCAACACCTTCATTATTCCAGCAATGGAACCCCTAGTCTCCTCATCATCCTGTATATTTTTAAACAAGAGTTATAATATCATAAACAAAAACAATCAACAAGAGTAATCACAAAGAAACAAGTGTACTAACCTTTGAGTGTTCCTTTTCTTTCTTCTTCTTTTTCTTAGAAGTTTCAGCTCCATCAGACGGAACATCAGACCTCAAAGTCTTCAAATCCTCAACTTTTACATGCTTTTTCAAGACTGGTTCCTCCACAGGCCAAGCATTTGCAACCAATTCACCTCCAATGATATCTTCGATCAACTTGTCAAGTTTTGGATCGAAGTTTTGATCATTGTCACTCCATTGAGGATACTTACCTTCTAATGCAACCGGAAACATATGCCTCACACGAACCTAAATAGAAGACAATGACAATATTAATCTCAAAATAATAACATTTAAAAACCATTATCAAAACTAAAACAAATCCGCACCAACATTATAAAACTCTTATCAAAACTAAAACAAATCCACATCAACATTAATATTGCATCAAAAACAAAAATTAAATCCGCAGCAACATGAAAATAACTCATAACCAATATCAACATTAATCTGCAGTAACATAAAGAAGAAGAGCATATCATACCTGTCCATGTTTAGCTTTCTCATCAGCTATTAAGTCCTCAAATCTGAAATGTTGACGACATCCTTTCCAGTTAAGAAGTGGTGGGACATCAATCCAATTCCGCCTAAACCCATACAACTCTCCTAGCTCTGGAACAGATTCAAATATCCATATTAGCAGAGCATGAACACATCCGTTTAATTGGTAAGTGGCTCCTTTGTAATGTCCAACTTTAACCGAATTTACTAAACTAGTAAATCCGGCTCTACCCCAAGGATATTTTCAAACCTCTCTGTATCAAAGACTCTTATTGCACTACTCAAACAAATCCTTGATCCGTGATTGATACCATATACTCCAACATGCAGAATGCATAACCGTCCTAACATCTTCCTCTTCTCCTTATCCCAACCCTGACAAGTTTTTAAAACTTTCACCAACTCCTCCCAAGTAGGTCCTTCTCCTAATGGAACTTTCATTTCTTTCCACAAAGCTTTATAATCAACGTCACACAACTCTGATTCATCTGATGGAAATGGGTCACAATTCAGACAGGTGATATCCTTGAACTCGTGTAGTGAAAACCTGAGTGGTTGACCATCAATTAAAGACCAAAACTCATGAATATTGTCGACAGCCAGCTGATGTGAGAGGAAGAAATCGACAATCGAGGAAGCCCATATGTACTTGTGCGTCACATCTATGTCGGTAAGCTTAAGAAAAACTCCAACAGATGACTCCTTTAACTCAGCCCACGCATCTTCACCAAGATATTCTTTCATGATCTTGAATTTGGAAAGAAAACAATAGTGGTTCATGCTCTTAATTTGAATATGAGGTTTCCCATCTTTGTAAAGTCTTGGAGGGTAAGAAGAACCCATGTATCTGCAATATAAAAAATGTGCGGTTAAAGAAAAACAAATGTGCAGCCAAGCAAAACAAAAGAAGTAAACAAATGTGCAGCCAAAGCAAAACAAATGTGCAGGAAAAGAGAAATAACGGAAATAAACAAATGTGCAACCAAAGAAACTAAACAAATGTGCAGCCAAAAGAAAACAAATGTGCAGGAAAGAAAACAAATGTGCGGCCAAAGAAAAACAAATGTGCGGCCAAATAAAACAAATGTGCGGCCAAAGAAAAACAAATGTGCAGCCAAAGCAAAACAAATGTGCAGCCAAAGCAAAATAACGGAAATAAACAAATGTGCAGCCAAATAAACTAAACAAATGTGCAGCCAAAGCAAAACAAATGAGCAGCCAAAGCAAAACAAATGTGCAGCCAAAGCAAAATAACGGAAATAAACAAATGTGCAGCCAAATAAACTAAACAAATGTGCAGCCAAAAGAAAACAAATGTGCGGCCAACGAAAAATAAATGTGCGGCCAAAGAAAAACAAATGTGCGGCCAAAGAAAAACAAATGTGCAGCTAAAGAAAACAAATGTGCGGCCAAAGAAAACCAAATGTGCGGGCAAAGCATAACAAAGTGATAAACATTTGACCGAACAACAAACAAATGTGCAGTAAGTAAAGACCAAATGCAAAATATCAAACAAATGTGCGGCCAAATATGGAACAATGCGGATTCAAATATGGAACAAATGTCCGGGAAAGACCAAAGAACGAACAAATGTGCAGCCAAGTAAGGCGACGGTTAAGACAAAAATATCTAAAGATTCCGGCGATAGTAAATAGTATATCTGAAAAAATGAAACTCGGCGGAAGAGGAATATGAAACCTACCTAAGCGGCGCTGAAGCGGGGAGAAGACAAGAATGCGGCGTAGGCAAGTAGAAGAAACGTCGCCGGTGAGGAGAAGAAACGTCGCCGTTGAGGAGAAGAAGAAGCGGCCTTGAAATCGACGATGCCGGTGCCGGCGCTGAAATCGACGAAGGAGGAAGACGATGGAAAGAGGAAGACGACACCGGCGGCGAAGAAGGACACGACGGCGGCTGCGAAGAAGGAGACGACGGCGATGGCGATTAGGTCACGAAGGAGGAGATTTTTTCAGATTTTTGAAACTTTTGATTTTTTTCAGTTTTTTGGGTTTTTTAGATTTTCTAGTGTAAATGTTTTTTTTTTAAATGGCAATTTTGTTATTAAGTAAGGTTAGTTTGGTTTTCTAGTCTTTTAACCAAAAATATTGATCCATCTTTTTATCATGAGTCATTCTAGTTATTTCTGCTAAAATCTTGGTCATTTCAAGCAATTCCCACTTAATATTATTATTTTTTTGAAAATTTTCATAAACTCTTTAATAATTGAAAGCAGGAAAAATAAAAGATAAACACCACCACTTGGATGCATCAGTGAAAGGTCTTTGTCTTCCATGAAAGTATCAAGTTGCTTCCTTTGGAATGCATATATGAAAGGTCTTGGAGTCTTCCATGAAAGTACCAAGTTGCTTCTCTAAAAGCCTTAGCCGAACAAAATCAGTCAAGGACTTTTGGACACACATACATAGCACGAAAAAACCTTAATTTTCTTATACAAATATTGATTTAAACTACCAACCATATACTTCTAGCTAGGGCTCCTCAGTAAAAACTTAAATATTCGAGCCAGATTTTTATTTTATAAAGTATTGGACCCGTAGACCAAAAGGCAAAGCAAACACAAACTAGAGAGAGTGTATCCATATTTCAGGAGAAAGAAAGAAATGGAGCAACCTCAACAGAGCAGTGGTGTCACTGGAGTGTTAGTAGATCCAAGGTTTTGTGCTTCGTACCCTATTGAAATGGCTATTGTACGGAAAGTGATGAGGTTAACGGCCGGTAACTTTGTTATAAAGGACGTTAACGGAAAGATGTTGTTCAAGGTGAAGGACAGGGTGTTTTGTCTTCACGACAAGAGGACCTTACTAGATAGTTCTGGATCTAAGGTCTTGACTTTGAGAGAGAAGATAAAAAAAATTGAAAACATGCACATAACAAGACAAGATGTTTATATATTAAGATGTGAAAATATTTAAGTATATTTATTTGCAGATTATGAGTATGCATAGTAGGTGGCAAGTATTTAGAGGAGGTAGTACGGAGCAGCGAGATCTGCTGTACACAGTGAAAAAAACGTCAATGATTCAGTTCAAGACGAAACTTGATGTGTTTTTGAGTCACAATGAAGAGGAGAAGAGACGTGACTTCCGAGTCAAAGGGAACTGGTCCGAGAGTTCTTGTGTTGTTTATGCCGGCGAATCTGACGCCATTGTTGCACAAGTAAGTCCCCTTTAATTTCCCTTCTTCTTTGGCCTTTTGCTCAAATACCGGAGACAAGGGTGAAATTTTGTTTTATTTTTTTCATTTGTTTCTAATTTTAAGTTGAAATTTTACAATGAAACAAATATTAATTAAACTGGTTTTCAGTAATATTTATTTTTGTTTAGTTTATCTAGAATAAACATTGTTTTTCCATATCTGGAATTTGACATTTCTATACAATATTTATATTTATACACATCCATGTATTGTGAATTGTTTAGAACTTGATATAAAAAAACTTTGGTCTATTTATATATTAAGAAATGTATATGGTCTGATGATCAGATGGACAAGAGGGATAATTTCTGGGGGAAGGACAATTACACTGTGACGGTTAATCCAAACGTTTATTATGCCTTCATTGCATCTCTTATCGTCATTCTCGACGACGTTAACCGCCCCATCTCCTTTGCCGATATTGGATATTGGGACGTCGCTTTTATTGAATTAAGAAAAAAATATGATTATCTTTATTTTTATAAGACATTAGCAAAAATAATATTAAAGAAATTTGTGTATAGTAGTATTATTGTTTGAAACTTAGCAAGAATGCACTCGTTTCAGTTTTAATCATAACATATGATTTTGGTTCTGTACGTATGTTATAAATATATTCTAGTTAACTGTTAAACTTTGTGTGATCATTGCTGTTGTAAGATTATCAAATAAATGTGCGTGTTGTTGATGGTTAATGAGTTTTGATTAAACTCTAAATTTTATCAACATTTAATCATTAATTATCACAAATCTAGTCATACATTACTCCATGATCTAACTAAGAAGATTATTCGTACGTACGAAGAAAAACAAAAAATTAAAATAGCGATTAGTATCATTGGAAACAAAGACATGGAATATATCTTTAGTTTCACGAAAACGCAGCGCTTTTCTAAATCATTCAGTAGAAAGGGGCTATATATATTAATCCATGTGGATAATACTTATTTTATTAGCAACGTGGTATCACCGCTTGCCACGTCATGTGTTTAGTGGATATTTAAATATTTAGGGTTTACGGTTGCCACGTCCAGTTCCGACCATTTCCATTGTCTTTATATCAACTTGAATAGTAACCGTGTGAATACATTTTATACACTCTTCTTTGCATAATGGCTTTTGACAATTTATTTATGAATTGTATTAAGGTGTCAACACAAGATATATATACTTCTTTTTCCTTGTCAACGGATAAAATTAATATTGAATTCGGTGTTTACGAACCCCTTCTGTATATAATTAGAACCTACAAAGAAAAATATTACATCTTTATATGATAGTGGTGGTCATCTAGTTCATTATAGATATTCTCAGAAAACCAAATACTAATAACTAAAAAGCAAAAGCTCTAAAAAAATTACAACCATTCAAAGTCTCTGCCAAAATTTTGTTTTCACAATGAGCCAAACTCTTTAATAACTGAAAGCAGGAAAATAAAATATAAACACCACCACTTGGCTCAGTTGGCTGCATCAGTGAAAGGTCTTGGTCTTCCAAGTTCCATGAAAATATCAAGTTGCTTCCTTTGGAATGCATAATCAATCTATATATGAAAGGTCTTCCATGAAAAGTCTTGGTCTTCTATGAAAGTACCAAGTTACTCCTCTAAAAGCCTTAGCCGAACAAAACCAATCAAGAACTTGTGGACATATATACACATACATAGCAAACCTTAATTTCCTCAGGAAAAAGATAAATATTCGAGCCAGATATTTATTTTATAAATTATAGAGAGAGTATATCCATATTTCAGGAGAAAGAAAAAAATGCAGCAACCCTATGCGTACGCATACCCACCAGGCACGGGCCCGTCGGCTCCACAGGGCAGTGGTGTCACCGGAGTGATAGTAGATCCAAGGTTTTGTGTGTCGTACCCTGTAGAAATGGCGATCGTTCAGAAAGTGATGAAGTTAACGGGCGGTAACTTTGTGATAACGGACGTTGACGGAAAGATGATGTTCAAGGTGAAGGACCCGTTGTTTGGTCTTCACGACAAGAGGATCTTATTAGATAGTTCTGGAGCTCAGGTCTTGACTTTGAGAGAAAAGGTCAAAAATTGAAAACATGCACATCACATATATAACAAGATGTTTAATTCCTTAGTTATATTAAGATGTGAAATATTGAAGTATATATAATCTTGATTTGCAGATAATGAGTATGCATAGTAGGTGGCAAGTATTTAGAGGAGGTAGTAAGCAGCAGGGAGATTTGCTGTACACAGTGAAAAAAACGTCAATGGTTCAGTTGATCAGGACGAAACTTGAAGTGTTTTTGAGTCACAATAAAGAGGAGAAGACATGTGACTTCCGAGTCTGAGGGAACTGGTCCGAGAGTTCTTGTGTTGTTTATGCCGGCGAATCTGACACCATCGTTGCTCAAGTAAGTCTCCTTAATTCCTTCCTTTTACTTTTCTCACCCGATCGAGTCAGCTCAAATACCGGACACTAGGGTGAATTTTTGTTTTTTTGTTAGTTGTTTCTAATTTTTAATTGAAATTTTACAACGACAACAAATTTTTAATTTGTTTTGTGGTTCCAATTTTTGGACCGATCTGGCTACAAATATGTACAAGTTAATTAGGAGTTTTTTTTTTTTTAGATAAATAGTAAAAGTTCCATATCTTTGATAAATCTTTAACTGGCTACAAGTATCTACAAGTTAATTAGGAGTGTTTTTTTTTTTTATCAATACTTAGGATTCATTTCTAGGGGTGAAGTCTTTTGTTCACTTCCTCTTTCTATCTAAATAAAATAATTAGATTAAATCATTAATTATTTTTTCTAAATCTAATCAGTAAAAATATGCCAACTAACATTATGAATCGGTAGTTTGCTCATGTTTTGTGAATTGTTTTAGAACTTGATATAAAAACTTTGATCTATTCATATACTAAAAATGTATGGTTTGATGATCAGATGCAGAAGAATGACACGTTGCAGAGCACCCTCTGGGGAAAGGACAATTACACTGTGACAGCTTATCCAAACGTTGATTATGCCTTCATTGCATCTCTTATCGTCATTCTCCATGACATTAACTGCTCCTCCTCCTTGCCGACATTGGACATGGGGACGTCGCTTTTATTGAATTAAGAAAAAAAGAATTCACACTTCCGTAAAATATGTGTACAGTAGTATTGTTTGAAACTTAGCAAGAATTCACTTTTTCACTTTTAACCATAATATATGGTTTTGGTTTTGTATTCTAAACTGTTAAACTTTGTGTGACCATTTCTGTTGTAAGATTATCAAATAATTGTGCGTGTCGTTGATGGCTAATGAGTTTTGATTAAACGATTTTTAAAATATTGTGATGTCTGTGTTTAAATTACTGCCTAGTTAGGAGTCTATCCCGATTTTTAGAACATTAATTTTCGGGATAATTAATAATAAGAAACCCTAGAGTACCTCTCCCCCCCCCCCCCAACCCTCTACAAATGACTGAGGGACTCTTATAGAAATATAAGTGCTAACATACTCTGGCGGATATTCCGGTGACGTATGACATAAACCTAGCTTTCCGAATCTATTTGGTTCAACACAGTTCCTACGGTAAATTAGATAGACATGGTGGACAACTATTTATGCAACGTAAATCAAGTATCTAATATCCTAATTCGAATGACATATTTGATGAGTCTGATTGATAACATAAAAAAATGGTATAAGTATTTTTAGTAAAGGAAGAAACTAGTAATTGATTGCAAAATAGATTTTTAAAAAACACCCGTACAAATTAGCTATAAACGATAACTTACAAAAAAAAAACAAAAATATTACTTTTAGTAAAGCTTTGAATGTCGTTTTTATGATTGATAAACCTTGTAAATTACCAACCAAATTTGAACCACAGGAAATCACGTGGAACTCTTTAATTTTCTGATCCGAGTAGAGTGTCAATGTGAGTTGACTTTGGAATTAACTGGGATATAGACAACTAAAGGAATTTTTGTTTTTGAGTTTTAAAAGTTAAGCAAAATTTTCAAAACCATCTAGATGAACCAAATTGGATCATTTGGATGGAGTTGGTTCATCCAAAAAATAAAAATAACAAATGACCAATGTATTTCTAACTAATTTTATTTTCTTTGTCGGTTTAATTTGTTTTAAAAATATTTACATCAACAACAATGTATAAAATGGAATGGTAAAATTTTGAAACATGTAACATCATAACTAAAATTATATTTATTTTTTGAATTAGATTTATAAATATTGAGATAATTATTTTTGTAAATATTGATATAATTATTTGGTAAACCTGTAAAAACATAAATAAAGTACATTTCTTTTTTGAATTATTTTTTATAAATATTTATATAATTATTTTCATAAATTTTGATATAATTTTCTTACAAACTTTATAAATGTATTAGCTATTATGTTTACTGATCTTGTTTTCCCACCAAAATTGCAATTTCAGGGATTTGGCGGAAAAAACACAGTTATGAGATTTTATAGTTTTATCGAAAAACAAAATTCCATGATTTTTTTTTATTTTTAGTGGGAAAACTTCATTTTACAATTTTTTGCAAAAAAAAAAAAACAACTGATTTCACAATTTTGGAGAAAGTGTAACTTCAATATTTTACGGTTTCAGCTGGAAACACTATTTTGCGATTTTTATCAAAATTGTGATTTCACGGTTTTGGCGAAAAAATATTATTTTACTATTTTCCGTCGATATTACAATTTCACTATTTTGGCAAAAAATGCAATTCCGAGACTTTATGGTTTTATCACAAAAACGTAATTTCACGATTTTGCATTTTAGTGGAAAACTTCATTTTACAATTTTCGCAAGAAAACTCAATTCACGATTTTGGGAAAAACCTAATTGCAAGATTTTGGCGGTTTCTTGAAGAAAAACGCCAATTTGCTATTTTAGTGCCAAAATTCCGTTTTCAAAATTATGGCGAGAAAACATCGTCAACATAGGTCCTCTAGTTGTTCATGCCACTGAAATGACTCTAGAACACATAAGCACGACTTAAATATTGTATGGAAGAGAAGACTGTTGACTCAAGATTTGCACCATTGACTATCAGAGAAAGAACGAAAAAGTCTAAAGTCTTCTCAACCTTTTTTATACGTTCAGAACTATCTAACAAATCAACATGCACAAACTCTCACATTTATCAAGGTTATTCTGCATTAGAACTATGGGGTTTGTCTCTTGTTTAATACTCCAACTTATTCTTGTCTTTAATCTACAAACACTTGTTCGTTTTGTCTCAGAGCATCGTAAACGGTTATGTTCCTATCGGAGAATCTCTCGACGCAACTTCTAAACCTTGAACCCTATATCTATTTGGCAAAAAAATATCCAGATTTGTTTGGTTGTTGTAATCACAAGTTAATTTTAATATAATTACGGTTGCACAAAAAAAATTAGTTCAGGCTAAATATAAATTTTTAATACTTTTCTATACAATGAATATGATAAATATATTTGTTCATGAGTTCTCTAACATTCCAGTTGCATATTCCATATAAATATTTATTTGTTCACAACATTTATCTATTATTTTATTTATGAACTTTTGTGTATATTTTTTTCAACAAAACTTTATATTGATTATATATATTAATATAAGTATTTGAATCATACAGCATAGACATGCATAGTGAAATTGTTCTTTTTACCATTAAAATTCAGGAATATCCTACCATAATAAACACATTAAAAAGACTTTGTTGACTGAAGACTCTTAACTTTTTTTATACGTTCAGAATTATCCAACAAATCAAAATTATATATATATATACTTCAATACACAAATACTCACATTTATCAAGATCATTCTGTATAAGAAATATGGGGTTGATCTCTTGTTTATTACTCCAACTTATTCTTGTCCTTAATCTACAAACACTCATCGTTTTGTCTCAGAACATCGTAAACGGCTATGTTCCTGTCGGAGAATCTCTCAACGCTTCAGAGTCCCAACAACTCACGAGTTCATGGCGCTCCCCTAATGGTGACTTTGCATTCGGATTCCGAAAAATCCAACCAAACGATGGTTTCACTCTCTCCATCTGGTTCGACAAGATTCGTGACAAGACTATAGTGTGGCACGCACAAACCGTCAACACAAACACCGGTCTTGTCCCAGATGGTTCGAAGGTTACATTAACTGCAGACCGCGGTCTAGTTCTCACTGATCCTAGGGGTCAGGAGCTCTGGATATCGCTTCTTTATTATGGGTCGGTTTTTCGGTGGCGCATAACCGACGACGGAAACTTTCGTCTGTTAAGCGAAAGGACAGATGATTTGTGGTCCAGCTTTGCAAATCCAACCGATACTCTATTACCTAATCAGGTAATCCTACTAATACTATTTTGGAAGTAAATCTTTAAATATTCTGATTTTTATCTAAAATGATAAATTAAAAAACTCAATACACCTTTCTTCCAGGTAAGAAATAATCCTACTAATACTATTTTGAAACTCAATACTTAACACCTTTCTCCCTTATAAGAGCTAAACCACCACTAAAACCAACTGGATTCACAATATATACATAATGATAACCCAACCACTCTTGCAAATCCACCACGACAATTCTACAATTTTTCGTCTCCATTAAAAACAGAATCTCATGGAAATATTTTTTTTCCTCATTTCCTTGAGTCGGGAAATCGTCTTGAAACCGTCCCGAGCCTTGGCAATTCTAGCTGATGATTGAAAGAGATTATGGACCAAAGGTCCGGAACTCCCGCGGTTTATCAAAAAAAAAAAAAGAACATTTGTAAGTTGTCGAAACATTTTTTTTATCTCTAATTAATAAACCGGGGTAATAAACTTAAATATCCATATTGTGTCCATAATTGTTTTTGCGGAAATATAGTTTTGTGTTTTTTTGGTAAAACATATGGTTAGATGCTTTCATGGGAAATGCAATTTTATGGGTTTTAACAAAAAAAACACACAGTTTTGTAATTTTAGAGGCAAACGTGATTCTGCGATCTGGCGAAAAGCAATGGTTTGCGATTTGGCAAAAAAATACAGGACATGAATGTTTGAGAGTTTTTAAGTGGATTTAAATTTTTGGATTTTGGCTTTTGGTTTTTAACTTTTTGGTGTAGATTTTAATTTTTTAAAAATATGAATGGTAATTTTTTTTAGTTTTAGTTTTTATATAATTTTTTCTTATGTTTTCTATTTTGATTTTTAAATTTTGGCTATATGTGTTTAAAAATTAGTAAAACAAGGATAATAAATTTTAACAATCAAATAAAAACTTACAAAATTTCATAACACCAAACAAATACATATAGGTTTAGTTTACTCTTTTATAGAAAATATAGTATTTAAATAATTAGATTTATTGATTGATAAAAATTTAAATATTTTAAAAATAAAAATAAAATAGTTACAAAATTCCAGTTTTTCTATTTTTGTAGAGAATCTACTTTTCAAAATCATGAATGGATATAAATTAAATATTTGGAGAATCTAAATAAATAAAAAACTACTCCAAAAATCATTGCCATTCAAGACGAAAGTTTGAGATTTTTGGCTGGAAATTGCAATTTTGTGAGAAAACATTGTTTTAGTAACAAACAATAATTTGCGACTTTGGCACAAAAACGGTTAGTGATTGTAACAAAAAAATCAATTTTGTGTATTTGAGAAAAATAAAGGTCATGAATGTTTTGTGGTTTTTAGATTATAATTTATAGTTTTTAGATTTTGAATTTTGGATTTTGTAAAATAAAATAAAAATAAAATAAAGAAAAAATGGATAAATGGTAAAAACCAAAAAATATGATTTTTAGATTTTCTTTACAAATGGGTAAAAATATTCCAAAATCTGGATTCTCTATTTTATAGGAAACTACTTTTTAGAAAATTATGAATGGGTAAATAATAATTTTTTTAAAAAGTAAATCCAAAATCTACTTCTAAAAACTGTAAAAATTCAAGGCCAAAGAAAAAAAAATTCCCATATTAAAACACCCTAGATTTTAAGGATTCGATGTTCATCTGTAACTTGGATCGATGTTGATGCTTACGTAGAGTATAGAGCTTGGAGGGACTCTGTCATCTCGAAGGACGGAAACAAGCTTCAAGAAAGGAAGATTCAGGCTAAGCCTACGTCCCAATGGTGAGGAAGCAGGAGATCTTTGGCTTCTCTCTCTCAACCCCGAGACGCTCCAAGATTCAGACCGAATTTATAACTATTACGAAAGTCATACGAATGGTCCAAACCCCGGGATTCAATTATTGTTCAACCAGTCAGGCTACTTGTATGTTCGTCAGACTACTATCACCTTGCCGTTCTACATTTTGACGGGGTTTTTGCTCAGTACTACCATACCAAAGAGGAGGTGAATGAAAAGTGGATCTTGGCTTGGGCCGAGCCAGATAATATATGCCAGAAAATATCAGGGGTAGATATTGGTAATATGGCTTGCGGGTTTAATAGCGTATGCTTTTTAGACGTAAGTCCGAACAGTAACAAAAGGCCAAGTATGAATGCCCTACAAATTTTGTGTTGAAGGATCCGAATGATAAACATGGTGATTGCAAGCCAGATTTTGAGATACCGATTTGTGCACCAGAGAATAACCAAACCGCAAACTCAACTGTAAATCCTTACGAGTTCATTACTTTGAATTCTACGGATTGGCCGACTGGGGAATACATGAATTATGCCAACTATGATGAAGAGAGTTGTATAGCTACTTGTCTTAACGATTGTTTATGTACTGCGGTTATTTACGGAAAGGATATTAGAGTATGTTCGAAGAAGAGGCTTCCGTTGTCTTATGGTCAGAGCAATGGTAACAGAAATACACTCGTTAAGGTTCTAAAGCGCGCCGTGGCTGATGTTCCAATTACAGGAAAAAGAATGAAAAATAATGACTTGTTAATCATCGCTTTTTCGGTTCCATTTGGAACTTCAGCTTTTGTGAATTTCATATTTTTTGCTCTAAACAGAAAGAAAAAGAAGAGTAAGAAGATGAAGAAGAATCAAGCAAGAGATACTGGTGCTGCTACAGCTACAGCTACTGCAAATGAGTTGAATTTGAGGGTCTTTACATACGGAGAGCTCGCTGCGGCCACTGGAGATTTCATGGATGAGGTTGGAAGAGGATCTTTCGGGATTGTTTATAAAGGATTTTTAAAATGTACCGATGATTCTGAAGTTACTGTGGCTGTCAAGAAACTAGACCGTGTTGCTCAAGAAAATGAGAAAGAGTTCAAGAATGAGGTTAAAGTGATAGGTCAGATTCACCACAAGAACTTAGTGAGGCTTATTGGCTTCTGCAGTGAAGGGAAAAGCCGGATGATCGTCTACGATTTCTTACCGCACGGGACACTAGCTAGTTTTCTCTTCAGGCGTCCGAGACCGATCTGGAAAGATAGAAGGAGAATCGCGGTGGACATTGCTCGTGGAATCTTGTATCTACACGAAGAGTGCAAGGAGCAAATCATACACTGCGACATAAAACCGCAGAACATAATTTTAGATGAGTATTACAATCCTCGGATCTCCGATTTTGGTCTAGCAAAGCTTTTGATGATGAACCAAACGCATACGCTCACAAACATCCGCGGAACGAAAGGGTATGTCGCACCTGATTGGTTTAGGAACAGTCCCATTACATCCAAAGTAGATGTCTATAGCTACGGAGTACTGCTTTTAGAAATCGTGTGCTGCAAGAAAGCTGTCGATCTTGTGGATAACGTGATTCTCATCGATTGGGCTTATGATTGTTTTCATCATGGAAGGTTGGAAGATCTGATCGAGGGCGATTTAGAGGCAATAGAAGACATGGACACAGTGGAGAGATATGTGAGGATAGCGATATGGTGTATACAAGAAGAGCCAGGAATGAGATCTAACATTAGAAATGTCACACAGATGCTTGAAGGCGTGGCTCAAGTTCATGATCCTTCAAATCCTTCTCCTTATAGTAGTATCAGTTGTTATGATTAAAGTGGTCCATAGTAACGTTTTTGATAAGTTGTTACGTTTGTATCACATACTTTTTAACAAGTTTGTAGAATCCTTAATTCTATATTTTAGTTATGATATAATTCTCTTTTTTTATTAATTGCATTTTTATTATATGGTGTTAGTTGGAAAAAATATCTTGTTTACTAACACTTTTCTTTTAAGAGACGATGAGGTGTTTTCTATAAAAGGCAGAAGATGCTTTCTTCTTTGCTAACACTTGCTCTTTCCTATGAGAAAACAGCCAAAATCGACCCCAACAAAATGCATAATGTGTTTTCATAAACAAATAATACAATATTTTATTATATAAAATTGGGTTGAACTCACGAGAAACCGACACGTATTAAAATTATACTTCACGAGATCATAACACATGTTACAAATAATTCAAATTTTACCACGTGTCAAATTCATAAATACAATTATTAAAAATATATATATAGAAAAAAAATAATTTCAAAAGGAAAAATAAATTAATAATTTGTTAATTTATCTAATCAATAATTAAAATTAAGAAATGAATTATAAAAAAATCTAAAAACAAAAATAAAAGAAATAATTTTAAAAGAAAAAAACAAATAATTTGTTAATTTATCTAATCAATAATTAAAATTAAGAAATAATTTTAACACAAATCTAAAAATGAAAATAAAACTAATAAAAATATAGAAATAATTTTAACAGGAGAAAAAGAAACCAAGAATTTGTTAATTTATCTAATCAATAATTAAAATTAAGAAATAATTTTAAAAAGAAAAAATGAAACCAAGAATTTGTTAGTTTATCTAATCAATAATTAAAATCAAGAAATAATTTTAAAACAAATACAAAAACAAAAATAAAACCTAAAACCCTATTTTAAGGAAAACAATTTAAACAAGATTTTTTTTAATTTATCTAATCAAAGGAAAAAAACCCAATAATTTGTTAATTTATATAATCAATTACTAAAATTAAGAAATAAGTTATTAAAATCTAAAAACGAATAAAAAGAAATATTTTTAAAAGAAGAAAAAAAGAAACAAATAATTTATTAATTTATCTAATCAATAATTAAAATTAAGAAATAATTTTAAAACAAATCTAAAAAAAAAAAACTAATTAAAAATAGAAATAATTTTAAAAGGAAATAAAGGAAACCAAGAATTTGGTAATTTATCTAATCAATAATTAAAATTAAAAAATAATTTTTAAATGAAAAAATAAAACCAAGAATTTGTTAATTTATGTAATCAATAATTAAATTAAAATCAAGAAATAATTTTAAAACAAATATAAAAACGAAAATAAAACCTAAAACCTATCTTAAGGAAAAAAAGTTAAACAAGAATTTGTCAATTTATCTAATCAATAATTAAAATTAAGAAATAATTTTAAAATTAAAAAAGAAACAAAAAAAATTGTTAATTTATCTAATCTTATTATATAAACTTTGGTTGTAGAATGAACAAAATTGAGTACAAAATTGAGTATAATCCAATTTAATTCATTATTCTAATTGGTTAAGTATTAAATAAATTTTAGGAGATTATCTAATATGCAGAATATTAAGAGTATTAAATGATATTCAAGACCGACTGTTAAACAGTTTTGTCAGGTTTATCAACAAGAGTTACATATAATTGACATAAGATAAGAAATTGGTTAGAAAAATGCATGATATTTTTGGTTTACGAAACGAATAAACAGTACCTCTCTTGGACATAAAAATTGAAGGAAATATTTTTTCCATAGAGAAAAAAAGTGTGTAAATGATTTCTCCCAAAGGAAGAAAACAAAAATTGTTCTTTCACAAAGAAATAAATCCAAAACGAGGCAGAAATATATTTTGATAGAGTTGCTCATGCAGAGCCAATTCTCATACACTTATCTGAATCTAGCTAGAGGAGGGAGCAAGTCGATGAGACTTCTGTTGGAGATTGAAAATGATGGTGGATAAGAATTCGACAACGGAAAAGAAAAAAAAAGCCCTGAAAACCAAACATCTTAAGATATAAGGCATGAGATAAGAATAAAATTGAGAGCTGGTGACGGAAGGGTAGAGCTAGAAAATACTGTCGGAAAACGCCATAAGACAAGGAATAGTGAAAGATTCCAGCAAAGTGAAGCTATGAGAGGGAAAAGATATTATGTTGGGAACCGAGATATGATCTCAACAAGAGAATATCAGATTGGACAATTAAGATCTTGCTAGAATGTCTCACCTAGATATGAATGAGAACATAACCGTCGGTCACTGGATTTTTTTTTACATCTCATGTCTGGGAGTTGGGATTGGTTCATGTCTGTCGGGTTTTTGGGTTTAGAGGTCTATGATCCATCTGGTTAGAATTGGATACACGAAATAGAAAACAAATATTAATAATTAGTTAAATTTGAATAAAATTTGGTTAAATTTTCACAAATATAACTTAGAACTTTCAAATATTTTTGCATTTTGCCTATGTTAGTTATTTTGATCTAAAAATAATTGATATTTTTGGGTTTATAATTGTAGGGTATATAATTCAGTTATATACACTTTATATATTATTAATGATTTTGAATATATAGTTGTATTTCGAATATTTCAGGTATTCATTCAATTATCAGTTTAGTTTGAGTTTGGTTCTTCAAATAGAGAAGTTTAAGATCCTTTCGGGTTTTTATCGGGTCAGATTCGGTTTAGTTTTTTGGTTTCTGATATTTTTAAAATACATATCTCACACGGAGACTGAAAAAACAAATGACAAAATGGACCAAACTAATGGATATGATATATATTTTAAATATGTTAATAATAAAATTATAATATATAAATTATTTATTCATGTAAAATATGTTAATAACCAAACTCTTTTCTCTAACGAAATATGATTTCTAATTTTCCCCCTAAATTTATTTTTATAAGAAAAATCATTAAGCACACATATTTACTTTAATAATTAATTTTAGTTAAATTTAATTTATTTTAAAATTAAGAAACTCGCCTATCAGACGGGTCTTAATCTAGTGTTTTAATAAACCTGAACATATATAAAACAGAATTATTTGTTCAAGTGTGTTGTAGCTGCTGAGTTTGAGATAGATGGCCTTGGGAACAAATTGTTGTTAGTGTGAAGAACGGAAAGCAATTTAAGACTTATTAAAGAAGGATGTATATGATTAAGAGAGAGAAATTTTGTTTACTTGTTAACTTCAGTTCATGTTATTAGATAGAAATATTATAATTTCTTTAGAAATTCTAGTTTATCTTGTACGTTCAAAATAATTTAATAAACTCTTGTAACTGCTAAAGATTAGTAGTTGATTTGAAAGAGAACCTATTGATACTTCATTAAATTTGTGTCGTTATTGTTTTATTTTTTAAATAACTTCCACACTTTAATTACGATATCTCTCTTTTTATACTCCTTCTTTTTCACTTTATTTGTAATTTTAGGGTTTTTTTTGTTACAAAATGAGTGTTGTTTTGGGTTTCCAATGCGTATTTTAATAATATTTATTTTGTTACCCCTATAATTTTAATGTGATAACCAATGAAAAAATTCGTTTAATGTATTAATGAAGGGTAAAAGAGAGAATTTAAATATTTTCTTAATTTGTGTGTAAAAACCTTAAATTACACTTATAATGAAACCGAGGGAATAAAAACTTAACAATAATACTATTAATTTTTTTTGTAAAATATGAGTATATTACTATTATTGTTTAAAACTTAGCAAGACTTCACTCGTTTCAGTTTTAATCATAATATATGCTTTTGGTTTTGTACGTATGTAATACATATATAGTAAAACTTCTATAAATTAATAATATTGGGACCATAATATTTTATTAATTTATAATGATATTAATTTATAGTATAAAATAATATTTATTAATTTATAGAGAGTTTTGTTAAAAATTAAAATATATAAATTAACAAAATTTTATCTGAATAAAACTAATGTATTGGATATTATAAATTTTAATAGTTTTAGACGTGAAAGTAAAATTTAAAAAAAAAACCAAATTATTTTGATAATAAATAACAAAGACTATAGATGAATTCACTTATAAAACGATTAACATAAATTCAAGTTTATGATTAGTGAGTTCAATTTTTTTATTTAAATAGCCTATACGACTATCGAAATAAAAATTATGCATATTTAGAATTTAAAAACTTATAGAAAATTTTGCTTATTTTTATGACAAATTTATAGACGATATAACAATAAAAAAATTTAAAACACAACAAAATATTTTCTTAAATAAGAAAAGTTAGTAATAAGTTCTAACAGAAATTCATTAAAAATATTAAAAGTATATTATCATATATATATATATATATGTGAAAATTTACAGGATTATTAATTTATGTTATTAATGAAACCATATATTTACATAGAGATTCTAAAATAACTATTATCTTATTATCTTATCGATTTTTGTTCATTTTTACACCGGTCCTACTTGGGACCAGCAAATTTTATTATCTTATAGGTGTTTATTAATTTATCGAGTATTAATTTATAGAGGTTTTAATGTATTCTAAACTCTTAAACTTTGTGTGATAATTTCTGTTGTAAGATTATCAAATAACTGTGGGCCTGTGGCTGTGCGTGTCGTTGATGGTTAATGAGTTTTGATTAAACGATTTTTAAAATATTGCGATGTTTGGGTTTATATTGCCGTCTAGTCAGGAGTCTAGCCCCTATTTTAGAACGTTAATTCTCGGGATAATTAATAAGAAGAAACCCTAGAGTCTCTTCCCCAACCCTCTAAAAATGACTGAGGGACTCTACTTGTTAACATTAACTGTGCTAACATACTTGTTTCGGTTCGTCGGTGTGTGTGTTTGGTATCTGGCTTAATCTTCCCGGGTTGTGGTTGCTCTTGTTCGATTAGTGTCTTCATCTAGGTCTGGATGTCTGCGGGTTTGTACTCTTACATCTAGTTTTCTCTTCTTATACTGGATTTTCCTTGGTATCTATGTGGCTCGATCTCTTGCCGTGCTTTTTTGAGTTCAGTGTAACCCGGTTGGATTTATGATCGCTTCTTATCTATACTCAAAAGATATTATCGAGATCTAGTTACTTCAATTAAAGGTTTCTTTAGAAGCGTTTAAAATTTGAGGTTTTTTCGGTATCACCGCTTTTGGAAGAAGTGTGAGGATTTAAACATGTTTGTCTTGCATATGTTTTGCCGGATTGAAAGCCTAAGAACCTTAGATTGTGAGGTAGTTTTTATTCGCTACAGGAAGATTTGCTTGTCGTTATTTGTTCATTTCGACTTGCAGGTTGTTTTAGGCTTTCTAAGCATTTGAATGTTTATGATGGTGAAGTGTGCTTGCTTATTTTCGGGCTTAAACAATTGTTCTTACAGAAGTGCAACATTGGGCATTATTTTATATTCATCCTTGGGTTTGAGTTTTGCCTCCATTTTATTGTTTGAGCTTTGTTGCTCTATTTTTCTTCAGTTTGGCTGTTGGACCTAGTTATTTTTAATTTTTTACACACCTTCTGGTGTTGCCTCGGTTGATACATTGTTTGGGATTGTTTTGTCCTTCGTTCTTGTTAGTTTTAGTAGAGTAATTTCACCGACAAAAGAAAGAAAAAGTTGTGTATAACTTGTGTTGTGGTCCGGTTTTTGCAGAAATCGAAACAATTTAGATTTCTGGAATGGGGATGTAACCTTAAAATATTAGTTTTCTAAGCTCAGAAGCTTCATTTATTTTCCAAAATACATTTTTTGGTAATTAATATCTCACTACTTTCCTCTTCTTCTTTTTCTTCTGAGTTTGTGTGAGAGGTGGTATCTTACTATCTTGACAAACATATCTACCGTACGTGCTAATATAAAAATGAAAGCAATCAAAGATGCAAAATCATGGTGTGATGCTCACAACTGCTCAGCCAAGGCGACATATTATTAATTAACAAATACGGTAGTTCACAAAGTAAGAAAATGTCTCATAACAACATGATCACACACAAACATGATAACTTTTAAATTTTAACCAGAAACACTTAGACAACGCAAAATATCATAGTAATTAGGGACAGATCCAACGAGACTGTAGTCAGGCCATTCGATCGTTCCATGAATCTCTTCTCCAATCCTATCCAACACGATCATCCTACACCAAATCCTCTTTTCGGGTTTTTTATCAATCAAATCTCCCCGCAGAAACACAAGTTTTCCATTGCAATCAACCATTCCAACTGACATGTAAATTCTACTAGCAAGCCTCCGCAAACCTTTAACAACTCTCCACACCTTATCTTTAGAGTCATACCACATTAACCCATGTTTACCATAATGTTTATTGTTTATCACACACACACCACTTCTCCTCCAATTATCTACATTTGACATCTCAAAAGTCTCACATCTACCATCTTTTGTATCGTAGATTATCTGAGTCCGTTTTCTACAATTCATACCATAAATCTTCCCTTCCAATGCTACAGCTTCGATCACAACAGATATATATTTCCTTAATCTTTCTCCGTTTGGACATAATGGTCCAACTTCCCAAGTTCGAGTCTTAGGGTCGTAAACCTCCACTTGGATCTGTCTTTTGCGGCAACCTCCCATTACGTATAGTTTCCCATTCACTCCTACCACACCCGGTAATAACCGAGCCATCTTCATTCTAGGACCCTTATACAACTTGCCGGACCAGGAATCGTAGATCCATAGTCTCGACGATTTTGTATCCAAGGATCCTCCAACGAAGAAGATCTTGGAACCTATCGAAGCGGTTGAAGAATACAACCTCTGTTGAGTTAGAACCTGAATTGAGTTGTTATGATCACTTGTTTGCTTCTCCTTTGGGTTTAAAATGAACCAATGAAAGCTCCGGCTAAGACACTTTTGATCTATAAAGCAGACATAAAAAAGGGGGTGATCTTTGCCCAATAATGATCTCATCTGTGCAAGCTCAGGACAAAGCATCAGGGATCGGAAGCTTTTGGAAACACAAGAGACGGTTGGGTAGTCGCGTCTCGGGACACGAGCTAAGCAGTTTAAGATGACATCCTTTGGTAATGACGAAAACACCAAAGTAGCTTGGTCGGCTGCTAAGACTGTGGTGGTGGAAGACACAGTCTCGTTCGGGTTAGGGTTTCGGTTGATGAAATTTATAGCTCGGAGAAAAAAGCAAAAAAAGCCAATGAAGAGTCTTTTTACCAATGACAATAACGACGACGACGCTCGATGAAAATTCTCTTGATGTGGCTCGGTGTTGGATGTGACTGAGGTGGCCATATCTTAGGTTGGATTGCGGAGAAAAAATACGGGAAGTTGTCCTAATTAGTACGAATTTACTTATAATATAGTGTAATTATGATTAATTAAGATGATAAAAATATACAAAAAATCTCAACAGCCAATCATATCATAACACGTGTCTTAATCTTTTTCTTATCCACCCACAAATCTTAACCTCCAATAACACTGTGTCACATGGCACTGTTTCTCTATATAATTTGTCTTAAGTGTTAGTATTTTTCTTTTTATTAAAATTGACAATGATAAATAAATTTTAAAAAGTACAATTACTGCATAATTCAAAATCTACTATATGCAGAGGAAGACTTTTTATAAGAAATATTTTGTTTGATAGAAGATAAATAAAATCATATTTATTTTTAAACTAAAAATATTTAAAACATTATAATATAATTTACCCGTGCATGGTAAGGAACATCACCTAAACATAAGTATACATTTATTATACTATACTAGATTAATACAGTAAAACCGCTATAAATTAATAATGTTAGGACCATGATATTTTATTAATTTATAGTGATATTAATTTATCTATAAATTAATAAATATTAATTTATAGTAGAAAATATGATTTATTAATTTATAGAGAGTTTTGTTAAAAATTAAAAATGTATAAATTAAAATAATTTTATCTAAATAAAATTAATGTTTTTGTTGTTATAAATTTTAATAGTTATGGACTTGAAATTTTAAAATTTTAAAGAAATAACAAATTATTTTGATAGTAAATAACAAATATTATAAATGGATTCACTTATATAAATGATTAACATAAATTTATGATTAGTGACTTCAATTGTTGTATTTAAACAGTCTATACGACTATTAAAATAAAAAATATGCATATTTAGAATTTAAAAATTTATAAAAAAAATTGATTATTTTATGACAAATTTATAGACGATATAACAATAAAGATAGTTTAAAAAAAACAAAAAATATTTTCTTATATAATAAAATTTTGTGATGAGTTCTAACATAAATTCATTAAAAAAATACTAAAAGTATATTATCTTTATATATATATATGTAAATTTGCATGAATATTAATTTATGTTATTGATGGGACCATATATTTACATAGAGATTATAAAAAAAATTATTATCTTATTATCTTATCGAATTTTGTTCATTTTTACACTGGCCTAACTTGGTACGAGCAAATTTTATTATTTTATAGTGTTTATTAATTTATCGAATTTTAATTTATAGAAGTTTTACTGTAATCCGTGTTGGCGCTCGGATGCTATATTTTTTGAATTATAAATTAGTTTTTGTTTGTGTTAATTGAACTATAAATTTTGTTTAGGTATTACATAAGAGTGTAATTCTTAGTGGAGTGATTGATTTAACTTATGTAGGTGTTTTAGGTAGTTTTTATCTTTCTAAATCGAAAACCTATTTCATCACTCTAAAATCTTAAATAGATATGTGCGCTCATGATAGGTTAAAAGCATCATGACTCTTAATAAGTCATGATAACGTCCAGTTACAATATTTTTTGAATTATAACTATATTTTTGTGTGTTAATTAAACTATAATTTTTGTATGGGTGTTAGAGAAGAGTATAACATAAAAAAAATCAAAAACATTTTTCAAAACTAACAATTAAACTATAATTTTGTCTGGGTGATTGATTTATGTTCTGTACGTGTAAATCAAAAATATTTTTCCACACTATGAAATCCTAAATAGCTCCGTTGATCATTTTAATATAGCAAAACACACATGGAGAAATTGAATATATTCGCAAAGAAACGATGGCTGTAAACAGATCCAGTTTCAGTAAAGATTGCATCTTGTTGCATTTCAGACATCTAACATTTATTTCACAAGGTTAGTTCTCACTTTCTCTCTAGTTCTCTCTTAGCTTTGTGTCTCTTTGATTAACACTAAAACTTGTAGAAACTTAGAGAGAAAAACATTGAATACTACATCTTTAGATTGGATCCAATCGGATCATTTCTTACAACACACACACACATTACTTATACTACTTCTACTTGCTTGTACCCATGTCTTTAGACCATGCCTTGCACCCATACTCCTAGGTTCTAGACTATTTTTACAAGCAAGACCAAACAACTCCTAACAACTCTAGTTTAGCTACTTGACTGACTAGACAAAACACATTTAATGGGCTTTTCCAAATCGTAGGCCCATTACAAAACACAAAGTCCAACTCCATCTTTTGTTGACTTTGGTCTTCTCTTCTTGTTGACTTCTTCTTCTTCTTCTTCTTCTTTCTTCTTCTTCTCCGCTTTCTTCTCTTCTTCTTCTTCTTCTTCTTCTTCTTTGCTTCTTCATCTTCTTCTTACTAATTGAAGCTTTCTCTTGATGCAGGTTTGATCAAAGACTCAAACTCCAACACACCTGAAATACAACTCGGTGTTCAAAACTACCAGAAATCGATAATCAAGAACAAATGTGAGTTTCCATGTTTGGAGCTTTCTTGTTCCTTAATTGTATCCAAGGATTTCAAACATAAGTCGATCGAGCTAATCAATGCTTTGGATATGCCCCCTCTCATTCTTATTCATGAGCGAGCTTCTCCAAACGATCTAGCTCCCGACGCTTATGCCGTGGAACCTAGAGTATGACAAATAATACAAAAACCCAAGAAAAAGATAGTCAGCATAATGAATTACATTTTGAGTTATATATTAGTGTTGAGATTTATCAGAAACCTTTCCAGGAGTAGAGGTAGGAATTGAACCGTCCGCTTTTTTCCCCTGCCAAAGCCTGAGCTTCTGGTTTCCTGATTTCATTTGCGTCTTGCTGTTAAAGAGAAGGACTGTTGCTCACCAATGAGTCTAGGGATGTTGTCATGGGTAATTGATATATCATGGTTTTTACCGTTTTCAACCATGATATAGGAGTCTTTAATTGAGTCTTTATAGTATTTTGGAGTCTTTTTAGAGTCTTTTACAGGTTTATACACATTTGGGATCTTTTGGATGATTTGGAGCATTTCTGGAGCTTTTGGAGCATATGCAGATGCAGAGTCATGCAGAGACGACAGAAGATTGGCATTCGTTGAAGAACTTTCCACCGATAGATCGAGCTAACGGTGGAAGTGGTTTGAGATTATTCCAACGGTGCGATCAAAAGTTATGCCAATTTTCGTGGAAGCAGTCCAGTCTGTCACGCGAATAGAGTAAGCCGAGTTAATGACCATGAGTGTTGATCGACACTAGCAATGGTGACGATCGACACTGACCAACTCTGACGCGGAATTTAACATTTAATGAATTGCAAAGTGGCCCAGAACTTCCAGAAAGTTAACAGAAGACCCCAGATCGTGTTTAGCCTTATAAATTAGGTTTTTAGGTTTTATTAAATAATGTTCTTCTTTGTGTTTATTTTGGAGAGATTTTGGGAGACAACTCTGAACCCTTTTGTTTCTTATTGATTTCTTCTATACAATTCTATTCATCTATGATTTCTGTTTCATTGATCATGTTTGAGTAGTTTCATAGTTAGGTTTAGGGATTTCAAGGGTTTTTGATGAATTGTTGAATTCATTATATTATTGGGATTAATTGTTAGAGTTCTTCGCCTTAGGTTGTTTTCAAAGCTAATTTTAGGAGGCACGACAGTGCAATTGTAATTTAGATCTTAGGTTAATCGATTAGGCACGACAGTGCAGTTGATAATCTGATCTATCTAAGGTGAGCAAAATTACTTATTCGCAAAGGAATTTGGTTTAGGGATTTTATGAACATATCGAACCTGAACGTTAAGGCTGATTTATATTCTTAGGATTTGCAAAGAAATTTGGGATTCTGGAATTTAGATTTAGATAGTTTTTGCAACGACAGTTGGTTAATTATAGCTTAGTGATTTGAGTTCTAGAACGGTTCTTAATTATAATCCCAATAATTGATTGATTCGCAGTTCTGACGATTCCTAAGATTTCCCTATGCCTAGCGTTTTCCCTCATTGATTTCACTTCGTTTATTTATTTTGCATTGCTATTTCATTACAATATTTCTTATTTAGCTTAACACTTTTACTGACAATCTATTGTGTAACTAAGTCCTTGTGGATTCGATCCCTAAGTACTACAGTGATCTCTTAATTTGAGAGAGTAGCTCAGGGTAAATTTGAGCATATCAGTAATTTTGGCGCCGTTGCCGGGGACTTTGAGTTTACCATTAGATTTAGGTTTAAGTTTTTGTCTAAATTTTTTATTTTATTTTGTTACTAATTTCGTTTTTTCTCTCTTTCTTGTGTGTTTCAGGAACTAGCTGAGTTAGAACGAAGACCCCGGAAAGTGAAGGATTCAGCGGCGATGTTGCGTGTTATCATCAGACCCGACGAAGCTGGAGTTCTCCGGGACAGGGATGGCCTTGCATACAATGCAGAGGGCCAAAGGATCGATAACATCGGCCAGGTCATTGTTGAGGTTGTGGTACTCGACCAGGGTGCTGGTGTCGACCGACACCCACAACTTGGTGTCGATCGACACCAACCAACGGCTGGTGGAGTTTTGGTAGGACAAGGTGCACCTGGTGCCGTAGGTCCACGTGCAATGACATTGGGGGATTACAACCGGCCAGAGCAGTTCTATGCCAACCGGTCTGCCATCCGCCCGCCTCCATTTCAAAGGAATGACTTTGAATTCAAACCTGCATACTACACGCTCGTCGGTCAGAACCCTTTCCATGGGCTATCACATGAGTACCCTATGGATCACATTGAGCGGTTTGAGGATCTAGTCACTAGCATCAAGGCTAACGGGGTGTCAAATGACTATTTGTTCTGTAAGCTTTTCCCATATTCTCTTGCCGGAGAAGCAGCTTATTGGCTTAAGCAGTTGAAGCCGGGATCACTGACCATTTGGGAGGATACTAAGAATGCTTTCCTGAACAACTTTTATGATGATGCACGGTCTGAAGAGCTGAGGACGAAGATTTCAGCCTTCTCTCAAAGACCTACTGAGGCATTCAAGGCCGCTTGGGCGAGATTCAGGGCGTATCAGAGAGACTGTCCACACCATGGTTTCAGCGAGGTTCAGTTGCTAGGTATCTTCTTCAGGGGTATTGAGTGGATGTATCAGATGGCTTTGGATGCTGCGAGTAACGGGAACTTCAACACCAGGTACCCTGAAGATGTTGTGGGTTTGATTGAGAATTTGGCTTCAAGTAACAGTACTAAGAATGTTGATTTCGCGAGGAAGAAGCAAGCTGGGAACTTAGATGGAAGTCAGATAGCTGAGGTAAAGGCGAAACTTGATACGGTTCACAACCTTCTAATAAACAAGAAGCAGGTCCAGTTTGCTGCTGAGGTTGAGACCTATGAGCCAGTTGATGAGCATGAGGAGCAGGATGTTAACTATGTCGGTGGCACAGGCTTTCAGCATATCGGTAACTCACAAGGAAACCGAGCCTACAATTGAGGCAGTCCGCAGGGCAACTATCCAGGGAATCAGTCCTCCTCTACTTTCACTCAACGGCCTCAGTATCAGAAACCCTATCAGAGCAGCAACAACTTCAGTCAGAGGACCTATGGCTCATCTTCATATCAGAGCGTTCCACCACCTACTACAGAGAGTAAGATGGAATCGATGCTTGAGCAGATTCTAGAAGGTCAACAGAAGATCACCATGGAATTCAATGGAAAGTTAGACTCACTGTATCAGGATTTGAATGGGAAGTTTGAGCAGCTGAACACTCATGTCAAGAAGTTAGACACTCAGGTTGCTCAGACAGCTGAAGCTATTAAGAGACATGACGGTTTCCTTCCTGGGAAGACAGACGCTAATCCAAGGTATCAGTGCAATGCTATTATGTTGAACGGTGATATCAGTGCTGAAGAATTTGAGCAAATGGATGAGAAATTTTTAGCTATGCTATTGGAGGAGATCGAAGTCAAAGATGATGAACTTCCAGAACCAGTGACGATCGACACCACCCATTGGTGTCGATCGACACCAATAGCCACAGATGACACAAACTTCATTCCAAGCCTTAGTGACGATCGACACAACCCTAGTGACGATCGACACTCCTCGCAGACTGACCCAAAAATTGAGAAAACACCCAAGATTGTCGAGGAACATGTCTACAAGCCTAAGATTTCTTATCCTAAGACACCTAGACATCTCAAACGTCCCATTACTGTAGAGAAGTTGCTCGGTTTTGAGAAGATGGTAAGGAGGATTCCCCAATCGATGTCTTTTAAAGAAGCTTTGCAATTCCGCCCTTTGCTTAGTCACTTCCGAGATTGCAGAGAAACTCTAGAAGAGATCGAGGTACTCTTCATCCAGGCCAGACACACACCACCATCACTGAAGCAGTTAGTTAGAAGAGAAGACCCAGGGAAATTTTCAGTTCCATGCTTCATTTCTGGAGTTGAATTCAAAGAGTCTCTCGTTGATTCAGGGTCTAGCGTCAATGTCATGTCAAGGGCAATTGCAGAGAGTTTGGGAATTGGTATCCAAGCTGCATCGATGCCTCTCACATTTGCGAACTCTGTCACCTCACTTTCATATGGTATGATCCCTGATTTACTCATTAAAGTAGGAGATTGTTTGATCCCTATTGATTTTCAGGTTGTGGAGATGAGTGAACGCTGTAGTACGCCTTTGATTCTTGGAAGACCGTTCATGGCTACAGTTGGTGCAGTTATAGACTTGCCCAGTGAGAGTATCTCATTCTCTTACATTGACAAGAAGATCTCCTATAAAGCCATCCCCACAACAAGAGCTCCTAAACACATCTCCTGCATTGATATTTTGGAAGAGCCTGATGGTGTCGATCGACACCAACCACCAGTGTCGATCGACACCAGTCACGGAACATCTCAGAAGGTCAAGCGCAGAGACAAACCAAGGAGCAACAGAGTGAACACAGGTTCTCATATAACCTTGACACCGCAGAGACGTGGTTGTGATGCCATCGACTATAAGGTTAAGTGCAAAGGTATATCTAAACCCTTCTCTAAGGTTAAAGCACTTATCACCCCAGAACTTAAAGCGCAGGGACAAGCAGCTCTAGATGATGCGTTGAGCAAAGTGCTGAAGCTGAACATGCACGACCTCAGGGTACGCAGACCGCGTCTCAACCCACCGCCACCACTCCCTGATCCTTCCAGTGATTCTCATCACCTTTGAGCCGTGATTGCAGTTGAGCTAATGACGTTAAACAAGCGCTTAGTGGGAGGCAACCCACTGGTACGTTTACTTTAGTTTTTCTTTACCTTTAGTTATTTTTTGTTTTATTTTGCGTTTTTGTTAGTCATGAACCTTGATAACTTGATTAGTATACTATGTGTTGTTGCTTAATATTTGCTTGAGTATTCTTAATTAGCTACAGGTTACGGTTTGTGTGCGTACCAAATCTACAACCTGTTTGCGAAAATCTATGTCAGCAACTCATTCAGCCGCAGTCGTTCATGCTTGGTGTGGATCGACACCAGGCTGGGTGTCGATCGACACTAATGGCAACACATAGGTAGTTTTCTTGATTTCAACATTCTTTTCGTTTGTTTTTCTTTTTCACCGAACTTATGCTTCTATAACACTGGGGACAGTGTTGTTTAAGTTTGGGGGAGGTAGTTACTAACGTTGTTTATTATTTTCTTATAGTCAAAAATTTTTGTTTTGTTTTTATTTTATTGAGTCAAAATTTGTCCGAAACAATGATTTTACCGAGGAATTACACATAGTTGCAGAAGCTTAAGTGACCACTGATTCAAGTCTGACATGAATCCAAGACTAATGGAAAAATCAAAGGCCGACCAGTGGACTTGAGACTCTCATACTTCCCGCAGAAATCCTTACTTCTATGGTTTGAACTGTTAACCTCTTCGACGATTTCAGTGTTCTAAGGGCTTGACTTTCTCATCCATACCAGACATGATACAACTTTCGAGGTAATTAAATGGTATTCCTCTCCCCTGTTAGAAGATAGCGAAAAATGATATGTAGAGAGGGGATGAACCGGGGATTCGGTGGCAAACACCATCAATACTCGCGTATCGAACCTTGATATATATAGAGAAGGTTGAATAAATTCTTATGAAAAGTTGAGATGATTCTCTTCCGTGTAAAGGGGTAGGAAAATTTCCCGTGACCTCATTATTTTACATGGATATAAGAGATGATCAGCAAAGGCCGCAGCAAGGTTAGGATTTTCCCGTGATACCATTATTTGCTTGCCCCTTTGTGCTTTTATTAAGAGAAAAAAAAATATAATAAAAAGGGAATAAATAAAAGAATAAGTCTGGGGGAGAGAAAGAGTACCATATGTTGTGTATGTTGTCTTATCTTGGTATTGAATGACGATAAAGTCTAGAAGGTTCTGGGCATTGAGATCTGACATGAGGAGCGCAGTGATGAAGACCTTATGGGAGATTATGTTGCAAGGTTGTGGGTATTATCAGGAAAACTGTGAATGTTTGCGATGAATTACATGGTGGTCTAGATCTTGTCAGGTAAGAGTTTCTAGTGGCTTAACTAAGGTTGATGTGATTGTGGTATTCTGATGACGTTGTGAGTTTCATGTTTTCAAACTTCTTCCCTGTATTCAGTTTTCTGTTTGATTGAGGGCAAGCAAAAGCTAAGTCTGGGGGAGTTGATATATCATGGTTTTTACCGTTTTCAACCATGATATAGGAGTCTTTAATTGAGTCTTTATAGTATTTTGGAGTCTTTTAGAGTCTTTTACAGGTTTATACACATTTGGGATCTTTTGGATGATTTGGAGCATTTCTGGAGCTTTTGGAGCATATGCAGATGCAGAGTCATGCAGAGATGACAGAAGTTTGGCATTCGTTGAAGAACTTTCCACCGTTAGATCGAGCTAATATTTTGAGAATAGATCAATGAGTTATCTTTCATCTGGAAGTGGTTTGAGATTATTCCAACGGTGCGATCAAAAGTTATGCCGATTTTAGTGAAGGCATCCGATCATCACGCTGAATAGAGTAAGCCGAGTTCATGACCATGAGTGTTGATCGACACTAGCAATGGTGACGATCGACACTGACCAACTCTGACGCTGAATTTAACATTTAATGAATTGCAAAGTGGCCCAGAACTTCCGAAAGTTAACGAAGACCCCAGATCGTGTTTAGCCTTATAAATTAGGTTTTTAGGTTTTATTAAATAATGTTCTTCTTTGTGTTTATTTTGGAGAGATTTTGGGAGACAACTCTGAACCCTTTTGTTTCTTATTGATTTCTTCTATGCAATTCTATTCATCTATGATTTCTGTTTCATTGATCATGTTTGAGTAGTTTCATAGTTAGGTTTAGGGATTTCAAGGGTTTTTGATGAATTGTTGAATTGATTATATTATTGGGATTAATTGTTAGAGTTCTTCGCCTTAGGTTGTTTTCAAAGCTAATTTTAGGAGGCACGACAGTGCAATTGGAATTTAGATCTTAGGTTAATCGATTAGGCACGACGGTCAGATTGATAATCTGATCTATCTAAGGTGAGCAAAATTACTTATTCGCAAAGGAATTTGGTTTAGGGATTTTGTGAACATATCGAACCCGAACGTTAAGGCTGATTTATATTCTTAGGATTTGCAAAGAAATTTGGGATTCGGAATTTAGATTTAGATAGTTTTCAAGACGTTGGTTAATTATAGCTTAGTGATTTGAGTTCTAGAACGGTTCTTAATTATAATCCCAATAATTGATTGATTCGCAGTTCTGACGATTCCTAAGATTTCCCTATGCCTAGCGTTTTCCCTCATTGATTTCACTTCGTTTATTTATTTTGCATTGCTATTTCATTACAATATTTCTTATTTAGCTTAACATTTTTACTGACAATCTATTGTGTAACCAAGTCCTTGTGGATTCGATCCCTAAGTACTACAGTGATCTCTTAATTTGAGAGAGTAGCTCAGGGTAAATTTGAGCATATCAGTAATTTTATCCTATCTTACTTTATCCAGAAAAAACTCTGGCAGAAAATATCATGTTCAAAAAAATCCTAAAAAATCTTGTACTGTTTGGGTAATCCAAACAAAACCATATATGTTTCAGGGTTACCACATATACCCATGGTACTTAAATATATTTCAAATGTTTATTTTTTATTTTATGTTTAATTTACCATTATATTATTATTAATTAAATAAATTTTAAATATTATTTAAAATATGAACTTAATCAATTCCAATATAAATTCGAAATTAAAATATTTGATGATAAAAATTAAACTAAACAATGGTTGGCGGGAAAAAGAGATTTTACGTTTTTAGCGGAAAAACGAGATTTTATATTTTTGGCAAAAATCACGGAATCATGTCTTTTACATAAACTAAGACAAAATGCAATTTACGTTTTTGACGGGAAAACGAGATTTCAAGTTTTTGGCGGGAAAACGAGATTTTACATTTTTTGGCGGGAAAACGGGATTTTACATTTTGACGGGAAATCATGGAATCATGATTTTTACAAAAAATTTTGTAATTTGGCGAGAAAATTAGATTTTATGTTTTTTGGGGGAAAATGTAATCTTACATTTTTTATATAAGTTAAAAGAATGAAAAAAATTACTTTAATTATTTTTTTAGTTATAAAGCAAAATCTGATAAATATTTCATTATAAAATAATTTTAAATATTTATTGGTTTAATAAAAAAAAACCCTACATATACCCTAAACTCAATAGGGTTAACCCTATTTGAACTCATGTGTGATCGGTACCCACCCATTTTAAACCCTCATCATTTTATCCCAAGAGAGTAGGGTAATAAGTTTGAATTTTTCTAAAGATTTAGGGTACCCATCGAGTAATTACGGATAGTTAACATCCCATACTTGATATGCACATAAATTTTTGGGTAAAAAGAATGAAAGCAAAACATTAAAAAAAAAAAAGCAATGGGGTCAGAGATTTGTTTAATGTGATAGCAAGTTTAAAGACCCCGGAAAGGACCAAATTGTTAAACATCCTCGAGGTAAGCAAGGCAAAAACTCATGAAGACCCAAGAAACTTAAAAGAGTAGAGAATTAAACTTACCAAAAAGGTTCTGACATATTTTAAAGATCCCGGAAAAGACCAAATTAACAGAAAAATATTGTCTGATATCTCCAAAATCAAGATCAAAGTCATCAAACTGCGACTCCTCTACCATCTTTATATAATATAAATTAGACCTTCTGCGCCAAATGGAATTCTCCCTTTCTTTTTTCCTCTGATATGAAAGTTAGGTATTGAGAAAGGCATCGCCTATTATATGAAATACCAAAATTATATTTTACCTTCAACTCTCTAATAGCCAAAGTTAGATATTAAGAAATGCATCACCAAGAGATCTTTTAATTAAATCAAACACAAGATAACTTTAATAATGTAACAACAACAATAGTTAGAGAGACTTACTAATATATTTTTATAGATAGATCTAGATCGTGAATCATGAATTCACTCTTTGCAGGAACTCCTATAAAAATAACACTAAAACCTGTAATCAAAACATTTCCAATGGTGCTTTATTTTTTTAGATTTCTTTATTTTTAGAGCAAATTTTCTCCAATTGTATTCTAAATGTTTCTCCAAATTCAGAGCAACACTATTCATTCCTATATTTTTAGAAAAATATTATTGGTTAATAAAATTAAAATATTATATACTTAAAATATAGACAACAATTGGAGCAAATCTTTTATCTATTTTTAAAGATCTATATTGTTAGAGGAAAAAATAGATACAACCATCGAAGATGGTCTTAAGCCAAGAATGTGTAAGAAAAAATCCATAAGGAGAAGAAGATTACTTACTTTGATGGCAGATTCTTCCATCAACTTAGAGATTCACGATCATAACAAAAAAAAAGGCTAAGTTTTTACACAAAAGAAAATATAGGAGAGAAAAAATTAAAAAGGAATCCGCATGTTGTATAAACGGGTCGGACATCGGATTTGCGTCCTTTTAACCAGGTTGGAAACAAAAAACAGTTTGGGTTGGCTTGGATCTTGGGGCAAATTTGCGTAATTGGACATACATTTTTTTCTCAAGACTAAAAAGCAATGGCATAAGCCATAAATAATGTAAACGGATCAAATGGCTCGCAACTTTTTTTGCTTATCCCTCTCGATTAATAGTATAGATGAAGCTTGCCATTTTCACAAACAACTTTACAAGGCTTGCTAAATGCCTAACTACAGTTTGGTTTGGACATTTTTAAATTAAATTAAAATTAAAAACCCCCTAAAAAGAAAATGGACCAAAAATTCGTCGTACAAGAAACGAAAGACATGAAAAATAACAAGGATCAGGGTTTGGACATTTTCACCACATTCTAAATTTGAATAGCCAAATCAATCTAGTATGAAACACCACGAATGCACCAAATACAAGGGATCTGACAAGTACAACTCTAAATTATCAGTATTTAATCATTAATTAGCACAGATCTAGTCATACTCCATGATCTAACTAAGAAGATTATTCATACGAAGAAAAACAATAAATATAACATTAATATTAAAAGCAAACATAAAAAATGGTCACGGTTTGCTCGTTGGGGCTATCGATTAGTATCCTTGGAAACAAATTATTATCCTTGTAAAATTCGTATTATTCCATTACCATCACACGTCAATACTTCTTAATTAGAAAGCGATGTTGTCTTGGGTCACTTTCTAAGCAACAGAGACAGCAGCCAGTGATATTAATCCACGTGGAACTCGTGGATAATACTTCTTTTTTATAGCCGACAGTGGTATATATCACCGCTTGCCACGTGGATATTTAATTATTTATGCATATATATATATATATACTCTTTTAGTGGACATGGTCGTGTATCTATCGGAAGTTCACAAAAGCTCCGATGACTTGTCAACGGTTGCCCCGTCCATCGTCTTTACATCAACTCGAATAGTTATATCAATGTGAATGGAAAACATTATCAACTCTGTTCTTTGCATAATGTATTTTAAGAATATCGAATGGCTTTTGACAATTATTTACAAATAAAATTTTGTTAAGTCAACTCATTTTTTAATTGGCTACGGATAAAATTAAGTATTGAAATTCGGTGTTTGTGAACCCTTTATGATAGATAATAGAACCTACAGATAACAAATTTAATATCTATCTCTAGCTACTTTTTACACTGGAAACCAAATTAATTAATATATAATTTGGATTTACAATTCTTAGTAGGAAGAGTATTAAAATAATTTAATAGTATTGTAACAAAATTGACGGCGATAAACAAAAAGAGAAAGTTTGCAGAAATATTAACACAAAATAAATCATCATTTTAATCTGAAAATGGAATTATACATATGTTAGTTTTTTTGTGACTGGTTTTTTTAAAATATAACTGGCGATAGTCTTGCTAAAATTCTTTTATTTTTTCTTCTAAACTTTTTGTTTGATAATTTTTTAAAATCACGAAACCAGAGATATTAATTAAAAAAAAGTTCCCCTCTAAATTCTGTATGTTGAGTCGTTGACTACCTATTTTGATTAAACCTAATTAACAAGAAACGAGATTTACCAAAAAAACAAGAAAAGGTGTCACGTGAAAAACCAAAATTCTCAATAATTAATCATAAAGTGTTTACTTTTTTGTAATTTTGTTGAGTCTACAACGACACGTGTCCAAATAAACATAAGAGCGTCCGCATCGTAGACTTTCCTCCTCTCGTTCTAAAAGTTTTACAGCGATTCGAGAAGACGCACCGTCGATTTACATACGTCATCAGCCACGTCATTAAACACCGACACGTGTCAGTAAAAGGCACACACGCGACACGATCCATTGGCTCGTTCGGTGTTAGCCTCCGGTCTCTCTGATTCCTTCCTCTCTCTCTTTCATTTCTTCTCTGTTTCCCAAAATTTTTTGGCGCAAAAATCTCTCTCTTCCCAGAAAGAAAAAGCGAAAAGTCTTCTCTTTTTTTTTTTTTTTTTTTTTTCTTTCTAATTTGAAAAACCCTAACACGACTCCGCCGTCTTTCATTTGGGGATTAATTTCGCGTCTGGGTTAATCGTTCGGGAATCTTCTTTAGATGTGAATTTCTCCGGTAAGTTTTGAAAATTTCGGTTCTGATTTCGTTGTTTTAGAGACTTCGAAGTAACGATGTTTTTCAAATTTAATAGCTTTCTGTTTTTTTTTTTTCGCAAATCTCTGTTCATCTACCATTTATGGTAACAAAAGTTGAAAGCTTTGTTTCACTATTTCGAAACTTTTGTTTGATTTGGAAACTTATGCTACGTTTGCTTTTCTCCACAGCTTTTCGATGCTTGCTTGTTGAAGATTCTGAATTTTCAGACTTTTGATTTATTGTGTTGAAGAGCGTTTGAATTTGGGAATTCACAATCAATGCCATATGGCTGAAGACAGCCTACGGGTTGGTATGATATCTTCTGGTTTAGCTGTTTTACTGAATGGTGAAGACACCAAAGAAAATTCGTCAAAAGCTCGAATTGTTCCACATTTTGATTATTTTGGTCATAGGCCTTTAGAACGAACTATCGAATTTATATTTGGTCTACCAGAAAAGCCGGTTGGTCCATTGGATGGTGAAGTAGACAGTAGTTTGATTCGAGGCGTGATTAAGAATCAATTCTCTGAGCTTCATGGTGAATTAGATGTTTCGGTTAGTAAAAGAGAAGGAATTTGTGTAGTTCATCATGGTGTTGGACCTCCTATTGTTGCCCTTGAAGAGTATAGTATATGTGGTGATATCAGGTTTGTGAAACAGCCTCTTGTATTAGAGAGCTTAGCACTCTTTAGTAGTGCCAGGGCTAATGCTTGTATTTGGAAAGGAAAATGGATGTATGAAGTTGCATTAGAGACCTCGGGGATTCAACAACTTGGATGGGCAACTATTGCTTGTCCTTTCACAGATCAGAAGGGTGTGGGTGATGCTGATGATTCTTATGCTTTTGATGGTCGAAGGGTAAGCAAATGGAACAAGGAAGCTGAACCTTATGGACAATCTTGGGTTGCTGGGGATGTTATCGGTTGCTGCATAGATTTGAATGGTGATGAGATATCTTTCTACAGGAATGGTGTCTCCCTCGGGGTTGCATTTACTGGTATCAGAAAACTTGGACCTGGATTTGGATATTACCCTGCGATTTCTCTCTCCCAAGGTGAGAGATGCGAGTTAAATTTTGGTGGTTACCCGTTTAAGTACCCTGTAGAAGGTTTCCAACCTCTTCAGGAAGCTCCACCTCGAAGTTCTTTTGCAACAGAGCTACTACGATGCTTCTCAAGACTGCTGGATAGGCCGGACCGCTCGTTGGCTGATACATTAACTAGACTGAGGAGGTTTGCCTCGGTTGAAGAACTTTTCCCCCCTGTGTCCTGTGCCATATGTGATGAGCTCTTCTACATACTTGAGCAAGACACTTTGTTGCCTGAGTACTTTGGACGTGGTGCATTCCTGTCATTCCTCTTGGAGATTTTCAGAACTCAAGCACCACATGATTGTTCAAGTTTAGATAGAGTTCTTGATGTGCTTCTTGAGTACCCACAATCTCATATGATCTTTGAGCACGTAGTAAACGCTCTTGCTTGTAGCTGCAAAACAGCAACGTTGATTCTAACGGAATGTCCATACTCAGGATCTTATCCCTATCTTGCGCTGGCTTGTCATTTATTCAAACGGGAAGAATTGATGGTACAATGGTGGAGATCTCTGCATTTCGAGTTTTTGTTTGAAGGCTTCTTGTCATGCAGGAATTCCAACAAGCATGACTTGCAGCAATTAATGCCTGTTGTTTGGTGGCCTGGATCCTCTGAAGATATATCCTACGAGAGTAGCATGGGGTTTACGACCTCTGCTCTCTCTGCAGCCATTAACAAGGTATGATAGAATATTTCCGACTCTTTTGCTATAAATAATCGCAGGCATAACTCTGCTCTGAATATAGTTGTCTGATATTAGAAGGAATATAGTTTATTAATTCTTTTTCTTGGAATTCAGATTGAGGAGAAGCAGAGGAACTTATGTCTCTTGGTCATACAATTCATACCACCCGTATCGCCTCCCCAGCTTCCTGGTTCAGCGTTCAGGGGATTCCTACAGAACCTTTTATTGAAGAACAGAGGCGCAGACAGGAATCTGGCTCCTTCTGGAGTTACGCGCAATTCGGTTCTTGTCTCTTTGTTCTCGGTTATACTCCATTTTTTGTCAGAAGGTTTTGCGATGCTGAAGAGTAGTGAAGCTGTCCATCACAATGTTGGTTTTCTTCACAGAGGTGGTCAGCAGAAGTTTCCATTGAGTTTGTTTCTTAAAAATGATCCACATCGAGCTGATATCACTAGGCTTGGCGGGCTGTTTAGTCATATATCAAAGTCCTACCCCACCGATGATCAAGAAGAAGAAATAATGCGGTGGGAAGAAGGTTGTATGGATGATGAACAGAATAGAGTAACACACGCAACTGAGCAGAAGCCTTGCTGTTGCTTAGACTATGATACTGATCTTACTAAATCCTTGAAGGATCGAGGAAAAAATACTGCTAAAAGTTCTCGTGGTCAATGCAGCTCCATTCCTGAGAGATCATCACATGTTGCTGCAGATTGTACTGCTGGAAGTTTTAGTGAAGAAATAGAGGACAAACCTAGCACAAGTAATCAGTCTGACCCCGACTTTGGTTATCGTCCAGTAAGATTTATGAGGACTGCACTACAAGAGAGTAGAATATCATCTGCTATACTAAGCGAAGAAGAACTGTTGGATGCTCTATTGCTACTATACCATATTGCTATCGCTCCAAATTTTAAGCAGGTATGTTTAGATTTTTCCCTCTTGTCTTGGTTTTGTTTAACTGTTTGTATGATACATGCTGCAACCTGAAAAGCTTGATAGGCTGATAGGTTTTCCTTTGCTTAGGCATCATATTACATGTCACACCAATCACAATCAATATCACTTCTCGAAGAAACGGATAAACAGATCAGAGAACGGGCATCTAGTGACCAATTAAAGCGCTTGAAGGAAACTCGCAACAACTACAAGGAAGATGTGATGGAATATGTTCGACATTGTGCATGGTAAGCTTCAGTTAACTCTTGGATTGCGGTAACTCCAAAAGGAGGGTGTAGTGAAGAGGTTTAATCATACTTCATGTGAGAAAATGTCACAATGCTTTATATCTCTATGTTTTCGCCTGTCTTCATTCTGAATCATTTTTACAGGTTCCGCATCTCATTGTTCTCTCGGTGGAAGCAAAGGGGAATGTATGCATTGTGCATGTGGGTTGTACAGTTACTTCTGGTTCTCAGCAAAATGGATTCTGTGTTTGTTTATATTCCAGAGTTCTACCTTGAATCTTTGGTAAATAGCTATTTCCCATTTCTGGTACTTCTTGATGGAAATGAACATGTTTCAATTTCTCTTTGACTAAGGTCTCCACTTTAAAAGATGTTCCAAGAACTTTTTCTGTTGCGTTTTGCTGTTTCACAGTGAAATCCCTTAGTTTACAATCTCTTTGGTATTTTCCTCAGGTAGATTGTTTCCATGTGCTTCGCAAGAGTGATCCTCCGTTTGTCCCATCAACAACATTTATCAAACAAGGACTTTCATCATTTGTATGTCTACATCTATTAGCACACTTCCTTTTGTCATTTTCCCCATGGCTGAGTGTTATAAATTAGCTTTATGTAAGTTGCACAACGGCTCTAATATGGTCATTGGATTTTCTTGGGTTTTCAGATCACTTTTGTAGTTACGCACTTTAACGATTCGAGGATATCGAACACAGATCTTAGAGATCTTCTTCTCCAGTCAATATCTGTCTTGGTACAGTACAAAGAGTACTTGGAAGCTTTTGAGAACAACGAGGCGGCTACTCGACAAATGCCTGCAGCTCTACTGTCAGCATTTGACAACAGATCTTGGATCCCTGTCACAAATATATTTCTTCGTCTTTGCAAAGGTTCCGGGTTCAGTTCTTTAAAGAACGGGGAGTCTTCATTTTCATCTACTGTTTTCCAGGTTGGTGTGATTGATTTAACTTTGTCCCTATTTGACCTTCAGCCTCCGTGTTGGAGTTTGATTTTCTTTTTTTGTCTAGGCTCTTCTACGAGATGCTTGTATCAATGATGGTGAATTACTCTCTACTTTTCTTAACCGGCTATTCAACACATTGAGCTGGACCATCACTGAATTTTCTGTCTCGGTGCGAGAAATGCAAGAAAAGTATCAGGTCAGATTATAAGCTTGGATCCTTTTCATCGATTAAGTTTTCATTCTCTGTGAATGATTATGTTTCCTAATCTGTGTCCCTTTAATTTTTTTTTTTTTTTTCTTTTTTTTTTGATATTTTTTTCTTTGACGGGTTTTTGATTAGTCTTGTCTTTATGCAGGTAATGGAGTTTCAGCAAAGGAAATGTTGTGTGATATTTGAGCTTTCAAGCAATCTAGCAAGGGTCTTAGAGTTCTGCACTTACGCAATACCACAAGCATTTCTTGCTGGGACCGACACAAATCTTCGTAGGCTCACTGAGTTGATTCTTTTCATCTTGAGTCACATGACCTCAGCAGTAGATGACGAGTTCTTTGATCTGTAAGTTCATTAAAATTTCCCAAACAGCTCCAAAACGGATGAAAAATCACTCATTTTTAACTGATATTTGTTCTTCTGGTTTTGAGCTCGGTCAGCTCACTTAGACGGCAAGGACAACCTTCAGAGAAAATTACCCGAGGGATCTTATTAGCACCTCTGGTTGGGATAATCTTGAATCTCTTGGAGGCAAGTGAAGACTCAAAACCAAAGCAACAACATGATGTAATTGGTCTTTTCGCAAGCATGGACTGTCCTGATACAGTCTATTACGGGTTTCAGTATCTCTTGGAGTATAATTGGGTACGTAAGCTCGTAAATCTAGTTTATTCTCGTTTACTTCTGTTACCAATACAGATTAAAAAAAAACATTTTCAGGACGGTTGTGTAAGCGAGGATGATGCGTATTTAAAAAAACTTGGACAACTTGAGAACTTCTTGAGCCATCTCATAAACAGGGCTTCATCACAAGAACCCGAAAGAGAAGAAGAGTTGTTCAACAAAGACACGACAGATATAGAAGACAACACTTGCTGTATCTGCTACGCGGGGGAGGCTAATGCAATGATTGTTCCGTGTTCACATCGATCATGTTATGGCTGCATAACTAGACATCTTCTCAATTGTCAGAGATGTTTTTTCTGCAATGCTACGGTTATCGACGTCATACGAGATAACCAAGAAGAAGACGACGATGATGATGATCATAGAAAAAACACCTGAAGGTCATGTTAGTTGCAGCTGCAGGTTGATATAAGGAAAAATCTATAGATGGGAGCAAAAGGGGGAGAAGGATTATAGTATAGGATAAATTAAATAAGAAGACAAAAAAAAAAAGTCCTGTGATAATTTTGTAGGACCTGGTCTGATGGTCTCTAAGGCTTCTTTCGTGTTATTTCTTGTATATATGATGAGAATGAAAATGGAAAGGATTTAAAAGCGCTCTGTTTCACTTGATTCCCTTCTTACTGGTTTTGTAGTAAGCTCAGGCTGGTCTGGTTGGTTTAAACCGGTAAACATGTGATCTGGTTGCTGATTCGGTTTGGTTTATAATTTAATAAAATATCCGAATTTATAGCAACTTCCGGTTTTTTGAGTTAGGTTGGAACTTTTTATTTTTGATTAGAAACATTTGAAGTTAAAAGGAATCATTATTTTCTATTCAATCTTAGTTTTCTTTTCAATAGGACTTTGAAATGTATTTATTTTGTTCACTGGATTGTGATTAGTTTTTATATATTCTAGACTAGTTTAGTTTGAAATTATGGTTTCAATTTATTTTGTTTAGTTTATTTGAATTGAAATGCTATAAATTTTAATTTATATGGTTAAGATATTTCCAAAACATTGATAGGTAAGACAAAGATACAACTCAGAAGAAAAACAAAGAGAGATACAACTCAGAAAAGAAACAAGAAAAAAATACAAGATACAACATGACGAAATTTGTTTTTTTTTTTCTTTTTAAAAGTTAGTAAATTGAAGATGTATTGATCCGCAGTTGAACCGAATTAATCCAAATGAACTTGCCGTTTACGTTTCAGTTTGGTTTTAAAAGACATTGTCTTGTTTCTTGAGATTGACTAAGGTATAACAGAGAGTAGATCCGATGGTGAAAAACGACAAATCAGAAAATAACAACAGAAAACATCCGCGATATATACGATGAAATAAGTAGCGTATTATTGAAGATAAGCATGAAATTATGTTACCACTTTTGTTTATTGCATATAAATAAAGCATGTAATAAAAAAGAAAGAAAAGTAAACCGATCACAAAACAAAAATGGAAGTAAGCTAATTAAGACCATAAGTGAGCTTAAACATGACCAAAATACACACGAACACAAGTCTTTAAGAGTGTTAATCAGAAATCAATTGATTTGACCAGGTCTTCCTGAGCTGTAAGATGGTCTTGGTCTTCTTCTTAGCAATCCTCTAACCATCGCCATAAATCCTGTTTCTTCAACCTATATAATGAACATAAATATGGCTTTAAACCCCCACAAATATGACTCTTGACAAAACAAAACAAAAATCAATTCAAACTAGGGGTTATCAAACCCTAAAATGTACTCTTTTCTTAATATACAAATGAACTGACCAGACTGTGAACATAGAGAGCTTACGGTTTCATCAGTTCTTAGGTCTTCTTCTTCTAATAAAGGCTGTGATGATGAGGATGAGGATGATAATGATGATGACTCAAGACCAAAACACCTCAATAAGACTTGAACAGCTTTGTGAAAAGCAGAACATGGACAGTTGAGAAGATCAGAGTAGTAAACTCTTCTACTTCTTCTCTCTTCTTCTCTATTAACTTCCATTTTTTTTGTTTTTTTTCCCCTTCTTGATTCTTCTTCTTCTTCTGCTCAATGCATTAAGTGTTGTGTCTCATTTGACCTCACCTGCTTCCCTGTGTTCTTACACACACACTACCTTGCATTTAATACCCTTTTTACAATATAAAAATTATTATTTATCGAAAAAAATACTTATAATTTTATACATTTTTCTTAATTTAATGACTCGGGCAAAGTAGGGTGACACATATTAGTTAGTAATACATTTTCTCTCTTGGTTTATCATGATGTCTTATACAATTGTACCATCAATCGGTTAGCACCTATGATGACAAGCAATTGTATTTGATTATGATTGTGTAAATTAATGGTCTGATGAGAACGGAATGGAAGACGTCACGGGGACACACCTACTCCGTCCTCAAAACTTACATGAATGATTGACAAAAGTGTTCGGAACCATTACGGGTTCATCAAAATATAAAGGAGAGTTACGATTTTGGTTCCAAATCCATATCAATTCATTGTTCCACAAATAGTTATTTCGCTAAAGTTTTTAAATATATGAAGCATTCATTGTAAAACAGTTTTTTATGAATATAATTTTACATTCATACAAAAAAAAATTAATGATATTTTTGAGTTAACTAAAACATAAACTAAAAAATAAATAAATTTAACCGCATAACAAATAAAAAGTTTGATTCGGTTCCATTTCTTCTATATCTGAAAGAACCGTAACAAAATATAAAAGAAAAGAAATAAAAATTATCTTATTTAAAATTTGTTTATTTATTAATTATAAATTCATATTAAATCAAATGAAATAAATTAAATCAGTTCTTATATATAATAACGAAATTCCTTGAACCAAAAATGAATAGAAAATTGGATTAGACAGTGCATTCCAAAAAGATAACAATAAAATATTTAATTGGATTTAATTTTATATAGTAATTTGGTCGATTTGAATAAGATGTGCAGTTGGCAAACACAGACAGCTTTGTTTCTTACTGTTACAAGTTTGCTTATGGATCTTTATTTATGTCTTCGTCTCTACCTCTTCGAGTCTTACTCTTGGACCAGCGTTCCATTAACAATAGAGAGTGCACTCTTATGGGGAAAAAAAAAACAAATAAATGTGAGTATTTATTACTCTCTCAACCTTTTACTTTATTCTTTTGTTAATGTATTTAGTACTTATATATTGGTTCATATAATCATATGTTTACTTTATTCTTTTGTTAATGTAATTATTCATTGACGTCGTCTTCTTATACTCTACGTATTTAAAATTAGTTAAGTTATGTTAATTAATGAGTCTGATTCAAAGGATATGATGATGCAATGTTAAGAATAATGCCAACATTTGAAAATGAATGCAAAACTAACTCGACATTGTATATATATAATTTAACTATTTAAGTTTAATATAAAAATTAGCAGACTTGGGACTATATAGTCGTAATATGATTACTTATGGTTAGGAGTAGAACAGAGAAAATTACCTAACCATTTTTTATATAATAAGATACAAATTTTAATCGCATCTTTATTCCTAAACACTAAAAAGCAAGACGGCAATGGCCTCACAATATCTGAATTGTGAATTATGGAATTAAGGTTTTTACAAGGTTAATTAGTACGGTTATACTTAAATTTTATTATTTCTAAGGGTTCTAATATATATAGCTTATTATATGATGTTATATTAATTATAAAAGTTGATATATGTACATTTAATAAAAGATATAAGTAATCAATCCATATGTACATTTAATAAAAGATATAAGTCATCAATCCATCCGTATTGATAGATGGGAAAAACTTTAATTACATGTGTATAATTAAGAATTCGTAGACAAACCATTCGGACCGTAGATTTATGGCTGACCTACCATATCACAATCGGCAAGAAAATCAAAACCGCAGCAAGACGGGTTATCACCATATTTGATTTTAAATTGGACAAGACCAAACAGTAAAACTAACCATACTTAATCTTACTTATTATTAAAATGTTCAGGAAATTGGTGTCTATCATCCATTGTAATTTAAAAATCAGCATCTAGTAGTCGTTCAAAAACTTGATATTTATTTATTAGTTCAATTAACCAGGTTTGGGTTAAATTATGGTTAAAAACTTGCAAGATCCACTTTAATTACACCAAGTTGGAACTTAGTTTTACAGCCGATCACAATTGTACGTTGACCTGACCTGACCTATTCAAACGACTACAACTGTATAATCTCATCTATATTTGGAAACTCGGTTGATTTGTTTTCGCATGTTTTGAAATTAACAGCTTTGTGTCCTAACTCTTAAAAATAGAGCATAGAGCTGGCTGATCACACTGCAAAATAAAAACAACAACTATATATAAACTATAACCAATGTGAACACAAAAATTTAGACTTTTTTCTAAGATCATTCTAATTTCTAACAAAACAAAAACGAAATTAGAAATCCTAAAACTCAAAGGTGAGTGGAAGGCAAAATAAAAAATAAACCCAACAAAAACAAAGCAGTTTAGATGATTTGATCTCTTTAAAATAGAAAGGCGATAATATTCAACAAAACGTCGTCGTATCTTCGTCGACGTCTCCGCCGTTAATGGGGGAGTCAAGGCCAAGGGTAAGCGGTGCTTCCTCCTCCACCGACTCATTTTCAATCCCTTCGCCGTCTCCGTCACCATCTCCATCTCCGGCACCACGTCAGCACGTCACGTTGCTCGAACCATCTCATCAACACAAGAAAAAAAGCAAAAAAGTTTTTCGAGTCTTTCGTTCCGTTTTCCGTTCTTTTCCGATCATTACACCGGCGGCTTGCAAAATCCCAGTCCTCCCCGGCGGTAGCTTACCTGACCAGCACCGAAGCAGTTCAAGCGGGTCAAGAGTTACCGGAACCTTATTCGGATACCGTAAAGGCCGTGTAAGCCTCTCGATTCAAGAAAGCCCTAGATGTTTACCATCTCTCGTCGTTGAGCTCGCAATGCAAACAATGGTTCTACAAAAAGAGCTTAGCGGAGGAATGCTTAGGATCGCGTTAGAGACGGAGAAACGAGCTGATAAAGAAAAGATCAAGATCATGGACGAGCCATTATGGACAATGTATTGTAACGGTAAGAAAACGGGGTACGGTGTGAAACGTGACGCAACGGAGGAAGATCTTAATGTTATGGAGTTGTTAAGACCGGTTTCGATGGGTGCCGGAGTTTTACCGGGGAATTCGGAGGTTGAAGGACCTGACTCGGAGATGGCTTACATGAGAGCTTACTTCGAACGAGTCGTTGGGTCTAAAGATTCAGAAACGTTTTATATGTTAAGTCCCGAAGGAAATAATGGACCAGAACTTAGTATCTTCTTCGTAAGAGTATAATTTGATGTAATATATGATCGGGAAAAAACGTTCTTGATCGATCTTGGTTTGTGGATTGATATGTGATTATGTGATCATGCATGATGATATGTACATGTGTGTATATGCATGGGGTTGTATTGGTGGTGAGGAATCTGAGGACGGATTTCGAGTTGATTTATTGTTTAGGATGATTTATAAGAAAATGTTTCAGGTTAAATACATGCAAAATTATTTCAGGTTTGAAATTTTATTTTTTAAGTCGACTAATATTTTAGATTTAGCGTATGGTTGATATCATTGAGGAATGATGAAACTGTTTTTTTTTTTTGAAAAATTTCATTTGCATTAATTAAAACGTGGCAATAGTGCTCACCGCACAAAAGCCACTATAGATTACATCTCCATTATAAATAAAAACCAACAAAACCCAATTAAACCAACTAAAACCGAGAGAGACCTTGACCCCATAAGAGTAGCCCAATAATGGAGAAGGCAAATAAATTAAAAAGGCCCAAATAAGTAACTAGAGAAGATCTGAGATTGAAAAACTAGACGAGATCTCACAGGTCTAGAAACTAGAAGTCGTAACTCTAGTTTGGATCTAACGAGAACCAGAGTTGTAAGCAGGAACTTGCCGTGAGGTTGTTCTGGTAGCGAAACGCGGAGATTCTGTCTCTAATGGTGGAGTCAATCCGTTTAAGTAGGTTGTCGGCAATCCTGTAGCTATTACGATGCAACCGTGTGTTTCTTTCAGACCAAGTTTCGTAGAGAGTAGATTGCCAAGCCAAAAGCGTGAGGTATTTAAGATGTTTGTCACCAGAGAGAGCTAAGAGCGACTGGAGCACTCGATCCCAAGTAGGAGGAGTTTGAGGAAGGCGAAGTTTAGTGGCAAGTTGGGACCATATTTGAGTAGAGAACTGGCATTCGAAGAAGAGATGATTTCTAGACTCAGGTTCCCGATTGCAAAGAGGGCACAGGGGATCGAATTCGAGTTGCCAAGCTATAAGACGATCTTTGGTGGGGCAACGATTTAGATTAATCAAGTAAGCAAGGTAATTATGTTTCGGAATTCCTCGCTTAATCCATATGATGCGGTGCCAGTCAACCAGAGGCTGGTGTTGTCTGATGAGCTCATAGATCATGCTTGAGACAAATTTAGTAGATGGGTTGCCTTCAGGTCGCCATTCGAGAGAATCTGGAGTGGAAGACAGAGAGATATTAGACATGAAGTACTGGAGCTCTTCCATTTCAGGAGATCTAGCAGGTTGAAGCTGCCATCCTCCCCGACGCCAGAGTGAGGAGAGGGTAGCAGAGCCATTGATTCCAGCTTGACGAGGTCCTTGACTGCCCAGGAAGGAGATTAAAGGGCCAAAGGGAGTCCATGGGTCAGTCCAAAATCTGCATTTCAAACCATTACCCGGTAACACTCTTACCCAGTTAAAAACCATTGGTCTCAATTTGAGGAGCTGTTTAAATATCCAAGTCTGACTTTGCTGAGGCTTACATTGAGATGAATCCAAGCGACCCAGATAGATTCTGTTCTGAATAGTAGCAGCCACAAAAGCTTCAGAGAACACGTTATATTCCAAGAACCAAGGTTTTTTAAGCCCAACCCTCCTTCTTCTCTTGGAGTAGTTACTATGTCCCACGAAATTTTTGCATTATGCCTGCTTTCCAGGGAGCCTTTCCATAGGTAGCTACTACACATAGAATTGATGAGTTTGACACATTTTTTTGGCAGTACAAAAGCGCTACACCAAAAGTTTAGGATTCCTGAGATGACAGTGTTGAGGAGGAGTTGTCTGCCAGCAAAAGAGAGGTATTTAGCTGTCAAAGTCGAGATCTTTGCCTTGATGCTATGAAGGAGTGGTTCACAATTGAGGATTGTTAATTTTTTTGTGCAGAGGGGGAGCCCAAGATATCGGATGGGAAGGGTTCCCTGTGAGATACCTGAGATGGACTGGATCTCCTCAGCCTCTTCCTGAGATAGACCACTGGAGAAGAAGATGGACTTGTCAGGACTAATGCCAAGGCCAGAGATCTGTTTAAAATCCTCAAGAATCTGGAGAATGCCTTGGACAGAGGAAGGAGAGCCATCAGAGAATATCAGGAGATCATCAGCAAAACAAAGGTGAGTTAGGCCTGAACTTTGACATCTGGGATGGTAATTGAATTTCCCTTGTAATGCTGCATCAATCAACATTTTAGATAAGATGTTCATAGTAATCCCAAAGAGATAGGGAGACAAGGGGTCGCCTTGTCTTAGGCCCCTTGATCCTTTGAAATAACCATGTAGCCTGCCATTGATACCAACTGAGAATGAGGTTGTAGTGATGCATTCTTGAATTCATGTAATGTAGGTATGAGGGATGTGAAGATCAGCGAGGCAATTTAGGATGAAGCTCCACTGCAGAGTGTCAAATGCCTTAGCGATGTCGACCTTGATGGTAAGTCTCTTGGGACCCAAATCCTTGTGATAATTACTGACCAGTTCAGATGTTAGGAGGCAATTCTCAAGCAATAATCTACCTTTAATGAAGGCTGTTTGGTCAGGTAGAATTAGCCTGGGGAGGATAGGTTTCAATCTGGCCACTAGCAACTTAGAGATAAGCTTGTACAGGGTGTTACAACATGAGATAGGCCGATAATCCTTAATGATAGTGGCTCCAGGGAATTTTGGGAAAAGGGTTAGGATAGTCAAATTAGTAGCTGATGGCATTCTAGGATTGATGAAGAATTTGTAGATTGCTCTGACAACTTCATCCCATAGAACTGACCAAGCTTCCTTATAGAACCCTGAAGTTAAACCATCTGGCCCTGGACTCTTGTTGGGATTTAGTTTGAATAACACTTTTAGTATCTCTTCTGCAGTTGGGACGCATGTCATTGAGGCGATTTCCTCCATAGAACAGAAGCCTACAGAAGGCATTCGAGAGTATTGTTGAGTGGCCGAGTTATGATTGGTGACTGGGCCAAGGATGTTCCTGAAGTGGTTAACGGCCAACAACCCCATATCAGCCGGAAGGGAAAACATTAATAGAAAAATTAATAGAAAAACGTAAAAGTTCATATACTACGTACATAAGTGAAAATTTCAGAACAAAAATGACCATCGATCATTAAACAACTCAGTCTACACAATAATTATCCAAATGGATATATAGTAAAGTACATTATTTGTATGAATCCTGTGATTGGTGTTCACGTAAGCGGATCAGATTTGTCTAGTCGTAAGATCTAAGTTTGTTAAGAAACTCTAATTAACATATGTTTACACATTTCTATTAGGTTATAAGATTGGTTTTAGTTGGGCATTTGTGTGTTTCAATAGATACCACTATATAAATGTACATTAAATAAACAACAATACTTGGGTTCACCCATAGAGATAAACTCCTTTGTTCATTCTTAAGGATAAACTCCTTTGTTCACCTCATTTTTTTGTACTTAATCAAAATATGTCATATAATATTATCATTGATCACTCTTTTTAAATTTAATCAATAAATCATTAATCACTCTTTCATAATAAAATAATTAGATTAAATTATTAATCACTTTTCATAATAAAACAATTATATTAAATCATTAATCACTCTTTATAAATCTAATCAATAAAAATATGTCAACTAAAATTATATTTAAATAGATATAATAAATTAAAATTATAATTAAACAAATAAAATAAATTTAGAAAAATTAAATAAATTAAGAAAATTAAATTTACTAATATCTTAAGATCACAAAATAACCTAAACCATTTTATGTTATGTTTCGGCCACTTGTTTCGCAGTTTCTCTTGGGTTTGCCGAGTTGTATCCCTTAGGGTATATTTTTATGTCTTTTATATTTATTTTCTTAATTTATTTTTCCTTTGGGTTTGCCGAGTTGTATCCCTTAGGGTATATTTTTATATGTCTTTCATATTTATTTTTGTAATTTTTCCTTTGGGTTCGCTGAGTTGTATCATTAGGGTATATTTTTATGAAAAATAAATTACAAAAATAAATATGAAAGACATATAAAAATATACTCTAAGGGATACAACTCGGTGAACCCAAGAGAAACTGCGAAACGAGTGGCCGGAACATAACATAAAATGGTTCAGGTTATTTCGTAGTAAATTTAATTTTTTAATTTGTTTTATTTTTCTAAATTTATTTTATTTTTTAATTGTAATTTTAATTTATTATATTTGTTTAAATATAATCTTAGTTAACATATTTTTATTGATTAGATTTAGAAAGAGTGATTAATAATTTAATATAATTGTTTTATTATGAAAGAGTGATTAATGATTTATTGGTTAGATTTAGAAAGAATAATTAATAATAGTATTATATGTTATATTTTAATTGGCTACAAAAGAAGAAGTGAACAAAGGAGTTCACGCAAATATTGTTCTTAAATAAATACACTTCAAATAGTAAATTTAGATTTCCCAAGTATTCATATCCGAATCTTTAAAAGTTCTTTAATCTTTTAAAAGGGACCGACCTAAACCTAAACATCGATCGATTACACAAAGAAAATATTATTCAGTGAACTTCAAATAGAAAGAAGAGTCAAATTAGCGTGGGTCGGAATTTGTGATGTTAAAATGGGCCACTAGCCCGAAGACCAAACGGGCCAAATCATAAACGGGTTAGTCTATATCCATTTAAGACTACAAAATTTAAATGGCTGTAAACGGGTCAGCCCGTTTAGACCCGTTTATTAATGAGTTTCGATATGTTATAAATAGGCGGTCCGTTTGGCCCGTTTAAGTTTTTTTAAAAAAGAAAGATTTTAATTGTTTTTAGTTTTTAGTTATATATAGTATAATAATTATTTTAATAAAAAATAATAATATTATAAGCCGGGTTGGCCCATATTAACATCACTAGTCAGAATGAATCCCTCTGGTTCATTCAGGTTCGAGTGGATAAAAGCAAAACGACACGTTGTTCAAACGTTGCCAAAAGTATATTTTCTTATTTTCTGAACTCAACTTTCGATTGAAAAGCATGTTACCGAGCCAAAAGGCAGCCACGTCGAACAATATCTTGCCACCTCACAAAAAACGACACGACGTGTTCTCTTCAGCCACCATGTAAGATTCCTTTTTTGTTTTCCTTCATTCTCACTTTTTTATTTTTTTAATCACAAAAGATTCCTCGGATCATCGGAAAATGGCTATGGCTACGGGTACAATTCGATGCAAGTTACCGTCGTCTCTAATCACTAGATGCGAATCATCGGAACCGATTAAGCAGATCCAGATCCAGCAACGACCACCGAGAGGAGGCGATTTAGCCGAGAACGGAAAGATCGTACTCCAGCCGAGACTTTGCACCTTGAGATCTTATGGATCTGAGCCAGGTGCGATGGTTGTCGCTAAAAAAGACGGCGGAGATGGTGAAGGATCTGAAGTTGAGTTAGCGTCTCCGTTTTTCGAAACGCTTACTGATTACATCGAGAGTTCGAAGAAGAGTCAGGACTTTGAAACCATCTCCGGCAGACTCGCTATGGTAAAATAAACACTAAATCGAAGCTCAATCTCGATTTTACTGTCTAATTTCGTAATTTTACTCTCTCAGATTGTGTTTGCGGCGACGGTGACGGAGGAGGTTGTTACGGGGAACTCATTGTTTAAGAAACTTGATGTGGAAGGATTGAGTGAAGCGATTGGAGCTGGTCTTGCAGCGATGGGATGCGCAGCTGTATTTGCTTGGTTAACGATTTCTCGCAACAGAGTTGGACGGATCTTCACAGTGAGTTGTAACTCGTTCATTGACTCGTTGGTTGATCAGATCGTTGATGGGTTGTTCTATGATACTGAGCCTAGTGACTGGTCCGACGATGTTTAGATTCATAAATGATAAATAAATACCACTTTAAATGTATAACTACTGTATACTTCGTCTATAATAGTGTTGTAGACGGTAATAGTTTTGATCATCTTCATGGTGCTTTGAAGATGATAATGAAAAGTTTGTAACTTTGGTGTCTATATATATAAAGAAGATATTGAATTTTCTGTGGAAGTAGTTCGATCTATCAAAAGAGACAATAGAGATTGTTCAGAAGTTGTGAGTCTAAGAAGCTGACTCAATGGTTTGAATGCATTCAAGAACAGTTGCATTGTTGGACATTGCAGTTATTAGAGCTTCATGGATGGTCTTGTTGTTCTTCAGAAGAGAAGCAGAGTAGAGAACCTACATAACAAAAAAAAAACAAAAAACAAAGATTAATGAATACTTTAGAAAGAAATATGTATGAGAGATGACAAGAGAAACTTACAGCCCATCTTGTTAGATTTTGCTGCTGCTCGTTGCTGATTTTGGGTTGGCTTCTGTTTATGAATCTCTGCAGGAATGAAAAAGAAAATGTAAATACTAAAGGAAAACTAGTGAGTATTGAACTGAGTGATGAGATCGGGAGAACTAGAGTACCTGAAGAGAGAAGAGATCCGCAGATTGGCCGATCACTTTGTCATACTTCAGACCCTCGGCGGCAAGTCCAGCCATTGCAACAGCTGCCAACCTGAGAAACCGAAGAGGACTCAATGGGTTGGAATATGATTCTTCATTCTCTTTTTCGACATTAAAGAAACTCTTTACCTGTCGAGCTCCTTTGAGTCAAGCTGGCCGCTGTATATTAGTTTAGCTAGTCTCTCGTCGATGAGATTGACATGTTCTTTACCGATGTCTAACGAGTACCCGAGGATTGGAAGACCGATTAGATAAGCCACTGGAAGTTGCAGGTTTTAAACACAATCAGAACATTACACCTTTAAAACCAAAAGGATTAAACTTTTAAAGGTTACCTAAGAAGTGGGCAGCTTCATGACTAGCAATACGTTCTTGATAATCAGGGAAGAACGTCGAAAACCCGGATATCGCAGCTTGAAGCAGCCTACAAAGATGTCAATAAGTAACCCAGAAACCGAACAAAACATGCAGTATCTTACTTCTTTTCTTACCCTGGTGAAACGCTTCCAACGGCTAAGACTACCAATGAAATGCTCCCTACTAAGTAAGGCACAAAGAACCCCCAGTCCTGTTCCAGATTCAACAGTAATGCAATCAGTCTAAGACACATATAGAACCTAACACAACCAATGGAAACCAAGACATTATCAAGGTTTTCGACATTGTCTAGTCTGCAGGATATAGTTCTTGATGTAGTCAATACAACTGTACACTAGAGACTGTAAATCAATGAGACTAGACGCCACACAGTATTATTGCACAAGGACGATCCCATGATTAGCTAACAACACCAAAGATTTCTCATGTTTAGTAACATCAGAAAAAATGAGTTTTCGAAAGTTTACCCCGGGAAGTTGACCGGCAAGTACAGCTACGAACCCGGTTGTTCCGACTACTGTGAAAAGAAAAGCTGCCTGCATTACTCAAACTCAATCAGAAGATTCTCCATTAACATACAACCTCAAGAACTCTTCCGAGTCCAAATCTTACAAGAAAAAAGATTAACTTACATCATTCCTAACACTAGGGATAGCTAGAGTCTCTGCATTCTTGATTCCCAGAGTTGTCAGCTCCCTAAGCGATGTCTGATACCAAAAAAGAAACATCACTTCTTCACTCATTCACTCGTCCACCTTACATAACGAAGTTGTTTAACAAATAGTAATGGTAAGCTTAGATAAGAGAGATAGATATACACCGTACGGCGCGAAAGATATGGCTGAGAGCTCCATTTCTTAGCCCAACCTTCTTCACTCAATCGATCCAGAGCTTCCTTAACACCATTACTATCTTTCTGCATCAATATATGAATCCAAATTCAGAATTACGTTTCAATTTATGAAGCAAAGTTAAAGGGAAAGCTTAGAAATGGAATACGAATGAACCTTGCTAATGGCGGATTCGAGAGCACTCAAATCAACCCCAGCGGAAGCAATAGAAGAAGAAGAATACGAGGATGAAGGTGAAACTGCTGCTTGAATCGAAGGGTTTCGTGGATGTAATCGGAAGCTCCATGGAGTTTCCCGGAATCTAAAGTGCCGGTGAAACGAAGCCATCGGAGTATTAGCCGACGAAGAAACAGTTAATGCAATCATGATTTTTGAAAACTTTCTCGAGAAAATTTTGTATTTCCCAGAATCAATAATGTTTCATCGTCTTCTCACAATTGGAAACGTCGGACGAAGGGAAGAAGAGAGAGCGCGTGGCTTCTTCCACGCCACGGATCATCAATTTCCGCCACGTCAACATTTATAAGATAACGGCACTATATCGGTTTAACTTCGGTTTAGTTTTTAGATTAATTGTTTCGGCTCAGATCAGTCTAATTGGACCGAATAATGCAAAATTAATTTTCTCTCTTTACATTGAGAAAAAACCAAGACCGATCAAATCAGATCTATGGCGGCTACAACAAGCTCCGGCGACGACTCACCGGGAACGAAAACGTCAGCACAATTGATTCCGCTGTTATCAGACGACGTTGCTCTGAACTGCCTTGCTCGTGTCTCTAGATGCCATCATCCGATTCTCTCTCTCGTCTCCAAGACTCTCCGATCTCTTCCCACATCTCCTTTACTCTACGCCACGAGATCTCTTGTCGGAGCCACTGAAAACATTCTCTACGTCGCAATTCGTATACCTCCTGAATCTGGTGCGTGTTGGTTCACTCTCCTCAATCGAACCTTAACGAAATCGAATCTGCTTGTTCCAATCCCTTCTTGTCCTTCGTCATCTCTTGTTGGATCTGCTTACGTCGTTGTGGGTTCAGAGATTTACGTAATCGGTGGATCTATCAGAGACGTGCCTTCTTCAAGTGTGTGGGTTCTCGATTGTAAATTTCATACTTGGCGACGAGTTTCAAATATGAGAGTTGGTCGTGAATTCGCAGCAGCTGGAGTAATTGAAGGGAAGATTTATGTGATTGGAGGATGTGTTGTTGATAATTGGGCTCGTTCGATTAATTGGGCAGAGATGTTTGATATAAAGACTCAAACTTGGGAGCCAGTAGCTAGTCCAGGTATAGAGGTTCGTGAGAAATGGATGCACGCAAGTGCGGTAATGGAAGGGAAAGTTTACGCAATGGCTGATCGAAACGGTGTAGTTTACGACCCGAAAGAAAGGAAATGGGATATGCCTGAGAAGAGGCTTGATTTGGGATGGAGAGGAAGAGCTTGTGTGATTGAGAATATGTTGTATTGTTATGATTACTTGGGGAAGATTAGAGGGTATGATCCAAAACAGAGGATTTGGAGAGAGTTAAGAGGCGTGGAATCACTTCCGAAGTTTCTTTGTGGTGCTACAATGGCGAATCGTGGTGGAAAGCTTGCTGTTTTGTGGGAAGGGAAAGAGGGTAGTGGTGGTTCTAGGAGAATGGAGATTTGGTGTGCAGAGATTGATGTTGAAAGGCGTGGAGATGGAGAGATTTGGGGGAAGATTGAATGGTCTGATACCGTGCTCACGGTTCCTAGTAAATCCTCCATTGTGAATTGCTTGGCAGCTACAGTTTGATGATATGTATATTGTGATCGAATCATCATCACTATCATCCATGTCATACCACACAGGTCTGCCTCTGATTCATTGTGATTGGTTCTGTTATGTTTGTCTGTGAGAAATGAGCATAGTGATTTAGACTGCTTTGCCGGAACTGGTGGATCCACAAGCTTGGTGTGAGGCCCTGAGCCAAGGTGAAACAATTCATTGGTGTAATGAAGTTTATAGATTTGCTTTATGCGTGTTGTTGTCCATTTCTTTTGTTGTATTCCATGTGAACGCTACTTTCAGATTTGAATAAAACCAATAAAATTTATCCGTACACTTTGATTGCTCCTTGCTTATCTTTAACGAAACGTGTATATTGCTAAGAATGATACTGAAACAAAGAGAGTATTATTAGGTTATATACATTGTTCCAATCAAAATTAGGTTCATGTAAGCTCTGATGACGCAGGACCAGCAACTAGAGGTCTTCTTTGCCTAGAAAGCTCTGGACTTGCTCAATGGCCTGGTGATGAGTGATTGAACAGATGAATGAAGAGACAGAGACAACTGGAGGCTGAGAAATTAGATGTCGCCGTCGGGGATCTCCATAGTTTCTTCTTTTTCTAGAAAGCTCTGGACTTGCTCAAAAGCCTGGTGAAGAGTGAGTGATTTGCTTTGTTGAGTTGATTGAACAAATTTTGATGAAGCAACAGAGAAAGGAACCGACTTACCTCGATGGCGATTTCAGTTGGTGTGAGTTCTGAGACGTCTTTATATCCACGCTTGACTGCAATATCTGACAATTGGAGTACAAGGAGAAAAAACCAAATTACTTTCAGAAGTTGTATCTGAATATACATATGTTAGAGACAAAAAGTGAACAAAGGCTATATAGCATATGAACGATGAAGACATACTTTCTAAGGAGACTCTGGCATTTGCGTTTGTGTATGCTTCACCACGCTCATCCCAAATAGTCGAAAGACGCTTGTAAGCCTATGTATAATTCATTCACGATCACAAACTCGAAAAAAAGATGACTCTATGTTAATAATCCAAGGCTTATAATTGAACAACAGTGAGATAGTACCACTGTGTATGCATCTCCTGATTCTTCATGTAACAATGGTCGTGAATCAGTTCCAACAGCAGCGATTCTATGGGCTAACGCTTCTAGAGGCACATCTAGCCAAATGCTAATTCCTTTATTCATATACTTCCTGATAATATGATAAGATTACCAAATAATGAAATAAATTTAACAAAGAACGAGTTTCGTATGTTTTAACTTTGAACAGTGTGAAGAGAACATACCAGTTAATGGGTCTTATAACTGCACCTCCACCGGTCGAAACAACAACTTGATACATCGACGAGAGCTTCTTTAGTGCATCGGTCTATAAAGAAAGAAAGAAAGAAATTTAGCTCAGAATACGTATAATGAGCCTCACGAAACAAAGAGTAGGCGGAGAAGAGCTTGAAACAAGGACCACAAACAAAAGAAGTAGTCACAAGGATAACAAAACCAACCTCCTTCCCTCTAAAGAAACTCTCTCCATGATGCTCAAAGATCTCTGCTACAGAAGTTCCATTCATTCCCTGCTCAATCAAAGTATCGCTGACACATCCACAAAACTTATACAAGGTTACAAATCAAGAATATTAAACCATATTCATAACTTAACCAAAATCATGGAAAAAATTCTTCCATTGAGTTGTCTATTCTGATTACTACTGGTCTTGTCTATACTAACCATTTTATCACATAGTAGCATATACATACCAGTCACGGAACGAATAACCGAGCACTTTAGACATTAACTTTCCCACGGTTGTTTTCCCAGAACCCATCATTCCTATATTCACCACGAAATCATCAAACTACAAGAAAGTATTAAGAACTAACCATACACAAACAAAAAAAGCAGATGAAAGAACTAACCAACAAGGTACATAGATCTTCCATTCAAATATGGTTTAACCTCTTCTGCTTTTCTCTGCAAAAAACCAGAGTCTAGTAAGATTTTATTGACCAACCAAGAAAATAAAAACAAATCCTAACACATTTCACTAGAGATGATAGTAGCACAAGGTGATATAATATGATGGCCTTCAAAATTACTTGCCTTCAAAATCAGATCTTCATCACCAAATGGATGAACACTTCCTGCCTCCAATAATGCTATAAAAATCAAAGATCAAAATCAGATTTCTTTCATCACTTTGAGACACTAAAAGCTCCAAAAGCATTAACAAAGAACCTGAAGAGTTGTTATCAGAACATGAAACCTCTGAAGAAACAGCTATTCGTTGATCATTTCTTCTTTCAGGTTGCAAATGAGCCAAAGCAAGACCTCTGAATCTTTTATCATCCTTAACTCGCTGCGAATACCGCAATAAACCATGTGGCTTCCCCTCAACTTTTCGACAATCAATCCATGATGGGTATTGAAACCTCTGAGCAAGAGCCGCTTCCATTTCAAACAACTATTTTCAAGACACAAATTATTCAAAATCCCTATAAAAGCAATTTCAACTAGATTCAGCTTTCTTTGCAACTGCCCAAAACCTAAAAGACAAGAGAATTTGGTCATAATTAAAGAACCTAAAAGACAAGACTTTGGCCATAATTAAGAACTAAGAACATCAATATTACAAAAGCAGAGTATTGCAAAAACAAAACTCACTTCTTTGACAGGAATCAGGATCGATCAAATGATGATTTTTCAAAAGCAGAGTATTGCAAAAAAAAAAAAAAAAAAAAAGTTGGATAAAGCTATGGAGAAATCAATGAAGAAACAAAAAGAATGATTATTCAATGAGAGAGTATAATATATTTCTCCCAGCTTCCAAACAGAAAATTCGAACTTTCCAGAAAAAAATTAATGATTATCCAAATCATCAAATTGAAACTGCAAAAGGAGAAGAAACTTAAAAAATGACAGTCTTTTGAATTCAATAAATAAAAAAAACAGAATTAATATGATCGCTAAGAAACTCCATTAAAGAAACAATATTATAAACTGCAGAATAAAGAAGAAAGAAATAAAATTCTACAGAGGAAAACAAAAGGGTTTCACCAGAATTTTTCTCCCGCCGGCGAATGATGCGACTTTTTTTTTTTTAATTCTCACTTTCTATTTTGTAATCTCAGATTTAAGGGGGTTTTTTTTGGGTTAAATAGGGAGGTTAGTTATGTCATATGTGATACATTTGGTTGGTCTGATAATTAATAGAGAACAAAATAAAGGGGGTTGGTGAAGCTGAAACAGTGATGGCCTTTAAGCGTGTCATTAGTTGTTTTTACAATCAATTTCTTTTCTAGTATTAAAATTTAAATTGCTTTATAACAAAATGTAGATTATTAACAAAAAAATTCCATACGAAAAAAAAAAAGATTTTGGTGACTGGAAGTGCAAGGGATGGGCTTGAGATTATTAATCGAAATAAACTGAAATTTGGGGGTTCGGTTAACTGGTCACTTAAGAGGAGTGAACCAATCAATAACCAAAATAATTAACCATTTACTTAAAAATTATAATTTTCCTAACAAAATTTAATCGTCATATTTAGTATTAATTAATTATTTAATTAATTTTAAAAGTTTAAGAAATCATGGAATCATAAATTTTTATATACAAATTTTACATTGGATTTTTTAGTCAAGAATTACAAAATCATGGAATTTTTAGTTCTGTAAATAATATTGATAATGATAACTACTTCTTTCTTAAAGAATCTGATTGGATGCATTTTTAGCCCAACAAAAAATATGCATGTGCCTACATATTAGAGTAAACTTTTCCGTCACTTCAATGTGGTTGAAACATTTACGCTTAAAAAACAAAACATAAGAAAAAAAATAATTATAATAACTCTACTTATTGTTAGAGCACTATTAGTGGAGTCTCTCATAGAGTCTCCCACTATTAAAAATAATAAAAATAAATAAAAAATAGTTTTTAATGAAATTTTGGTGAGAAGCCCATGAGAACCCCTCATCTGAGACACATGTAAATTCATGAGTGGTTCAAATTTTATTCTAATAAATCAAATCTTCAATAGTTTAAAAACTCAATTAAATAGTTTATATGTTATTATTATTTTTTTCTATAAAACATAAAATAAAATTATCTATCTAACAAGTTCCATTGTGCATAAGTTTTAATTATATATTAATATTATTTTAATTAATATTAGTTAAATTATAATAATATTTTAATTAAAAATATTTTACCTAATAAAAAAAATTCCAAGATTTGGTAAAATATAAAATAAAAATATATTTTTATATTCTTTAATTTAAAATAAATATTCAAGTTAAACTATTAAAATATAAAATTAGATTAAATATAAATATTAAATTGATAAGAGATTTAGTGAGTCTGTCACTAATGGAAATAAAAAATCATGACAAAGTTCTAACAAAAAAGTGCAACAAAATAATAATATTTTATTGATAAAAGATTCAATGAGGCTCTCACCAATGTTGTTGCCCTTAGCTCAAATAAAAAAAAATCAGCCAAATTACTCTCAAGTTTTACTAATAGAAGCCAAAATAAAATTTTCATTCAAAATTTTGTTAAAATAATTATTTTCTAAAATTAAATTTAAAAACAAAACCCTCTAAAATTAAATTTAAAAACAAAATTCGCCCAACGGACGGGTCCTAATCTAGTGTTATATAAACCATATCTATTAGATATTTTGCTCTTTGATGACTTAAACAATTAAATACTTTTTCTAAGCATTTGTTATATTCGGATCTGCTACCTACTAACTAGTTACTTACTCATGAAACATAAGGATCTAAAAGAATTTTTTACTTCTAAACATGCCTTTTTATAAAATTCCTCATCAAAAAAAAAAATGTCATATATTTTTGTGTGTTAATCACACAAATACTGTCATACATATAAAAGAATTCTTGGCAAAAAAAAAAAAGTTACATAAAAGAATTAGAAGAGGTTGGTGGGTATGAAGCTATCTTTATCCCGACAGATTTATATGCACTATGAGAGTTGGTGGTCGATGTTTCCGTCTCCATTGTAGGTTGTGACACTCTCTGTTTCCCACCTGCTTTTTTACCTTTGTCCCTAATGTGAAATCTTTTTACGTTCTTTGTGAAAGAGTATATGTTTGTTTTTTTCTTAAGTAACGTATATGTTTCTATTATTTAAGATAAGTTCAGCTTCTTTGGGAAAAAAAAACTCCATCACATTGAAATAAGTAGAGAAACCTCAGGGAACGAAACCTCCAAAATCAGATATTCGTTTTCACGTATAATGCGATGCAAGAAAGAAAAGACAAAAACTTCAATGAATAAATAGAAACTCACCATTTAAGATTAGCCCCCAAATAAGTCATGTTAACAAAGAATTCAGGTTCAACCTAATCAAAAGTACCTTATTTACAGAGTTTATATATAGCTTAAGATTAGGTTTAACAACTCCTAACTGTACAAACTAACTTCCACTGAATGTAACTGAATCTGTTTAACCTCTGTTACAAGTCTGTTAACTCTATTAACTGAAGTTAACGATCGTTGCGTCTCTATCAAGCAACTATCTTCACTCTATTTCAATCTCTCTGTAGAATCTTCATATACTGTAATAGTCGCACTTAAGCTGGAGTGAAAATATTTGAAACTCCAAGCTTACTAACAAGATTCCGGAATTGGCCAGGATAAAGCGGTTTTGTGAGAATGTCTACAACTTGACAATCGATTCTCACATGAAGCAATTTGATAGTACCCTCTGTGACTCTGTCTCTTACTGTATGACAATCCCTTTCGATGTGTTTAGTGTTTAGTTCTCTCGTGAAAAACATGATTATTGCCAATATGTATTGCTGCCATGTTATCACAGTAAAGAGTAGTGGGAGAATCAACCGGAATATGTAAATCTTCCATCAAACCTCTTAGCCAAACTATTTCTCCTACTGCCAGAGCTGATGAGCGAGAATATGCTCCTATACTCTGCTTCAGCCGAAATATGTAAATCTTCCATCAACCGGAATATGCTCCTATACTCTGCTTCAGCTGATGAGCGAGATACTATGTCCTGTTTCTTGGATTTCCAAGAAATAAGGGAATCTCCGATATGTTTTAAGTTGTGTTTTACGTACGTAACAAATCAGCTATAATATGATATGTTTTTGTAATTATGTTACTAGTCTTCATATACACAGTAGAGACATGTTTTTAAGGAATCTACCTTTCTCAAAAATATCTTGATGCAGCACATCTTTAAGATTAAGTAGGGTTTTTGTTTGGATTATCGATTCCAATAAGGATTATGAGTCGTTTTAGTTTAAATAGGGTTCTTACTTCTTATGGAGTTTTGTTCATTCATTCTTGTTTTTGATTAATCAATAAAAAATGAATGAACAAAACTTATAGCTTCCACTCTCGATCACATCTTCTCTACAGAAAGTAACTGCTAAGAGCGTGTCCTCAAGAAACATTTGAAGAAAAATCGTTAACTATAAGAATCTTAAACATTTATCAAAAAAAAAAAATCTTAAACAACATATATATATCTATAATATTTTAAATAACTATTTAAATAGATTATATTATTTAAATAATAATAATTTATGTTTGTATTATTAAAATTACTTTACGTTTTTCTAAATTACTCAAACATGATAAATAGTTAATTTGTATTTACTTTATAACACTCAGATATTATTTGATATATAGAAGTTGTGGAAGATTTTATCTTAAATGCACATATAGATTTTGTTCTTTTCTATTTGTAAAGTAAATTTGGATTTAGATTTGGCCATATCTCATTTATTTAGATTACAACTAGCTAATAGAAAATTAATAAAATGGCTAAAAGAAAATTAATGTGTGTAATAATGGTCAAAACTCAAACGTGTCCCACCTCTCATGTACCTCGTGAGTCGTGACAAACGTCAACTTATTTTCTTCGATTATAATTCACAAAAGAAGGCAAAAAAAAAAGCCCAAACTCATCTTTTACTTTTTGTTTTTTTTTTCTCTTCTTCTTCGTTGCAGTTTTGGTGAGTGGAATACAAATCGACACATCTTGTTTGTATCACCAACATGGAAATACAGAGAGCTCAGAAGAAGAAGATCTCCGATGACTTGAGAACATGCAGAGGAATCTCAGATCATATACCACATGATCTCATCCTGATGATACTCAAAGGTTTACCGGTTAAAACCCTAGCAAGGTTCCTATGTGTGTCGAAAGAGTATAATTCCATCATTCGAAACCGAGACTTCATGAAGTCGTACTTGATCAAGTCTTCAACTCCTCCTCAAAGTCTCATTTTCACATTCGAAGGCATGAGTTCCTTCAAGCATTTCTTCTTCTCATCGCCTCAAACCCAAAATCAAGGTGAATCATCCTCTGTAGCAACTTACCTTATGAAGTGTGATCATATATGGGACACAACAGTTGGTCCCTCTGTTCATGGTTTGATTTGCTACGGAACTCCTTCTGAACTCAAGGTATACAACCCTAGCACTAGAAGATCTATAACTTTGCCGAAGATTGATTCTCATAGGGTAGATATGCACCACTACTTAGGTTATGATCCCATCAATGGTGATTATAAAGTGTTGTGTATGATGAAAGGCATGTATATTGAAAGGGGACGTGGTTCAGCTCAGGAGCTTCGAGTTTTGACATTGGGAAAGGAGGATTCTTGGAGGATGGTTGAAGATTTTTCTCCTCACTCTCTTGGTCGTCCTGATTTTACAGATATATGCATTGCCGGTGTCTTGTATTATGTAGCCTTTCTCGACAACTACAGAAGTGGTTATGCTATTATGAGCTTTGATGTTAGATCTGAAAAACTTGATCTTATCAAAGGACCAGACCCTGATATGTCTCCGAAGCTGACAAGCTACGAAGGGAAGCTTGCTGTCTTGTTTGCTGGAATGGCTGAGTATAGGATTCATTTGTGGGTTCTAGAGGATGGTGCAAAACATGAATGGTCCAAGAGGTCTTATGTTTTACCTACAATAGATGGTTATGATTACTTTTATTTCCATCCCTTTTGTGCCAATGATTCAGGTGAGCTTATTTTGGCACCTGATATGTGTTCATCAAGACCATTTTATGTTCTCTATTATCATCCAAAGAAAAATAGTGTGAGAAGAGTCTACATTGAAGGACTCAGACAACCGAATGTTCCACTTTGGGATAAAGATTCACAACATAACATCGTCTCTGTCTTCTCTGGTCAGGTTGATAGTCTCATGTGTTTGTAAGAGTGCTCGTTCTGACCTTGAATGAAATGTTTGTTCTTTGGTTGTAGTTGAGCTTCTTCATCTAGTTACTTGGGAGGGTTTCATGAACTTTTATCTTTTTTTTCGGTGACAGTTTCTTTATGTTCATAGTCTTGTCGTTATGTCTGGTTTTGCTTTTAATGTTCATGTAGCCTCTGTTTTTGGCAGTTTGTTTGCTCTATAAGTAATTAACCATGAAACTCATTGAATCTTTCATATCTATATATGGTTTATTTGCGCATTAACCATGAAATTAATTGACTCCCTCATAAGTCATATTCATATGCGGAGTACTCAATAAAGCCTTTTATCAATAATAAAAAAAGAGAGTCAAAACTACATTTGAACTGTAGAAATCCCTCCAAAGAGAGATAAGCGAGATAAGTTGTAACATATCAAAGAAATATCAATTTGAATTGTAAGGAACTCACTATATATATTGCTTCGTGAGATCATCAATTTCATCTTTTTCTTGTGTTGTTTTCTGCATTTGAGAAGTCAGTGTGGAAAACAATTGTATTTAGATGAAAAAATATTGCCTACCTGTTCACTCACTATCGAATTCTTTTTTGTTTTTTAGATAGGTTCACAAAGTCTATTGTGTGTCACAAAAAAGAAAAATTATGATTTTTTTGTGTTATGATGATCATTTTGATTTTTGGTAATGGAAATGTGTGTCGTTTTAATTGTGAGATACTTTCAAACTTTCGTAACGGCACAACGTTTAATAGATTTTTTTTTTTTACACGTTTATTATAGATAGATAGATTACTCATATCCCCAACCGTTGACTAGGGTTCCATTCATTTATTTCTCTGCCAAAAGAAGGATTTGCGACTGCACTCGTTCGCATCATGATCTCCGCCATGGAATCACAGAGAGCAAAGTTCTCAAAGAAGAAAACATCAGATCCGATTCTAGTTGATCTGATGCCGGAGATATTGAAAGCATCGGATGTTGAAACCCTAGCGAGTTTCCTTTGTGTGTCCAAATTAAAGAGTAAAAATCCATGATTCGCAACCGGGACTTCATGAAATCGTACTTGATCAAGTCCTGATCAAGTACTCGTCCACAAAGTTTCATGTTCAAGTTCCAAGGCAGGACTTCCGATATGTATTTCTTCTTTTCAGCGAGCCACCCCCAAAATCGAGGTGATTCATCATCATCATCTTCTCTAGCAACTTTACCATATGGAATGTTATTCTCATCAATTCAAAACAGTTGGTCCCTCTGTTCATGGCTTGATTTGCTATGGACGTCCTTGGGATTTCATGGTATACAACCCTAGCACTAGAAAAACCATTACCTTGCCCACTAATACTAATTATCATCAGAAGATAGATATGAAACACTACTTAGGTTATGAACCCATCGATGGTGATTATAAATTTTTGCGTGTGGCGGAAGATGGTGATTTAGCTATGAAGCATCAGGTTCTGATATTGGGAAATGGAAATTCGTGGAGGATCATTAAAAAGTTTCCTCGTCACTATCTTCTGTCTTCTCCTGATATATGTATTGATGGGGTTTTGTACTATGTAGCGTTGCTCGGCACAGGTAAGACTGATGCAATCATCAGTTTTGATGTTAGGTCTGAAAAACTTCGTCTCATAAAATTAGGATTAGACCATGGCGCCTTCTGTCTAACAAACTACGAGAGAAAGCTTGCACTTCTCTTCTCCACAATTGTTATCAAGTTAGAATCAATTTGTGGGTTCTGGAAGATGCTGCAAAACATAAATGGTCGAAGAAGCTTTATGTTTTGCATGATATAGATATCAAGACTTACTGTTTTTTCCATCCCTTTTGTACCACTGATGCGGGTGAGATTGTTTTGGCACCATTTGAGGTTGAGCTTGTAAAACCATTTCATGTTCTCTATTATCATCCAGAGAAAAATAGTGTGAGAAGAGTCTATATAGAAGGAATCACAGAACTAACGGATACATCTTGGAATAAAGATTTAGAGCACAAAACAATATCGATCTTCTCTGGTCAGGTTGATAATCTCATGTTTCTCTAAGAGTGCTGGCTCTCAAGTCTCACCTCCAATGAAATGTTTGTTCTGCATGCAGTTGTAATTGTCTTTCATCAAGTTACTAATTGGGAGGCTTCATGATACTTTGTTGTTTTTGGTGACAGTTTGTTGTATGTTCAGAGTCTTGGCTTTGTCTCTGGTTAATTTCTGTTTGTGTATTATTTCTGTTTATGAACTTGGGCATTACACTCTTCATCCTCTCTATAAACTATCTTTTTATATTTTTAATCGTGATCATTTCAGTCTCACATTTTTGGGACGGTGTGCTTCATATTTCATATAGTAGACCTATGCTAATACAAACGTGATTATTATCATTAGTTAAAAGTGATAATCAATTATACAAAAGAAACATACATTGTTCATTTAAAACTTTCACTGTAGAAAGTTTATGGAAAAGGGGAAGTTGCTTTAAAATGGTATTCATCATATAGATTGAATTGATCAAATATCACATAAGATGGAGAAAAGAATGTGTAAAGATGATTTTATGAAGAATGTGTAAAGATGATTTTATGAAGAAAATTTATCATCTTCTATTTTTAGAAGGCAGTAGCGTCAACTATAAATAATTATCTTTGTGGGGTTTGAGTAGAACATTTAACACTTTAAACTTAACTAAAAATCAATGTACCTAGGAGGTGTATTGGACTGAGTATTTAGAAAAATTTGAGTTTATATGACAAATCATGAATTTTAAAATATGTTTTAAAATCCAGTGTTATTGGATTAAAAATTTTAAATTGTACACTCAAATCCACTGTTATTGAAAACATCATTAGAATTTGATTTAAAAATTTCTGGTGAGATTTGAGAGAATTTTTTAGTTAAAAATACAAAAACCAAAATCTCATCTGTTCAATTTTAAATTTAAAGAGTTTTGAACATATGGTGAAAGGTGCAAAATTTCTATGAAACTAAGCATCCGTGTTTTAAGTACAATTTCAAGTATCACTCGTTTGGATCAAAACTCCGCAAGTGTAAAATAATTAAACTTGATTCTTCGATTCTTCTTTATGTTTTTGGAATGACTAGTCCGGCCCAAGGCTCTGCCAGAGTTGTGAATAGTTGGTATTTCTTTCCCCGTTGCCTTCTCCAGCTTATGCAATGAACAATGCTTCTTAAACCATGTTGGTTTTTATTTACAGTAAAACTCATACAATGGGCCTTACACCGAGTTGAGCTGTCCCGTACTTGATGATGGGCCTTATGGCCCTGTCCCGTAAAAGCCAAACCCGAGGTACATGGCTGCATGCTGTTAACAAACCCAGCTGAACCTAAGACAGTACCATCTCCATTAAAAAATCCAAGGTGGACCAATGCAATGGACGATGAGATAGAAGTCCAACATGAGAATCATTTACCAAAAAGGTGACGCTCTAGTGGTAATACCAAAGGGTTTGGTTTTCTTTATGTCCGAAGTTCAGTTACCTGAGTTCAGTTACCCGAGTTATTCTTTAAGTCAATTTTCAAAGCCAGGCCAAATGGCCAAAACTCCCACGGCTTATCAAAAACAAAACAAAAAACATGAAAGTCATACTTGACATCTTGTTCCACCAAGCTCGATATGACTATTTTTGAGTGTGGTGTACTTTTTTTCATCTCCAACCACAACAAAATATAACAGTAAAAAATATTTTTTATTATTATATTATTAAATTGAAGATTTTCTTTATTAGTTAATAGTTTTAATAAATATACTTACTATTCTTCTTTAAAATAATTAATATATAATTATACTAATAAAATCAGTAAATTTTAAAATAAAAAGAGGTAAACTACGTATTACCAATATTTAAATTGTTTTTTTTTCCTTTTAATATTCTCAAATGAAGCTACTTGTAGTTTTATAGCATCTCTGTTACTTTTTTTTTTTTTTTTGTCATCTAGGGTATATTTATTGATAATTTAAGCTTTTGTTACACAAAACTGGCAAGGTATAAGAAACCTTCCAGAGACAAAGCTGGTGACTTCAACAAAATCACCAAAGCCAAAAGCCCTAAACCAATGATACAAACTGGAGACAAAGCCCCAAAACGGGAAACCAAACAAGGAAACACTCTAGATAAACGAATGAAAAAGATTAAAAGGAGCAAAGCCAGACTGAAAGCGGACCTCTAAACCACAATAATCCCAAAATGTTTATCAAAGAACTAGTTGGCGCCAGAGTTGAGCAAATCCAAAAGCATCGACAGGAGCCAAATTATTAGACAGCCTTCAAAGAGGCAAAGACTTAAACTGAACCGAGAGCAACCATCGAACAACATTGGCACAAAATAAACAAAGGAACTAAAGGATAACAGAGAACATAACTAAACCATCACACTTAGATCAAAGAAACACTGCACTCAAAGGAGCTCAGGCTCAAGGAAGACCTTGAAATCCGACTGGGAAAACGCCAAAAAGGATCACCAGCTCTTACACGCGGACACTCGCGAATCCAATCTCAGCCACCTACAGACAAAAGACTGGCCACCTCCTCGCAAGAGAAGAACTGAAGATCGAAATCACTGCATCGTCTTGAACTCCAATCTCTGTTACTTTATCCTTTGGAAAAATTCTAGTTTCTTCTATTTTTACTGAAATAAAGACGAGCTGATGCCTGATGAAACTCACTATTACGCTTCATATACTACGATCAGTGCTAAGAATTAAAACGATGCACATCGAAAGAAGAAGAAAAAAAAGTCTTGAATGCTTAGACATGCTACTGAATAAACGAGCATAACGAGCACTTCCTAAAAAAACAAAAGAGCTATAACAGTTAATTGGCTACAAATCCAGTTGAACCCCACAGTCCTCAAGCGGCTCAGACCAACCATAAGAAACAAAACTGGACCACCGAGAGGATCACAATGACAGGGCCTTGTCTGAATATCTGGGAGTAGAGACAATGCTCGCTTTGGTATGTAAATCATCAAAATTTGGACCAAGTAATCCTGAATATCTCTGGTTTCAATCCGAAGCAAATAGACTTGGAAGATCTATAACCAATCATCGGTTTCATGTTCTGTCTTATCAGAACATGACAGAACATGAAACCGATGATTCGTTAGAAACCAGAGATATTCATAACTAAAGATATTCAAATTTTGGCCAAGTACAGACACAAAAAACAGTAAAACTGTGGCTATAAACCTAAGGGAAGTGGAGGCAGCTGAACCAAGAAGCGGTACAAGGCCAAACATTTCTTTCTTATACAGAAACAGAAACTGCGGAGGCGGAGCCTTTCTGTACAAACAACAAAAAACCGATACTGCAGTCTCATGATGCTTCTCTTCGATGTGTCTCATCATTAATTCTTTGGTTGATAGGCATTCTGCGTCCGATGCACCAAGAGGATCCAAAGATGCTGAGATGAAATTCATATGAACAGGTAAGAATTGTCGATTTATGCTATCGTTCTTATAAACATTCAGCTTTAAGGTGATTTCAGAACTAAAATGTAGCATCCATGCAGCGTCAAACCCCATCATAATTGCCAAACTTCAGCAAATGAGTACTGTCACATAAAAAATAATCTAATCTAAACCAAGATAATGCTTACCTTGCAAAGTAAACAACTCTTGGTCAGCCTGTTCTTGTTCAGCTTCCAAACATTTTAAGTGCACATATTATTGCCCCTTTGCGTTCTCCGTATCTATTGAGTTTTTCTTTTAAACTCTGCAGGAAAAAAGGAACAATTTTTAAACACGCAGGTGAGATGAACTCGGAATACAAAAGTTAGATCAATCTAGATTTTGTTATGCTATCACTTAAGGCAAAAATGAAACATATAGATAAATACTTGTGGCTTAAATGGTGATGTCACACACCTCAGTAAACTGCCATCAGCCTAGTTTGGCTACTGAGAGGCAATGACGATGACCTAATGGTCAAATATCCAAGCAGTGAACACGGAGTTTGATGGAATGCTAAATTGGAAGTTGGAGTTGCCCATGGATTTGTGATTGAACGCATCACTGACTGTGATTGAATACTCAATATTTTCATCTCTTTCTGATGTGGGAGCGGACGTCACCTGAATCTGAAAATGGAATACAAGAGAATCAGTGTGATAAAGTGAGTTAACACAAGCATGAACTGGTAGAAACGTATTGCACAAATTACAATCTTTAAGCTCATACAAGTTTCTGCGAAATCATCAAATAAAGGAATGACACCATTGTAATCACAAGTCCTTTTGGGTCTTAGGCAACCATTAAAGTGGACAATGATGTTGTTCAATAACCTAAGATGTGAAGAGCTTTAGCCAGACAAGACTTCAAAGAAGATGATGATGACGAAATGAAAGAAGATATGCTGTTAATCAAAGACACAATCACAGTCGATTTAAATCCCTTTTTGTTGGTGTTGATATTCCGATGAAAAAACCCTAAAAACCCAACCTTTTCAATGTTCTTGTTCTTTGTTAATATTAGTTAATTAGTATTAGTTAAATTACAATAATATTTAATTAAAACTATTTAGCCAATAAAAAACAAAAAATGTATACCAATTATTTGATCATGGTTTTATATGTTATTTATGTATTCTTGCATTTTAAGTTTATTTTTATGACTTTATGCTATGTATTTTTATTCTTAATTTTAACAGAATATAACTCTTTCCTGTAATATTTATATTGTATTGTATTATTAGTATTTACGGTTTTATTATTATTACTATTATAGATTATATAAAAAAATATAAATAATTAATGAAATTGAATATATTTAAGATAAAATTTGATATGATTTAAAAATAGTAGTTACAAATCTTTTAATTTAAGATAAAATCTTATTATATAAAACTTGGTCGTAAAAAATATTATGTTATTTTTGTTTTACTTAACAGAAAAAGAAAACTAGCGAAAAATAAATAATTAAATAGATAACTTTTTACATTCTATTTTTCTAATATAGGTTAAATTTTATTATATCAATAAAATTTAAATTTTCTTTTCAATTTTAAATTTTATATACTTTTATATTATTTAAGCTCTCACAAATTTATTTATCACATGTTTCTAATTATTTAAATTAAAAATGATTATCATGATCATATAATAAAATCTATATTAAATTAAAACCAATAGAATAATTGAATAATAAAATAGATATTTAGACTTTAAATTTAAAGTTTAAAATTTAATAAAATTATAATTTTCTTTCTCATATTTAGTTTTTTTTTTTAATATTATTTAACCTCTAATAAAAAATAATCTAATACACTCTAATTATTTGATCACGGCACATGTCGATCGATCAATAAGATTCTTACACGTAGAAAAAAATTGTATTATTTTTGTTTTTCTTAACCGAAAAGAAAAACCAACGAAAATAATTAAATAATAAAATATAAATACTTTTTAATTTCAAATTTTCTAAAATATTTTAAATCTTATTACTTTAATAAAATTAAAAAAATATTTTTTAATTTAGATTTGTAGATTATTTAAACTCCAATAATTTTGTTTACATGCTTTTAATTATTTGAACAAACAAAATTAATTTTTTTATATTCCAACATAATTTACTATTCTAATTGGTTAGGTGTTAAAGAAATTTTAGATTAATTTGTTGTCTAATTTATCAACAGAAGTTACATATAATTGACACAAAATAACAAATTGGTTAAAAAGTGTGAAAATGATCTCTCACAAAGGAAATAAGTCATAATTATTCTCTTCCAAAGTGAATAAATAAAAAAAAAGTCAGGAATCAACTCAGAGAGAGTGTCTTATGTGGAGCCAAATCTCATAGACTAATATGGATCCAGAGGAGGAGCAAGGTGGTGGGACTTCAGCTAAAGATTAAAGATGATTGTGGATGAGAATACGATGACTGAAAAGAAAGGAAGTCGCAAAAACTAAATATTTTCAGATATAAAGCCCGAGATAGAAATAAAATTGAGATGATGTTGTTGGAAAATGTCATAAGCTAAGGAATAGTGAAGGTTTTTGGCGAGTGAAGGTGTGAGAGGGAAATGATATTTTGTTAGAAAACGAGGTAAGATCTGAACAAGAGAACATCAGAAAGATAACAAAGACCTTGCCAGAAGAATGACTCACATGTATATTAGCGAGAGCATAGCCGCTGGTCATTAGATCCATTTTTTCAGATGTCACACTAGGGCTGGGCGTTTGGGTTTGGTTCACATCTATCGGGTTTAGAAGCCTATGATCCATTTGAGTATTTATAATTTTTGGTTCGGTTTGGTCTATCTGGGTTTGAGTCAATTTCAAGTACATGAAATATCAGAAAATAAATTAAAAATTGGTTAAATTTAAATAAAATTTGATTGAATTTTCACAAATATAACTAAGAACTTTTAAATATTTTGGTTATTTCGGTTTAAAAATAATTGATATTTTTAGGTTTATAATTATAGGATAATTGGGTTATATCAAGTTTATATATCTTATCTTATATAATAAAGTAAGATTACTTTTTGTGTAGAGTTCTGAGACGCTGTCACATGTCTACTTCATAAATGACACTTTTGCTCCTTTTAAATTTTCTTTAATTTTTGGGTTTTCTCTTTTGTAAATTAGAAACTGCTTTCCAAAAAATAAAACCACATTGATTCAAACTTTTAATCTCTACAGAAATTTTAAAAATAGAGTTTCAAATCAAATTATTTTAATTTCTTAGAAACATATATTCCAAAAAAACCAACTACCACAATGAATCTAATATAAATTTAAAATATGATATTCCTTTTAAAAATGCTTCCGAAAAATCAAACCACATAGTAGGTATATTTATATATTTCCACTATGTATATATTTCCTTATACTATATTTCTTTAAATATAGTAGATATTTAACATTTTGTGTAGAGCTCTGAGACGCTGCCACGTGTCCACTTCCAAAATGACATTTTTGCTCCTTTTAATTTTTTTTTTAGTTTTTGGGTTTTTTCCTTTGTAAATTAGAACTACCACAATGAATCTAATATAAATTTAAAATATGATATTCCTTTTAAAAATGCTTCTGAAAAATTAAACCACATAGTAGGTATATTTATATATTTACACTATGTATATATTTCTTTATACTACATTTATTTAAATATAGTAGATATCTAACCTTTTGTATAGAGCTCTGAGACGCTGCTACGTGTCCACTTCAAAAATGACACTTTTACTCTTTTAAATTTTTTTTTAATTTTTGGGGTTTCTCCATTGTAAATTAGAAAATGCTTCCAAAAAAATAAAACCACATTGATTCAAACTTTTAATCTCTACACAAATTTTAAAAAGAGAGTTTCAAATCAAATTATTTTAATTTCTTAGAAACATATACTCCAAAAAAAAACCAACTATCACAATGAATCTAATATAAATTTAAAATATGATATTCCTTTTAAAAATGCTTCTGAAAAATCAAACCACATAGTAGGTATATTTATATATTTCCACTATGTATATATTTCTTTATACTACATTTCTTTAAATATAGTAGATATCTAATCCTCTTTATAATTTCTTTCTTTTATATTTTTTCCTTTCTAGCTACATTATTAGTCTTCTACAATATAAATTGAAAATTACTTCAGAATTAAAAATATAAATAAATAAAACCAAATATATAATAAAACCAAAACAGCAAAAGTCAAACCATAATTAGTGCATTAAAAATAAATGGGTCAATATAAAAAAAAAATCAAATAATTAACAAAAACATTATATCACCACAATCTACATACTTAATAGTTAAAAATTCAACGGTAACGAATAGAAAAACTGATCAAATGTAAACAATAAAATACAATCAAGACTAATAATGATGGACAATTAACCAAAAAATTCAAACCAATTAAATGAAAACAATAAATTAGCGAAAGAAACTGAAATCAACAAAAAAATACACTAATATATAAAGATACAAATCACACAAACCAGACCAATGCATAAAAACCTCAAAAAAAAAACACCAAACAAGAAAAACAAGGGATAATATTGAATACACAAATTACTATTAAAGGATCTCATCACCACCCGGAAGCATGAATCATTTCCAACTCAAAATCACAACACCTCTATGTGGAGAAAACAACATCAACTAAACAATTACTTTTTCAAACGACCAAATACTACAAACAAATAGCATCAGCTTCACCGTAAGCGCCTACTCATATTATCTTTGATTGTTGTATCTCTATTTGTTTTCTCTCATTTTTTGTTGTCTACACAATAAATACAAAGAAGAAGGAGAATATGTTGATCAAGTTCAGACTAAAAGATTTTTTGGAAGATGATATTATTTCTTATCTAAAAAAATCTAATTCTTTGTCATTTTTTCTTTTAATATATATCTTTGCATACTAAAAACTATATATATATATTATTTGATACTAGCTACCCAATAAAAACCATCATTAAATCGATTCAAACATATATAACATTATTCGAAAGTATGTAATGATAGAACTATTATCATTAGCATCATTTTTGATGTTAGTATTGTAGTTTTCCAATGAAACCCACCATTGAAACATTGAATTGATTCAAACATGTACTCGATTTGTGCATTAAGTAAATACATACTAAATTAAATCCAATTTTTTTAAAAAAAACTAAATCTACTTCTATATAACTTTTTTTTAAAAATCATTTCTTTGGCCACACTCAACTATTGATTCCTAATATAAATTATTTTTGTAGCTCTGCAAACATATTTTTAATTTTTTTTTGGTGACTTTGTTTTAATCATTTTTTTTTTTTGGTAATGCATGATTTATATTCTTATTCTCACAACAATTTAATGACCAAATGCAGAAAGAAGAAAACAAAATGATCATTGAAAATATAGCATCTCAATCAACACGTATTGCAGTTTTTTTATGTTCAGGTTTTCTTTTAAATTACTAATCTATTGGAAAAACATTTTATAATTATTTATTTATTTATTTTGCATACTATTAAACAAAACAAAACAAAAATCTTTAATTTGAATCCTATAGATTGCTAAGCATTTCCCTTGAGATTATTTTTAAAAGAAACACATTATTGTGAGCACCACATTTTTCTTAATGGGTGAAAGTAAATTATTACCCCATGATTATTTTATGTTTAGTTTAATTATATTAAAATAAAATAATTTATTATTTGTCAGATAGAGATAAAATTTCTTAATAAATACAAAACATCTGTTTTTAAAAATTGGTTTTTCTTTGATAGTACACACATATCTACAATACTGTTTTTATACAGACTGGAGTGAAAAACTTAATTTTCAATAACTACAGCCTTGAATGGGAGTATGATTATATTTTTTTATTTTTGGTAAATGCTATAAATAGTCAATTCTCACCCTCTTCCATTATATCTTTAAATTTACTTTCCTTTTGTTCTTCATAAGTTGTTTTCTAATTAATAGTTTGATGGCTACTAAAATATTTTACTTATTACCAATTGAGTTTTAAAAGCTATCAAGTTTCAACATCTACAACAAGCTAAAAATGAAAGCTTTGAGTATGATATAAGATTTAGAGTTTTAATTACAAAAGCATTATAATAGATATTCTCAAATATTTTCTTCAAATTATTGTCAAATATTTTCTTCAGAGATAGAAAGAGAAATAAAGAGAGAAATGACAAAAGATGGATATATACAAACTTTTTTACAATAAATTAATTTAATTAAAATTAAATTTTCAGGGCCGATGAGATAAAAAGAACGTTATAACTTTTTAACTTCTAAAAGCAAACTAAATATATTTTTAGTTGTGAAAGCAAAATTGCAACTAATTAATAATATATTATCTATTCAATAATAATTTGCATTGCATGAATTCAAAAATATAAAAAACAATCTATGCAAAAAAATGAATTCATTGAATTTAAAAACCCGCGAAAACATTTATTTATAAGCTACCAATATTGTAAAAGATAAAGTATTTATATAACTACTTTGCATTAATAAAATTAAAATTTATGTTACAAAGAAGAATAAATTTATTTTCTCAAATTCATGATTAATGCAATATACTAATAAACACTATCATTCATACTACACCTCGAAAAAATATTTTAGTCTTTGAAATTATATAAATTATTTACTATAAAATTTTGAGTTTTAAATAAAAATTAAAATTAAAACAAAACATATTTCTAAATATATTTATTTATAAAAAGATTATATATTTCAAAATATTAAATTCAAACTCATGCAACGCATGAGACATTCCCTATATATATATAATAAAATAATGTTACACTTCTAAAGAGCTCTAAAATGCTGACACATGTATACTACAAATATGACACTTTCGTCATTCTCTAATTTTTTTTATATATTTTGTTTTCTTTCTAACTATTAATCTTACATAATATAAATTGAAAATTATTTTAAAAAAGCTCTCCAAAAACTCTTAACACTACAAAAAAAACATGTAGGACACAGACGCATCACTGATGATGTTCAATTCAAAACGTACAGAATATGTTACATACTTCCACAACAACCGGTTCCCCAGAGCTACTTTCTGCAGTTCAGTCTTCTTCAATGAGCTGTTAAATTCCCATACTCATTTTAAGAACTCTAGGTGTAGAAAACCAATTTCTGATGCTGTCATTGAAATTGCAAAAGGAGAAACGAAGTGTATCCAAACAAGAATTGGAATACTCATGTTGATGTCATCTATGGACTTGCTAAAGATACTAACCACGGATAGGATTCGCCATACATCTAAAGAATAGGACAATAGTGTCTTTCACCTCCAATCATCCAAATGATAAAAAAGAAAGAGTCTTGCAAATTGTTACATATATTGCATGTACCTTCTTGCCTTTACTTGAAAAATATAAAATGTTTTAGCTGACTACGAGATGCTAACATGCGTCTCTTGAAATTTTGACACTTGTCTTTTCATTTTTTCCTTCTCCAATTTCTTTTTCAATTTAATGATTTTTCCCTCTAATAAAAACTACATATTAAATTAAACAGACAATATAGCTACATCAGTTTTAATTATTCTTTGAACTCTATGACATATTTGGATACTTCTTTATATATTTTCTTATATAAAATGAATAATTTATATCACATTCGTTTTTGAATATATATATATATATATATATATATATATATAAGAAGAACTAGACATAGTAAATTATAGTTGATGTAGGTGGTATTCATTTTTTCATAGTAAATTATAGCAATTTGAAATTCTTCACCATCCTATTATAAAATCTTCATATTCAAAGATATTGAAAAAATCAAAGATAAATTAGTCTACCATGCCACTATTGAATATTTACTTTAAAATAATATTTCAAATAATATTCCACACATATAAAATAATAGCTAATTTTTATTTAGTTATCTTAATTATATTTTATCTAAAACTAATTAGAAAAATTGTTTTCAAATAAAATTACCACTATATTATAGCTCATAACAGTTATACTACTATTTTGACTTCGTGTACAAAATTTGTATCTACGTACTTAATTAATCAACAATTCTCACAAATGAACTCTCTTAACTTATTTATTTTTAAAATGTAACTTCCATCAGTTCGCATCCTATAAATATTAATTCTTTTATCCTACTCATCATATCTCAAAATTTAAAAGTTAATGTATGTTTTATTTTCTTGCATGAGTTGAAAATGAATCAAGATAAAATGATGGTAAGAATTTGATTCTAAATTTTACTTTTACATGAAATTGTTTTTAATTTTTCTCTGATTCTAACGCATTATATATATTTCTTTCACATAAGTTATTTTTGAATCAAAATTATATATAACAAATATTTTTATGGGTACTAAAATATTGTGCAGATTCATCGATAGAGTTTCAAAAGCTATCAAGTTATTACAACATGATTCTTTTATTTATTTTTTAATAATATTATATTGAAACAAATATATCTTATGTTTTTTTACTAATAGAGATATATTTATCTACGATTTAGCATAAAAATATAACATCAAGTTACTTTATAATAAATTAGGTTTAAAAAAAACTGAAAAGATGTTTCTCTTTCTCCTCATTTTAAATTAAAAATTTATCGAAATAACTATTTAGTCTTTGAGATTATATAAATTACGTGGTATAAACAATAAAACTGTGTAATATAAAATATAAATATAATCAACTTAAATTAAAAATAACTAAATTTTGTTTCATATATATTTAGTTAAAAATAGTACATATTTTATCATATTAATTTCAAACTCATGCAACGCATGAGACATTCCCTAGTTATTAATATTTTGGGGGTATATAGTTCAATTTCGAGTATTTTGGGTATCTATTTGGTTCTCGATTCAGTTCTTCGGATATAAGAGTCTAGGACCATTTGGGTTTTTATCGGTTTAGATTTAGGTTATGTACCCCTTTTCGAATCGGATTATGTTCGATTCTTCGGTTCCTAGAATTTTCTCAAGATATATCTCACACGGTGATAAAAAAAAACACCAAGATGAAATCAAAAATTACTTGTCATGGTATCAATTTTTAATATGTTAATAATAAAAATTTAATATAGAAAGTTAAATTAATTTATTCATGTAAAAATAAACTTATATAAATAAATTTTTTCTAAGGAAACATGTTTTATATTTTTTTTCATTAGATATTTCATTAACAACAAATATTTAATTTCTTGACTTTACTTAAATTTAATTTATTTTTAAAGTTTATAAAACTCATCCATCGGACGGGCTCTAATCTAGTTTAAAGTAAATATTCAAGTTAAACTACTAAAATCTAAAATTAAATTTATGAGAGACTTAATGGATCTCTTAGAAGCCAAAAATTCATGACAAAATTCTAACAAAAAATTGCGAAATGAGTATCTGACCAATGTGTTTGCCCTTAATATCGCTTCTCTCTCCCTCTTGTATATTCTGAGCCCAATTTTCTTTTCTTATTTTTTGATTCTCTGTTACCTGGGCATTTGTGGCAGGAATTTGTATCAGCCGTTGATCGTCACTTAATCGTGTGGTTGAGGATGAGTTGCAGATAAACAAAGCTCATCCTTTGTCGGCCAAACTTTTCATTAAAAGCCCAAAAAGGCTAATTGTACAAGAACGTATGCAGATTACAACCCTAAATCGAATAATAAAGCCCAATTAAGGCCCATTAACTGGCCAAAGCACAAGTGCCTATTGACACGTGTAAACATATGTTAATCTAGGGTTAACGAAGGAAACAAAGAAAGAAAAGAAAAAAACAAAGAAAGGAAGAACCGACATCGAAGTCGGAATTATTACCAGCATAACAATCGGAGATTTTCTGATACACAATCGAAGATCCAATGCATACCTCAACTATTTTCTATATACAATTAATTAGTTTCACATGTCTAAATCATATAAATTATGAACATATCAGATATAGTAATGTTTAGTATATGAGTATAACTCTAGATATATAGTAAGATATTTTACTTTAAACCTTCACAATCTAAAAGACAGATAAATTCTGAATTTGTGCTGGCTAGAAATTTAAGTTAATGTGCAAGAAAGGAAACTTCAATCCGATTATATAGTAATTGTAGATAATATTACTTATTAAGAATAGATTAAAAAGAAAGGAAATAATGTCAAATTATTTTAGACTTATGGCCATTTAAAGTTATAAAAAAGTTTAAGAAAAAAGTAGCATTACTCTAGTAAAGAACTGTATATAATGAACACATGCACTCTACTAATTAGTTATCAGTCTCTTCTAATCTTTCATACTTCAAAAACGTTTTCAGTTTAAAAAAAAAAAAAAAAATTTAAGATGGAAGACTTCCGAATAGATGGTGATATGATCATATCAAAAAAGCTAACACATACTGATGTTAACCCGCATGGACGTTTGTTTTTACCCAAAAAACAAGTGTTCTCCGTCTTAAAAAAGATGAAAAATGTTACAAATGAGAGTTTGAAGAAAGGTATTGAAGTCGAAGTCCTAGACATCATTCACAACCATTCATACTTTGCGTCTCTAAGATATCGATCCACGGAGCACTGGTAATGACTATTTTATGGGATCCGGGTGGACCAGTATCAAGCATACATTCAACCTCAAAGAAGGCGACGTACTTAAACTATATTGGGACTACTTAAATTACAAATTCATTATTTTGAATTTTGAATACAGCTTAATCCCCTTTTAAAGGGTGACGTGATGAGCGTACATGTATGTTCCTTCTGCTATTTTAATTTCCAATAATTCTGTTTTGAAATTTTCTTTTTAAATCTAAATAAGAACTATCTTGAGATGTAAACATTTGAAAATATTTCTAAAAAAATTGAATATTTATATGAATATTAAGAGTTGATATTGAATGCGATATCTGATGGTTATGGAGAACTACGGTTTGATTGGTGGATGAATCACTTAACAATCCCACTTTGAATTTTCTCTAAAATTTTATCTTAAAGGTGTAGGAGCAAATTATCTGCAAGACTACGGTTTCGATTGAAATATAAGAATATAAGGATAGCCATGGGCATTCAGTTTAACCAGGTTTTCGGATCGGTTAATTTGAAATTTTGGGTTATTTGACATTTGATCATTTTGACAATTTGAATCGATTTTGTTTTCCGGTTTATTCGGGTTGTATCAATGAAAATAAAAGACTTCCGATTTCAATCCAAAAGTTATATAGTTCGGATAATTCACTCCGAAAATAAGCAAAATTACACAACTTGAACCAAAAACAATTACAATTCTACATCACAAAGGCGACGACAAAACGCAAACCGATGTAGTGAAACAAAAAACGGTGAGGTGAAGAAGAAGAGCGGAGAACATAGAGAAAGATCTGTGCAACACAGTGGCGAGAAGAGATGTATAGAATCATGAAAACCATTGCCGCTGGAGTTGATGCCGGAGAAAATCGATGATGCGGCGACTTGACATGAGAAGAAGAAGATCAGAAAAGAACTAAGAAATGGAGGAGAAGAAGGTTCGATAGAAGAAGGAAGAAGAAATATCAAAGAAAAGTTTAGAGAAGAAAAGAAAAAGAGTTCCTGAGGAGGAGAGATTAGAAAATAAAGAAAATTAAGGGATAGATCTAGGGTTTTCTTTTGCTTTTTTATAGGTGTCTCTTAAAACCAAAAAAATTGTTCAGTTATCATCTGTCGAACCGAACCGATCTGATAATCGAAATCTCATTTAAATTTGGTCGATCAGTTCACTTTTCACGTTTCAGATGTCCACCCTGAGCGTGAGGAGATGTATTGGAATTATCCCGCATGGGTTAGATTCTTAAGTAAAACGATGATCATCAGTTTGATTAAGATAGCCGGCTCATCCATATTTTTTCCTTTTTACATGATTTTTAAGAAGATTGAAAAGACCTTTTCACCTTTTTCCAAGAGTTACCACTCTATTTATATTATGTCATATAAACTTCCATATATGAAGATATATTGGGTAAACGAGTTAGATCTTTGCAAAATAAATGTGGTCTTTATAAAATATTTGGCAATCATTCACTCTTGAACTTGTATATCATTGTGTGTGAGTTAGGTCCACACTTGTAATAGACTATGTTCCCACTTAAACTTGTATATCACTATTTTACTAGTTCATAACTATTCAGATCATTCTAATTAGTTTACTATATCGCCTCAAACATTTCTCAAATATTGTTTCATTCATTTTAATGATTTAATACAATTTTGGTAATATTTTTCTTTTTGAGTTTAAGAGACCAAGCCTCTCTTAGCAATTGTGACTTTGAGACCATGTTTCATGTGAAGGACTATGGAAGAAGCTGGCTCGATCTTGTGCCCTTCAACGACCTTGATGTCATAATTTCGTATGATCTCAACAGCCACTGTCTTCATCTGCAAGAAAGACAATTTTTTCCCCAAACAATTTCTTGGGCCAGAATTAAACACGAAGAACTTGAAAGAAGGTTCATGTTTTAAGCCTCCATTTCTCTCCGAGATCCATCTTTCTGGTTTGAATTCAGAAGCGTCCTCTCCCCACACGGCTCTCATCCTCCCCAACGCATAGACAGAGAACAAAATCTTCCAATCTGCATCGACTTTGTGTCCACTTGGAAGCACATCTTGCTTTATAGGAGACTTTCGCTCGAACGGGATTGGAGCGTATAGGCGTAGTGATTCACATAATGCACCATGTAAATACACCATATTGTTTAACTTCTCTGCATCTAAACTCTGTTCGGATCTTGGTAGATTCGTGTTGATCTCTTGACGGATCTTGGTCACAACTTCAGGGTTCTTGGAGAGAAGCCAGAAGAACCAAGTGAGATTTGTTGCAATAGCGTCTCTTCCGGCAAGCATGAAGCTCTTGATGATGTCTTTGAGGAAGTTATCGTCTTTTGGGTTCAAAAGCTCATACTTGGAAGTATCTAGATTCATGAAGAAGCTTAATAAATCCTCATCATGAACCTTTTCTCCGATATTAGAGTTATGATTTCTTGTCTCCTTTCTCTTTGAAGATATATACTCTGCACATGATCTGTCGAAAGCAGCATTAGCTTTTGTCATCTTTTTCTCTTCTCCGAGTCCAATCCAGTTTTGCAGCTTCCACAGTATCATAGGCTTAACATGTCTATACACAACCACTTCTTCAGCATCATCCATAGCTTTCGCATATTCGTTTTTCGGCATCTCAATGGAAAGAGAATTCGAGTCGTAACCCGTTACTAGAGTAAGGGTTACATCGAACGCTAACCTCTGGAACACGTCTTGTATATCGAAAACTGTATTCGCCTCTTCAAAATTATCAAGAACCGGGACAAGCCCGTTCTTGATTTTACTCGCGATGGTCCTCAATGAGAAGCTTTGAAACCCTTGATGGCTTAGCACGACTAATGCAGATTTCCTCATATCCTCCCATAGTTTCGAGTCAGCAGTGAAGATCCCTTCTCCAAGAAAATCGAACATCTCTTTGAACTCCGGTCCTTTGTCATAATTGGAGAAGTTGGAACTGAAAACGTGTTGAATGTTTGCAGGATCTGCAGTGATCAACATGTTCATTCCAGAGAACCATAGACCTTTGAATACAAAAGTCATGTTGGAGACCTCGAGAACCTGTGCGACATAGTCATTAATCCTATGAAGCATGACGAGCACACCAGGAAGCATCCCAAGTACTGGCCAGTTTCTAGGTAAGATTTGATGTGGTTTCTTGTGGATTAAGAAATGGAAGAAGAGAAAGACAAGGAAAGCTACTTCAACTCAGCCTATGTAAGCCATTAGTAGAAAAGGTTTGTGTTTCTTGGGAACCACGAAAGATAAGAAACTTGGTTTTTTGTTTTTCTTTTTTTTTTTTTTCTTTTGGTTATATTTATAATGTTTATGAACTAGAGATTTTATGTATTTATAGTTGTGAATTTGTGTTTGATTGGAATTTCGGTTGTTTAGTACACAGAGATTTGGTACCACTTTTATTAAAGAGGTGGCTCGGTGATGTAGCTGGCGACATAAATAAACTCCAATGTTGTCATCGTGGTGTTCTTAACCTTGTCCACATTCAGAAGTTCAGATATGTCAACCGTCCATGGTATGGAGGCGCCATGGGTAGAGCCATGTCATTTATGATCACATGAACAAGTTAAATGTATATTCTTTACAAAATATTAATTGAAAAAATAAATTTTGAAAACAGTCTCTAATTTGTATTTCATCATTGACATTTACTACTAAATCTCTTCATATTTTTTTATGTCACATTTGTTTATTAATTTTTTGTCAAACTTTCAAAAAACCGGGCGAAACCATTTGTTTATTTAAAAAAAAAAAAAAAAAAAAACTAAACCGACGATGAGTAAAATAAATAGGAAAAAAAAAGCAAAAATCAAAGCTTAGTGAATTAAACCTATAAGTTGGAGAAGGCAAATCTTCAGCAGCATATGACATTTTGATAATTTCGGAATAATTTTTCTTTAAACTCTATGTTTTATATCCCTGCAAGAAAGATGCTTGACATAATCCATGTGTCATGTGTGTTAAACACATGTTATTTTCTTATCAATTATAGTTTAAATTATTTGTAACACTAATTTTACTTAATAATTTATTGTCTTCTCGCTAAGATCAACCTTTTTTTTTTTGCTTAAAGTGTAAATATCATTAAGAAATGAATTGTTTATGCTTACAAGAAGTGGTACCTATAAAAAATGCTACCTTGCCAAAAAAAAAAAAAAGAAGAAAAAACAAGGGAGCATATACAAGAGATCAGCTAAGATCATACTAGAATTTCTTTTTCTTTTCTTTTTTTTTCTTGGCTCAACAACAAATTATCATTAAGCAAATTTAACAGACATCGTTTCTCATCTTCAACAAAAGATCTAAACCAACAAGGCACTAAAGAGTAAAGCCAAGGATCATAATTCGTTAAAGCCGAAAGCATACTAGTTTCTATTCCGCATAATGTGCGGAGTCATGTTTTTTTAATTTTTTTATAAAATAACAGTGAAATTTTTATGTTTTAACTTTATAGTATAACTAAAATTTCATTTTATATAGTTATGTTTTTCTTTTTTTTGGTATATAGCTATGTTCTTCAATGATAATACAATGTTTCACGTTTTTGGATTTAGTAATTATAATCCAACTCTTGGTAATAACTATATTTTAGTAGGATTTTTTAATAATTTTTATCAGCTAAATTCTTATAGTTAAATTAATTACTATAATTATATTTGGTTGCATGGGTAATATGAATTTTTGAAATCTGTTTAGATATAAAATTAAAAAAAATAGATATTTCTGTTCTTAATAAATTATTTGAGAAGTTATTTTCAAATAATAGTATAGTATTAGACTGTCATCTAGTTGACGCCGTTAATTGGTTGGTTCTTGTTCTTATCTAATGAGTTGACTCCTCAAATTTTTATGGTCAAGACTCAATGATGCTATTATGTTAGTTTTTTACATTACAGCTACTCAGTTTTAACAATTCAATTTCTGAGAACTCAATAGTGACTTCATGATTCATGGATGACGTTATCTTATCATTATTTTCTTAATGATAATTCTTTGAAATACTGAAAATGAATCAATTGTTATACTATTTGACATTCGTGTATAAATTAGTTGATACACTCCTTGTGCAATAAGCCAATCAGTCAAACCAGTTGTTTGTCTATAATTAACTTTACTTTGGACTATTCATAATTGATATGGGAAATTTGATATCAATGAGGAATTCAACAGTAACAATCTTTTCTCTATACAAATAAATTTGAACTTATCGAATATTCACTTGTATGAGAGCTCAATATAACTTGCGGTTCGGCTCTTTTTCTTTTAGTTTTAGATTTTAACTTTTATAGCTATAACTATGCGAATCAGATGAAAGTCATATCTAATTCAGCTAAAAATATATGGCCTTGATTTCAACAGTGCATAATATGTATATCTAAAGCTTTTAAAAAACCGGCTTTAGTTTTGTCAACCATACATACTAAGATAGGGATCTAAAATTCAATGTGAATGAGTCAACGTGACTCAGTCTAGCATGAGAGACCGACGACCTGTGTTTATCATACTTTATAATTATAGCAATTTTAAATGCACATAATATATCTAATTAAAAAGAATAATTAGTAGCCCTCAACTCTTTTTTTTTTTGTTTCGAAGAAGGTGAAGTTTTAGACTTTTAGATTTGTAGTTTACTAAACCATTTTAATTTTAAATTAGTACTGTGTTAACTATGATATTGATAAAAACAACGTTCACCAATAATTTCTCTTTTGTCATATACAAAATCAAATTTTGGGATTTTTCATCTTTTATCCGAAATTGTGCTTAGAAACACGACTAATGATGCAATTAAAGTAGTTCGATCAACTCAAATAAATATAAGCATCTTTTAAAAGCGAAAATATTTCGGAAAAAGAAAAAAGAGCGAAATATTTTAAAGAGGGAGGAAGGTTGGAAAACATTCTTTGCCGGCAAAAAAAAAAAAGGTGGAAGGTTGGAAAGTTTCTATTCTCAATTTTTTTTGTCATGTCAAAATGAAGAAGAAAACTTTAGCTTAATTTTTTTTTTAATTTAAAACCTTTTGAATATTTTCCTAATCAAAAAAAAAATTCCACTTAATTACTATAATTTGCTTTTAATTTTTTTGGTTAATTTGATAAATTTTTGGCTGAAGCCCATAATATATCTCCATTAGGAACCAAAACTCTTTTCCAAACAAGGAGCGAACCCTGGTCTCTAAAGTTCTCCTCCTTTGCAAGTTGGTCAACACCAACTTTTTTTTTTTGACCGCATCAACAACCACTAAAACACTTAAACTAGATGTACTACTAATTATTCTTTTTAATTTCTTCTTATTTCAATTTCTCTCATTTTGCTCTTTTAATTAGTCTTTTTCCCAAATAAACATTAAACTAAAAATTCATTCCGCAATTTGAAATCCAATTTGGAGGAAAAATATTTACAAATGAAGTTTCAGAAGGTAAAACTCTAGAAGTTTGTGCTTATCAATCGGCATGTAAATTACATGAACGAGGGATATGAAAAATCACAAAATCAGGAAAAGAAACTCGTAGCGAGGCAATGTCATCTAGCCAATTGGAGAAAGCGGGTCACTCCTCTGAAAATTTCACCATTGAAACTAATTATGCACAATCTGTTTCGAACACTTGACACAAAATTGTTGACGCTATAATGGTTTCCATTGCCCAAATCAATGCTTCCAACTCTGTATGCAACGGTGAAAATGTTTTCTGATAACACTTGACACCTAATAACACGATCTGGTATAAGTCATGAATGCAAGTCCAACCCAAACATGTATTAGGATCTCAAAATTTCCATGAACCATCAATATGACATCTAAACGTTGTATGGGTTCCGACAATTCATTATTGCAAATATTTTCTGTGGGAGTTACTTAAGCCTCCTTCTAAGCCAAATATTCACTTTTAGCACGATTAAAAACGTTTGTCGCGTCAGTTTGAATTCTTTTAAATATTTTTTTATTTTTTGCTTTCCACAAAAACCATAAGATCCAAAGAAAATAATCTGAAATACTTTTTTAATTAGTCTAATAGTTAAAACTTTTAAAACACCAAAAAAATTGTTAAAATTATGTTTTAATTTCTAAACTGAAAATGACAAATCATTGGTAATCGCTCTAACTTTTTATGACCAAAGAAAATTGTGCATATTTAATATTTTGTTACAAATTACAATGATTATGCATGATGTTTTGTTAGCTCTGATTAAAAAGCACCTAATGGTAAAATTTAGAGATCACATGCACTTTCAAAAGACATTTGAAAGGAGACCTTCTCGTGTTCGGAGTAATAGGATATATATATAAACCTAAATCCAAAACCTCCTAGTCATAAAAACAAAATTATAGAAAATTACACTTGAACTGTTTTAACAAAAAAAAAAAAAAACTATTGAACAGTTGAACCCAGACGCAAATCTTTTTCCCCCGCTTGTAAATTTCTCGCGAAAGACGCAAACACACAAAGCTTCCACGTGGCAACGACGAGCGTCGTTGCTCCATCGGTGTTTCATTTACCACTCGGCCTATCAACGACAAAACCCATATTAATATTTTATTATATTTTACTTAAAAATTAATTAATTCGGCTCCCCGGCAATAGCCTCACGGAAAATGACGTAAGCCTCCAGACGTATCTTCTCTGACGTCATTTTCCTCCGACCTTGTTAAAAAGAGAGGTTGTGAAGTAACTAGCAATAAGATACACTCAAAATCTCAACATGCAATAAGATATAATAATTGGTGTAGCAACTATTACGTCTTGATATTGGTTGCTCATATTTTAAATCTAAAGTTTGTACTATAAATTATTGGTAACACAACTACAAGAGGTGCGTTTCCTACATACTTATAGAAAAGTCTCACTATACATACCTTTTAATCGGCATATTCTAGAATTTTAGTAAAAGAGATAATATATTAATGAACCAATGGGGAAAAAAAATTAAGCAGTTTTTTTTTTTAATTCATTATTAACCGCAAAGCTGAAAATATACAGTAAAACTTCTATAAATTAATAATGTTGGGACCATGATATTTTATTAATTTATAGTATAAAATAATATTTATTAATTTATAGAGAGTTTTGTAAAAAAATAAAGATACATAATACATAAATTAAAACAATTTGATCTAAATAAAATTAATGTTCTGAATGTTATAAATTTTAATAGTTTTGGAATTGAAAGTTTAGAATTTAAAAAAAAAATCAAATTATTTTGATAATAAATAACAAATATTATAGATAAATTCACTTACATAAAGATTACCATAAATTTAAATTTATGATTAGTGACCTCAATTGTTGTATTTAAACAGCATATATGACTATTAAAATACAAATTATGTATATTTAGAATTTTAAAAAATTATAGAAAATTTTGCTTATTTTTATGACAAAATTATATATGTTATAACAATAAGATAGTTTAAAATATAACAAAATATGTTCTTATATAAGAAAAGTTAGTGATCAGTTCTAACATAAATTCATTAAAAATACTAAAAGTATATTATCTTTAATATATATATATATATGCAAATTTACATGATTATTAATTTATGTTATTAATAGAATCATATATTTATATAGAGATTCTAAAAATACTATTATCTTATTATCTTATCGAATTTTGTTTATTTTTATACCGGTCCGACTTGAGACCATCAAGTTTTATTATTTTATAGTGTTTATTAACTTATCGAATATTAATTTATAGAGGTTCTACTATATAGTGTTACCCGAATTTGAAGTAATTATCTAATGTTCTTTAAAATGTGATAGGTGTTTGATTATATATTAATTTGGCGACGCATGCAAAAGTTGGTTTTTGACCATGATTAATTAATTTAAATTTTCGACTACTTGCCCTATAAGGCTATTAGTATAACAATAAAAATAACACTGGAACTACTTGTCCTATAAGTTTTAAGATCCGTAAAATATAAAATCTGAGCCAAAAGATACTATCTTTTAAAAACTTGTAAATAATATTGTCACTATTTATGTTTGGCCAAAGTTCAAAAGAAAAAAAAAAGAAAAAAAACTGATGAGACATGGTCCCAAAGTCAGTTTGGTTGGCTACTATTGCAGCATAAAAATTTGACGTATTTACATACCCGTTGGTCCATGCATGATAGTTTTGACCCCGGTCCACAAAACATTAATTTCAACAAATCGTTACCTACAAATTTAAATAATATATAACTACAATTTGATGATACATGTCCTTGAATATTCATTGTTCCTTGTTTGAACTCATTTTCATTATTATGGTCGATCATAATTCTGATGCCGTATTTTAAGTATTGAAATGATGGCTTTTCAGCCTCATGTCGAACAAAATTTGAACTATTTCACTTGGATCAAATTCCGTCTCTATACTATATCATCTGATTCGATTGCTAGCTACATCCACTCAACATCTAGCTTTGATCAAAAGCGATTAATTATTGTAGTAATATTATAGCAAAGGGACCCGTGATGTTACACGTATTTTAACTCCAGGATTTGATTGGACAACACTTCAAAATTTTCCTTAAAACCATAAAGTTGTCAGAAAGTAAAATATCCTACTATTTTGGATACTTTATTTTCAACCCAAAAGATAGATAATAATAATAAAGAAAAAATCACTTGTCTTTACAGCAATTATATTCAAGAAGTTTCCTTGAATCTACGCACGGAAGTTATCATGAAAGTAATTTTACTACTTATTTAAATGCAAATAGACTTTTATTCTATTGTTTAATATATTTACTTTTTAGCTATATATAAACAGTATCTACACAACAAGATCTCTCCTCCTCCTAGCCTCAACAGCCGACAACACTAATAAAAACCTTCTTGAGAAAAAGAAAATGAACTACCCTTCAAACCCTAACCCTAATTCCACAGATTTCCCTGAACTTTTCGAATTTGATGATACTTTTCAGATGATCATGGATGAAATCAGCCGCGAGGACCACTCTCCGTCGCCCACTTTGAGTTGGACTTCATCGGAGAAATTTGTGGCTCCAGAAGTCACAAGCTCGCTTCAAACAAACCTAGCTACCTCGCCTAGCCTTGAAATGTAAGCCAACTTTTATATCATACATCTTACCATATAGCTTTTGTTGTTGATGAATGCTATCATAATATTGATATGTTCAAAAACCATGATAATTTTATATAGAGGGGACAAAGATGGGATCAAGAAGAGGAAGAGACACAAAGAAGATCCGATTATTCACGTTTTCAAAACGAAATCAATTGAAAAATATGCTTTAGATGACGGCTATAAATGGAGAAAATACGGCAAGAAACCGATCAGGGGTAGTCCATTTCCGAGGTAAATTTCTAACTTAGTATAATAGTTTTATTTGGTTACCAACTTACCATATACTGAATTTTGATAAGGACTCGTACATGCTTTATATTTAAAGTTTATTCGACAGCTTGGATTATTGATTTTAGTTGCAAATGCTATAATTTGTCTTGGTTTGAGTTTTGCAGTGAATCTGACCACTTGATGAATTAAGTAATAATTCCTCTCTTAAAGCGTACAATACTTAAGTGTCAAATGGACAACTTGAGACAACTAAACAAGTTGAGACTGTCGAATTTTACAAGTTAATTACTCCTCCTTTGGCATTAAGCTAATCGGTTGGTTACAAAACTTTGTTCAGCGGCTTAGTACGTACAAAATAATATAAAACCAAAGTCTAGTACAGGATATATACATTAATTAATTGCAGAAGTCACTTTTTAAAACTAGGGTGAGTTTTTTACCTACAAAAACTTATTTCATAAAAATGAGAGAATTTTTTATAACCACTATATTTATAAGAATTAACACTCATTTCAGAGTATCGACTATATTATAAATGAATTTGTATATTAAAAACCTTCCCTGCTGCCCAAAAAAAAAATATGAAAACCCTTCACTAATACTTTACATGTGTAGGGTAGTGTGTATATATAATATGGTTATTGGTTAGTGTTCCCTCTTTAGAGGCGATTTTTGTCGTCCAAATTCATGTTTCTATATCTATGTTTATGCTATATGCCTCGGTGTTTGTAGTGAGTTAGTTATATCTCCATGAGGACCATGTGTCCTGGATACACAATAAGTCAATAAGTATAAGGCATATATATATAATAATATCTATCGAGTTGAAACTAATTAATTATCAAGAATCAACTTGGAGATATTTTAACTTTAATATTTCTTGTCATATATGTCCACTTCCCACACAAGTTGTGATATAAGCTTATATAAATTTTTTGCTAAGAAAGCTTATATAAATTAACACTTGAGTATATCATAATTGAGTTCTTTGTTGTATTTCACCTTTGATTTCAAGTGGACACATAAACGACGGTGTTTTTATCGTTATGCTAACACTGAATCTATTATTATTGGACCGCACTATATATTATAATCAAACTATTACATTACAAATCTTATAGAATCTTTTAAGAGTTTTACTAAATGATTGGTGTTAATTATTTGAAACAGGCATTATCACAAGTGTTCGAACCCAGATTGCATCGTTAAGAAGAAGATTGAGAGAGATACGAGCAATCCAGAATACGTATTGACGACTTACGAAGGGGTACATAACCATTCTAGCCCTTCTGTTGTTTATTGTGATTCAGACGACTTTGATCTTACCTCTCTCAACACTTGGTCTTTTCAGACACGTACTTATAGTTTCTCACATTCGGCTCCATGATCATTCTTACAAGTTTGTGTATTAGAGATGTGTGCATAGTGTATCTAATCACCATAATCACGCATCACATGTATCCACATATATACGTTGTTGGGTCGGTTTTGTAATGTGTACTGAATTGGGGGAGGTGTAAATGAAATCATATTGTATGTGAAGTTTGATAGTAATTCTTGTATATATTAACTAATTTGTTCATGAGATTATTTTAGTTCAGTTTATTAATGTTTTTTTTTTATAAAAATTTATTAATGTCTTGGTATGTCTATTCTTTTTGACTTTTGAGTTTGCAAGTTTGTATTTTACTATTTAGTATTTATAACAAAAATAAATTGTTAGTAACATATATATTACATTATAACCTCTATAAATTAATATTCGATAAATTAATAAACACTATAAAATAATAAAATTTTATGGTCCTAAGTCAGGCCGGTGTAAAAATGAACAAAATTCAATAAGATAATAAGATAATAATTTTTTTTGAATCTCTATGTAAATATATGGTCCCATTAATAATATAAATTAATAATCATGTAAATTTGCATATATATATATATAATATATATAATATATTTTTTGTATTTTTAATGAATTTCTGTTAGAACTCATCACTAACTTTTCTTATATAAGAAAATATTATTTTGCATTTTAAACTATCTTATTATATATATATATAATTTTCATAAAAATAATCAAAATTTTCTATAAGTTTTAAATTCTAAATATGCATAATTTTTTTTATTTCAATAGTCTTATAGGCTGTTTAAATACAACAATTGAGATCACTAATCATAAATTTAAATTTATGTTAATTGTTTATATAAGTGAATTCATCTATAATCTTTGTAATTTATTATCAAAATAAATTGATTTTTCTTTTAAATTTTAAACTTTCAAATCCAAAGCTATTGAAATTTATAACATCCAAAACATTAATTTTATTTAGATCAAATTGTTTTAATTTATATATTTTTAATTTTTAACGAAACTCTCTATAAATTAATAAATGTTATTTTATATTGTAAATTAATATTTATTAATTTATAAATAAATTAATAAAATATCATAGTCCCAATATTATTAATTTATAGAGGTTTTACTGTAATTAGGATCCAAAACATTTATTCCAATACGCCTGGAACAAAAATATTAGCAAAACAATTTATTTGATTTCTAGTTCAAAAAATATACAGAGAAAAGAAAGGCTTAAATTTTGGGAAAAAAACAAAAAAAAAAGTAGAAGAAAGATTAAGGTATTAAACACGAAAAAATATCAACTTCATACTTTGTTAGTTTATATTATCATATATTATTATTATTATTAATATTTTAATTTTATTAATTTTATGTTTTTAGTATCTTATTTATTATTATTATATATGGTTTGTGTTGTCTTGATTAAAATTACTAATATATAATTATATACGGTGTTATATTTTTTGACAATTTTACAATTAGCGTTTTGAGTCATGTTATAATTATGGAGGATGTATCTAATATTACAATTAGTGTTTTGATTAAAATTATTAATATATAATTATGTGCGGTGTATCTAAACAACAAGCACTAAGAGCATCTTTTAACAAGATACCCTCTATTAAAAGATTGAAAAACATAAAAATAAGAAAGAGGTGAGAAAGAGTCTTTTGGGGAAGACCCGATGGTTTCTCAATAAAAAATCATCTTGCCACTTGTCATATTTTGGTTGGTTTATATATTTTTTAAAAATTAAAATATATAATAAAATTATATAAAAATATTACTACTTTAATAATCAGAGACTATTAATCGATTCTAACCAATGTGGGTGCTTTAATACTATATACGCTATATGTCTTTGTCCCTAGCGATATAAGAAGCCAAGTAAAATATATATTTGTGATTTTCAAAAACATAACGTAAAATTCTTTTAAGTGACTAAATCGACATTGATCAGTGCCTGATCGAATGAATTACGAAAAGTTCATGCTAAGTCATAAGCATTAAAAGAATGTTACAAAGTACAAAGTACAAACCATACAACATATTCTTATGAATTTTCTTTTAATTGGATGGGCCTTTTACTCGTACTTATTATGGGCCTAATTACAAAACAGTGTTAGCATTATAGGCTTAAACCCTTCGGCCTACGGTTGTATAAACGAGCTACGGAACCTTACTGACGAAGTGAAAAAGCGAAACTATATGGCTAACACAATACACTGTCAATTTAAGAATTTTTTTTTTGAAGGGTCTGGGCTTATGGCGATTGGAAAACTGAAACAAAGCGTTCGGTATGAAATTGATTTGACTTCTCTTCTCAAGTAGTGGCTCTATATCTTGGGTTCATCAACATTTTATTATAAGTTACAAAAGACGAATCAAACGACAGTCTTATGTATTTTTTTAGAATATATTTAACCACTAATCAGAAAAAGAAAACAAATTTAATCACAACAATACCATCTGAAGACAATGTAAATTTTAAACCTTAATTGATTTCAATAACAAATCTATCCAAAACTATCTCTAGAACACTTTGATTCAACAATATACTCTAATAGATTGATGAAACTATGAATAAGAAGATATGGAGAATAACATCACTAACCATTATCTACAGACATGATTTGCTTATGCAGATGATCATTGATCTCTTGATTTCTTTTTACCTTAACCCTTTATGACTTGGATCTTTGATGGAGATGATCCTCTCTGTTATTTTCTTTTCTTTTTACGTTGTTTTTGTGTCTCTTACCTTTCCAATTAATAACTCATACTATTTATATTAATGAAGAGTTATTAATATTTTATCCTTTAATTACAACTTTATATTATATATATATATATATATATATATATGTATATCTTAGACCATCTCCAATGGTTTACTCTATTTTTCTTTTAAAAATAGAAGAAGAGTTTGCTCCAATGGTTGCCTTTATTTTTTATTTTTAAAATAGTATTTAAAATATATAATATTTTATTATATTAACTAATTTATACCAAAACCCTTTATTTTTTAATTTTACAAATTTGACCCACTCATTTTATTTTATAATAATAATTCAATTAAAATCTGATTTTAATAAAATTAAACATTTTATTATAAAAGAAACATTGCATTACACCACATCAAAATTTAAAAGATAATTATTACATTATTTTAAACATCTTCATTGGTATACTTTCCCCACAAATGATCGATTAGCGCGTTGCGTATCAACTTTTATGTATTAAAACTATAAACTACAACATGAACTTGAACTTTAATTATTGAACTGTTAATACATTAGCCACACTAATGGAAATATTCTTACATTCTCCCACTTGGCCATTGTATTAACTTAATGGTTCAATATCTATAATGTGCATCTTTTCATCAAGTTCAATGAGTTTTAAGTACCGTAAAATTAGAGAATAGCCGAGTCATGGCGGTTGCTCATCATTTACTGCGATAGGTTCCCTTCCAAGCACCACACACTAACTCCAACTTTACCACTTCTTTAATATTGAGATTAACCTTAATTCTCAAATTACTTACTGTTGAGATTAACTTTAATTCTCAACTATGTATGTTATCTTAAAACCATAATATGTACATAACCATAATGATAACATCTTTTATTTACAGAAAACACACACACTTTAATTGAATTCAAACTCTGAGTAACAACTTTACAATAGCATAACTAATACAACAAGGTTTTTTCTATAATACCCATACTCTCTACATGGCCAACGAAAACACCAGGTGGTAATTCTTTAGTCAATGGATCCGCTACCAATATATCTGTTCTTATATGCTCAAGTGCTACTCTGCATTTTTGCACTTCTTCTTTGACTGACAAATACTTTATCTCTATATGTTTAGCACCCTTTGAGTATTTGTCATTCTTTGAAAAGAAAACAGCTGCAGAATTGTCATAATAAATTCTCAGCGGCTTGGCTATAGAGTCGACAATCCCAAGCCCTGAGATAAAGTTTCGCAGCCACAATGCTTGAATTGTGGCCTTATAGCATGCCACAAATTCGGCCTCCATGGTGGAAGTAGCAAAAACGGACTGATTTCCACTCTTCCAAGATACTGCTTCCCCAACTAATAAGAACAGATAGCCAAACCTCGATTTCTTTCTGTCGATGCAACCGGTATAGTCTGAAATTGAGTATCCGACGACTTCAATACTCTCGGATCTCCTGTATGTAAGCATGAACTCTTTGGTGCCTTGCAAATACCTGAGAACTTTCTTTGCAGCTTTCCAGTATTCCATTATGGGATTACTTTGATATCGGCCCAGCATACCAACAGCAAAGCTGATGTCTGGCCGAGTAACGCTCTAATTCATTTTTTGGACATTGCTTTTTACTGTATTTTTCTCTTTTTTGAATTGGAGCCTTTTTGATGGAGCAATTTTCCATCCCATATCTCTCTAAGACTTTATTTATGTATCCTTTCTGAGATAAACTTAACAATCCTTGTGATCTATCCCGAATGATTTCTATCCCGATCATATAGGATGCCTCACCCATATCCTTTATTTTAAAGTTCTTAGAGAGATACTTCTTTACGTCACACAACATCTCCATGTCATTCGCAGCTAATAATATATCATCAACATACAACACCAGAATAATAAACTTTCTCCCACTGACTTTCATGTAGATGCATCGATCAACGATGACCTCTACAAAACCGTATGACAAAATGGTATCATTGAACTTTATGTACCACTGTCAGGAAGCTTGTTTCATTCTGTATATTGACTTCCTCAGCCTACACACTAGATTTTCTTTTCCTTTGGTCACAAAACCTTCAGGTTGGTCCATATAAACTTCTTCCTCAAGCTCTCCATTAAAAAGGCGGTTTTCACATCCATTTGATGAAGCTCTAAATCATAATAAGCCACAAAACCCAAAATAATCCTTAAGAAATCCTTCTTTGAAACTGGAGAGAAGGTTTCCGTATAGTCAATGGCATCTTGTTGGGTGAAACTTTTAGCAACAAGGTGAGCCTTGTATCTTTCTATGTCAACTTTTGAGTTCCGTTTGGTCTTAAAGATCCATTTAACCCAACAGTTCTGAAGCCGTCAGGTAACTCTACTAAGTCCCATACTTTATTAACACCCATGGAAGACATTTCTTCTTTTGATGCATTTAACCATTTTTCAGAATTGTCACTTGTCATGGCTTTTCGGAATGTGTTCGGATCTTCATCAAGGCTCATGTCACATTTATTTTCAATAGCGTAAATCATATAATCATCTGAAATAGCAGATCTTCTTTCCCTTGTAGATTGCCTTAATGATTTTTATGGTTCGTTATTCTCTTCTTGAATTATGACAAGTTTAGTAACTTATGGGATTGACACATCATTATGTTGTTCTATTGTGTCATTTGACCGTGATACGATAATAGGAACAACGACCTCAGGTGCGATAATATGTGAAGAACTTTCAGTTTGTATTTCATGAATGCTCACCTTTCGTTGTTCAACACTTCCACTAGTTTCACCATTTTCGATGAACTTTGCATTACCCGTTTCAATTATTCTCGTACTATGTTTAGGACAGTAAAATACATACCCTTTAAACTTTTCCGGATAGCCAATGAAATATCTACTAACCGTCCTAGAGTCTAATTTCTTTTCATGTGGATTATACAACTTTACTTCTGCGGGACAACCCCAAAATTTAAATGTCTTAAACTGGGTTTCCTCCCTGTCCAAATTTCAAATGGAGTCAGAGGTACTACGTTACTAGGAACCCTGTTTAAGATATAGGTTATAGACCTTAATGCATAAATCCATAATGACATGGGTAAATTACAATTACTTAACATACTCCTAACCATTTCCATTAAAGTACAGTTTCGTCTTTCAGCTACACTATTCTGCTGAGGTGTTCCCAGCATTGTGTATTGCGTACAAATGCCTTTAATTTCTAGAAGTTTTGCAAAAAGACATGGACATTGTCCATTTTCGGTGAATTTACCTTAAAATTCACCACCTCTATCGGACCTCACAATTTTAACTTTCTTTTCTAATTGCTTTTTCACTTCATCGATGAATATTTTTAGAACATCCACCGACTCAGATTTTTCATGCAATAAATACGTATATCCAAAACGTGAGAAGTCATCAATGTCACTAAGATGGATGAAATATTTTTCACCACTCCAAGACGGAGCATCAAACGGACCACAAATATCAGTGTGTATCAACTCTAAAAGTTGTGAACTTCTTGTGGTTGCTTTCTTGGTGATGTATTTAGTTTGTTTTCCTTTAATACATTATATACACATATCAAGGTCACTAAAATCCAATGGAGGTAATATTTCATTTTTTACCAACCTCATTATCTTTTTTTTGGAAATGTGTCCTAATCTTTTATGCCAAAAAATGCTGAGTTTTCTTTAGATGCACTACGTTTAATTCCTTGATTTTCAACATTAAACAAAGATTTAGAAATTTTTTCATCAAGATTAAACTTGTAAAATGAATCAAACAAAGTACCACTACCATAAAAGTAATCATTTCGGTACAAAGAGAAAACACCATGTCCAATCTTACAATCAAGTCCTAAATCATCCAACCTACTTACAGAAACAAGATTTCTAGCACATTTAGGTACATAGAGACATCTTTCAAGATCTATGTAACAACTAGTGTCCAATATCAATCTATACGTTCCAATGCCTTTGATTCGTGCCTTCATCCGATTTCCCATGAACAAGTATCTTTTAGTTCCTTTTAATGGTTGGATCGAATTGAATCCCTGTTCAATATGAGATACATGAGTGGATGCACCAGAATCAAGCCACCAAGTATTTCTAGGCACTTCAACAAGATTCAATTCAGAACAAACATATAAATGTTGTGTGCCTTTCTTATTGAACCGTGCCTTTCTTTTCGACAGTCCTTCTTGTAGTGTCCCTCTTTCTTACAAAAGAAATACTTTAACACTTTTTGAATTTTCTTTTCAAGTCCCTTAAAGACACATTTGTTCTTCCTTTTATCCTTACCACTTGATTTACTTGAGCTGCCACTGGCTTTCCCTAGTCCAGCAAAGAGGACAACTTGGTCTTTCATCTTCTTTAACCTTGATTCCTCTTGAATTAACATAGCCTTTAATTCCATACAGTTCCACTTGTCTTTAATGGTGTTGTAGTTCACCTGGAACTGGCTATATTCAGGAGGTAAAGAATTCATGATGAATTGAACCAAGAATGTTTCATAAACCTCCATTCTTAAGGCCGACAGTTTTGATGCCAGATTTGACATGTGTGTGACATGTTCATGGATTGACTGAGACCAGTCGAATCTTTTCGTAGTTAGCTCACTCATTGGGCTTCCTACAATCGACTTGTCAGCCACATCCGATTGGGATTGTTTCTTAATTTTTATTATGAATTCCCTTGCTTTCTCTATCTTAGGCATGGATGGCTTTATACTTTCCGCCATCAACATTTATAGCAAGTTCAAACACAGCCGATTTGATTGCTCCCATGTCTCATAACGAGACTTCTCAAGTTCTGAGCTTTCAACCATTACGGCTGCCGGTTCCTCATCAGTGAGTATTGCTTGGTTTAGGGACATTACACCCAAGGAGAACCTTATTTGTTCAGACCATTCCTCATAATTGAGTCCGTTGAACTTCACAACAGAGTTTGCAGAGGCAAATATGTTTGATGAAGCTGCAAAAATTTATACATGCTTATCCAATTAGTGCTTTGAGACTTTAATAGATTCATCAACAATATAATCTAAACTCTTTAATAGTATATATTCAAGCAACCTTTGGGCAATACATTAAATACATATAATTTATTTGATGTTGTTTAAATATTTAAAATTTTTAATAATTAATCAAATCATACATACAAGGTAATAGCAATGCTACCTTTGGATATACACACCATTAACCGTAGTAGAAAGATTAATCCTTTAGGTGTCACACTAACTATACCCAATGATCCTATACCAGATCGATTGATCCTATACCAGATCGATCGATCTCAAATTTTATGCAACTTTTATACCATGTCAGATCGATCGATCCTGAACCAGATCGATCGATTTGACCAGATTGATCGATCCTTAATTTATCTGTAATTCTAGATCGATCGTTCATCATCCAGATCGATCAATTCCCTTTCGATTTGATGGTTACCGTTCATTATCTTCATAACGAAAACTATCAAAACTTGCAGAAAACTAAATTTTATATATCTTTTTGAATTCTAAACCATATTTCAAGTTTTATATATCATTGGAAAGATAATTTGATCATCTACACATTGGGTTTACAATCAATGAATTTCAATAACTTAATGAAACAATATGATCAAAACTCAAAAACGAATTTTTAATTCTAATTTCACCAATCAACCTTTAAAGTGAATCAAATGTTTATAGATTGGCTCTGATACCAAATGTAAATTTTAAATTTTAATTGATTTCAATAAGAAATCTATCCAAGACCATCTCTAGAACACTTTGATTCAACAATATACTCTAATAGATTGATGAAACTATGAATAAGAAGATATGGAGAAGAACATCACTAACCATTATCTGCAGACATGATTTGCTTATGCAGATGATCCTTGATCTCTTGATTTTTTCTTCCCTTAACCCTTTCTAACTTGGATCCTTGATGGAGAGGATCCTGTACTTTTCTCTGTTCTCTTTTTTTCTTTTATGTTGTTTTTGTGTCTCTTACCTTTCCAATTAATAACTCCAACAATTTATATTAATGAAGACTTATTAATATTGTACCCTTTAATTACAACTTTATATTATACATATATATATGTATATCTTAATTAGAACATTATATTATCACATATTGGATAACGGGAGAGGATTATCAATACACTCAATTCTAATACTTTTTAACTGAGACCGAACCATTACGGTATCAACTTTTATGTATTAGAACTATAAACTATAACATGAACTTAAACTTTAATTATTGATCTGTTAATACATTGACACACTAATAAAAATATTCTTACATACTATTGAATTTACTAACGACTCAAAACGCTAATTGTAATATTTTTGGCAGGTAGTTTGTTTCTCTTAAACCCATAAACCACAACAAAAAATACATATAACTAAATAAATTGGATTATAGTTTAGTTTTTTTTTTTGGATTTGTTTTATCATTTATGTAACTTTGTTGTGTTAAAAAGAAATGATATAGAATCTGTGATTGGTAATACAAAACAATTAAAAAAAATTAGCAAACAGAAAGAAAAGTAAAAATTCAGAAAATAGTTAGGAAATCGAAAAATAAATCTATTAAAGAAAGCAACAAAAAAAAAAGCTGAAAATACCAATATTAGGACTAACTTCTTTTTTTTTTGTTTTTTTTTTGTTTTTTTTTGTTTTTTTTTGTTTTCTTACAAGTGCTACTACTTATTGTTTCGTGAATGGTAACTATCGAAACAATAAACTTCGGATAGCCAACCAAATATATATATACTACATATGATTCTTCTCTCCTCTCAGATATAGTATATTTTGAATTTGACAGCTATATGATCTGTCATGTCAACGACCTATGAAGATATGAGAAACTATGAATGCAAGCACGATCTGGTCGACACCTTATCACTAAATGTCAAAAGGACATCTCCATTATCTAATATCATCTTTTTATTTATTCTATTATTCATGCTTTAACTTGTTAATTCATCTATTTCATTTCTGTTCTAGGAAATAAATATCACATTATCATTATTCTCTGTTTCCACAAAAAAGTCTACTACTTAGAAACTGATACGATTCTCCTACTGCGTGAGTATATCTTTGTTAGTCATGAAAAAGGAAATTACAAACATGATCCTCTCATATGTTTTGACATCAGTTTTTCTTGAGAATTTTACCAACGAGTGTGAGAAAAGGTGGAAGTTGTTACAGGTTAAATATATATTAACACACGTATTGTCAAAAAGCGAGCTGTTCACACACGTATTCATTGACTTTTATCTCATTGCCAAAGAACAATAAAAATATTTATAAACTAGAGTTTGTTTACAATTTTTTTCATTATAAATTTTTAACAAAAAGTATATTAGTCTGCCGATCCTGAACTAAATATAATTGACTTGGCGACCAAATATAGATACAACTTAATTCACAATTGTCAAAAAAACAAAAGACAACTCAATTCTCCTGTAAAATTAATGATTGAAAAAGAGGAAAAAAAAATACTGAAGTCTATTATTCTTGTTAATATATATATATATATATATATATATATATATATATATATATATATATTTTAAAGACATGGGTTTTAGATTCGGATTCGTATTCGCTGGCTTGGCCTAACTATTTGCTTTTAGTTGGCAAAGGATTCACATGGTTTCTCTTCACATCAACACGTGATAACTTCCTTTTTTTGTCCTTTTCTTTTTTTCTTCCGAGAAGACAGAAGAGGAAGAAGATCATCAAGACCGATCTCGTAGACTTTTTTTTTGTCTCTGTCCAAAAATCAGAAAGAAACTTTTTTCAGCAAAGAGAACAATCTCTTAGATTCTTGAGCTTTTTCTTGACAATGGATTCTTTGAAGAATAGAACATTGCTTAAGGTCATTGTTCTTGGAGATAGCGGGTAATTAATAAATATCTCAGATTCTTTTTTTTTTCAAGATTTTTGAGACTTCTTCTCTCTTATGAACTGTTCTTGATAAGGAGACAAAATCGAGGGTTTAATTCGATTTTTCTGTTCTTTAAAAGAAGAAAAGATTAAGAAACTTTCTTGCTTCTATATATATATTTTTTTCTGAATCTTGACTTTTGCAGGGTAGGCAAAACTTCATTGATGAACCAGTATCCTCTTTTAAAACCACCATCAAACTTATTACTTGGTTAAATATTTAGGTTTGTTTTAAGCTTAATCTCTGTATTTAGGACATTGCTTGAAGGGTTAAATTTCAAAGTTTTAGCCTCATGGTCCCAAATATATACATTTTTGGGGGCCCAGTTTGGTAAAGTTTTGTTTTCTTTTAGTTTGGTAAAGTTTGGTTTATCTTATTGGTTAAAATGTGTTATTTTAAGGTTTATGCCGTAAGTTCGAATCCGGTTATAGAAAGTAAACTGGCTAGAAACCTCGATTACAAGCGTTTTGTGAAAAGGTTTACTGAAAAACAAGAAAAAAAATATTGTCTTGAACTTTCTAAATTACATACCATTTTAATATTTTGTATTGTTTTGAAACTAATATAATATATTATTTTCAAAACTATACATTGAAAATGCTTCATTTTCAGACTCGTCTTAAGTTCTTATGAACCTAGGCACGGTCTTCTGTATGTGTGTATAAGATATGTGTTTTTGCGTTAACCTTAACTTGTGACTTAAGATACGTGTATAAGAGATTTAACAAGCAGTATAAGGCCACGATCGGAGCAGATTTCGTTACCAAGGAGCTTCATATAGAAGAAAAATCTGTAACTTTACAAGTAAATCAATATACAACATCCTCGTTTTTCAACAGTACTTAGTCATTTTTTTTAGGTCGAAATCTTATGAAATTCTCTGTTTTTTAGATATGGGACACTGCAGGACAAGAGAGATTTCAAAGTCTAGGATCTGCGTTCTATAGAGGTGCTGATTTTTGCGTTCTTGTCTACGACGTGAACAATCTCAAATCTTTCGAAACTCTCAGTAATTGGCACACCGAGTTCCTCAAACAGGTTTTGCCCTAACGTTCTTTTTCTTGTGCAAGAAGTTACAGGTACTGGACATTTCTTTTCGCAATTCTAACCGCTTCATTCCATTTTCTGATATCCTTAGGCAAATCCTATGGAACCTGAGACATTTCCCTTTGTTTTGATCGGGAACAAGACCGATGTAGATGGCGGAAACAGCCGAGTTGTAAGCCGATATATTCTTCTTGAATCTCTTCTTTAGACTCATCAAAAACCCTAATTTCCGCAATTCTTACTTATGTAGGTTTCAGATAAGAGAGCCATAGAATGGTGTGGCTCAAAGGGGAACATACCGTACCATGAGACCTCTGCCAAAGAAGATATCAATGTCGATGAAGCTTTTTTGGGTGTTGCAAAAAAAGCTCTCTCCAATGAACGTAAACAAGACAACGACATGTGAGTTTCTATAACAGTTTCGATTCATAGATAGATCTCTAGCTCTTTCCAATTTTTCTCTAAGGTTTCATGTTTGATTTTTGGTTTTTTGTTTGTTTGAATTTGCAGATATTCTAGAGACTTATCTGCATCTGTTACAGATATTATTGATCAGGAGCAGCCAAGAGGCTGTGCTTGCTAGCTGACTCATGTTTAACATATCTGATCGACAATAACGAGTCCCAGCAATTTTATTTTCAGTCTTTGTTTTTTGGCAACTTTATTATTTATTGGTTCAATATCAACTATAGAGGTTAATTAACGGGAAAAAACAATTGATTAAATGCAATGTTTAGAGTGTTTTGATTCATGTATAGCATTTTTATTTAATTTCTGTAAAACTTTTCGTTGATACACATCATACAATCACTGAGTCACGTTGGTTATCTCGTATTTAATGAAAACTCAATCTTAACTCAATCATATTAGTATAGTTTCCATAGATATTTCTTTCGTGTGTAACGGTAACCGCATATATTTTTAATATAATTAAGAGAAAATCCATTTTAAAATTTTATTTTCAAACATGGTCTCTATTGTTTCAAAAACCTTTTCTGGGGGACCCGTTTGAAAATAACTTTCAAAAGTATGTAAAATAAAAAATTTCGCTATACTTAATTGAAAAAACCTTGAGAATTGAGCAAAATTACAGAAATTATGGATGGATTACAAAAAAAATCGAAAAAAAACTAGATACACAACCTATCGACCAACTGAAATTCTAACCGACAAAGGGTCTTCGACTTCTAACATCGGCATCAGAATCACCAAAATCTGTGAAACATCTATATTTTAACAGTTATAATTGTTAACTATGATTAAAGTCGTAGTAAAAAAATTTGATATCAAGTTTTTTCAACGTTAAGATAAATCATTAATCAACCAATGAACCACCATTAAGTAGGTTGATATATTAGTATTCGATTTGATTTTTTTTTCAAAAGTCCAAGGTTATATATGTTTGGCATTTAAAAGCAACACACATTTGGGTTTAAAGTCTTCCAACGTCTCTTCCATCATCAGCCACACGTGCCCTCTTTTATTGGTAAACTCATATGCTCCTTTGTGCAACTACTTCTCCTCAATGTTCTCAAAATCGCTAGGCGCTAGTCGGGCGGCAAGGGTGGGTCTAGCGCCTAACCAATAAATCGGAGATTAAACGGGAATTAATCGGAAATTATTTTTAGAGTTTTAAGACTATTTTAATGTTTTTAAAATATATTAATCCATTATAATTAAATTTTTCTATAATATTGTTTTTAAAATTGCATTAAAGACATAAAAACATATTTTTTAAAAACAAATTATGATTTTTATTAAAATTTTGAACATAAGTTATTGTAAAATATCATAAAAATTCCAATCTAAATGTCTGAATAACAAAAAAAAAAAAATTATCTAGCGGCGAAAATAAATCTAGCGATTAGGTGCTAGTCGAGGCGGCGAGGGTAGGCCTAGAGACTAAACGGGGAATAATCAGAGCTAGGCGGAGATTTTTAGAACAGAGCTTCTCCTTAATGTGCACTTTTATTGGCTCAACTAATTTTGTATTGGATGTAAAAACAAAGCCTACTCTTGTAGCTATGTGGCAAGATCAATAAGCTTCATTTCTACAAAGAAAATGATAGTTCGCAGAAAAATTGTTGGGATAATTGTAGGCTTGTAGCCCTTTCAAAATTAGTTTTGAGTAAACCAAAATTTGTTCGTTCGTCTTGATACTTTTACAATGTCCCTTTGTGTGATTCCTCTTTTCAGGACCTCATTTCTCTTCATATTCAGACTCCAACATCACTTTCTCTATCAAAATTGTAATGATCTTCTAAAATGGCTATGCTTCCTTTACGTTTTTTTTAATTTACTACTAAAATGCATTCTAATATTAATCAAAAATTGAGCGATCAGACAATCAAACTAATAATATTTTTAACGGTACAATGACTGGATGCCATATTCGATTTTGTTTTAAGCAATTCTACTGTCACTATTTTAAAAGTTTCCAATGTAAGAGCATTTCCAACACATTCTTCTATTTTTTTTTTAATTTTAAAATAGAAGAATACTAAAACAGAATTGAGTTTTGCTCCAACTCAGAGTTCTAATTTTTACTCTAAAATATAATATTTCAAGTATATTTGTTATCTAGTTATTTATTATTTTTGTAAAAAAACATCTATTATTTAACAAAATTGTAAATTTGTCTCACTTATCTTATTTTAAGCCAAAATCCAATAAAATTATGTTATCATTGAAATGAAAAATTTATCATATAAATAAAATACTTACACAACATAAAAAAATAATAACAAACACAACAAAAAATAATATATTTTAAAGCATAATCATTAGTATTTTCTCACAAATGATGAATTTACGCATTTCTAAGTGTGAAATGAGCTAAAAATGAGCTAATATCTCTACTAATATTGTTTATAAGCTAGTATAGAATAAATTATCTAAATTAGTTAACTACATAACTAAAAAATTGTTTAATAAATTTTTTGAAGTAAACAAAAAAAACATATAAACATTAAAGGGCTACTTTATAAATAAATAAAGTTTTAACTCTATAATAGAGTAATAAGAGCATCTCCAATCACACTCTATTTTTTCTTCTAAACTTTATTATAGAGTAACATTTGCTCAAACTCATCTCTATATTTCATTCTAAAATAGAGTAAATGATAGTATTATTCTATATATAAAGTAACTTTATTTTTCCCTCTATATTTTATTCTACAAATAGAGTAGAATATTGAAGAGAAACTCTATCATGTTTTAGAGTTACTCTATTTTAGAGTAAAAAATAGATAAATACATTGGAGATGGTCTAAATAGTATTACTCCAAATATAGAGTATGTTAAAGAATAGGGTCTAAAAAATAGAGTGGGGTTAGAGAATGTTTTACTCTATAATAGAGTTTAGAGAATAAAATAGAGTGGAGGTTGGAGATGCTCTAAATATATGGTTTGTGGTGAAGTTGTGGATAATTTGCGTTTGAGCAAATGTACTCTTGGCGGATATACTTCTAACTCACCTTCTACATTATATATACTTAGACATTCATCTATCTATACAAGCACATTCACATCCTACACATTCACATCCTACACATTCACCAACACCATTCCCACCATTGTACACATTCATCTATACAAGCACATCATAGACATTCTAATATACACCATACACATCTACATTCTACACATACATCTATACAAGCACATCCTACACATTCTCATATACACCATACACATTTACATTCTATACATTCATCTAAACAAGCACATCTACATCCTACATATTCATCTATACAAGCATATCCTACACATTCATCTATACAAGCACTACAAGCACTTCCTACACATTCATCTATACAAGCACATCTACATCCTACATATTAGAGGAACAACTTGCGGACCAATTAATGTGAACCGTTAGAGTCCGTTTATGAAATGAAGTCCGTGAAGATTATGAAGCCCAAACCGAAAAATATTTTGGAATCTTATTGTGATAAGGATTAAGTTGATTTAGATATATATATATATATATATATCATAATTCTTAGGGGATGTATTGGATGAAGAATTTGGAGAAATTTGAGTATGTTTTAATGTGTTTTGAGATGATTTGATTGAATTTTGGTGAATTAGAAATTCTATAACTATTGTAAAAAGCAAAAAATAAAACTGGACACTACATAATACATAAAACTATCTCTAATTCGATTCCAATATTTATCTTCTAAACTAATATATACTTGGTAAATTATTCATCCAACCATTTATAGGGGTGGAAAAAATAACTGAAACCGAAAAAACCGAACCGAACCGTAAATTTATACTTCGGTTCGGTTTTGGTTTTGCTTAAAAACTTATTCGGTTATCATTATAAAATTTACTTTGGTTTTGGTTCGGTTCGGTTTAAAACCGTAAAACCACAATTTTTTTAAACTTTATAAATTTACTTATTATATATGCTTAAATAGATAATTGTATCATGAGTTTTAAAAAAATTAACAACAATACCTTAAAACAGTTGTACAAAAAAAATTAATAAAAGAAATATACAAAAACTCTAGATATATAAGCAGCTTATATATTATTTAAGGTTTTAGATCATTCATTTATTTTTTATTAGAGTTTCATCAAATTATTTTTGCAAGCCGCATTACTAAGTTTGACTTCCATTCTCTTTTAAGTTTTCTAATAGAATCGATTTTGAGTTTTAACTTTCAAATGGTATGATTTTGAGTTTTGGTTTTTAACAAATACAAATACAATTAAAATTTTAATGTTTTGATTTTGAGTTTTTAGTTATTATTTGTTATAAAATCATGAAATAATCTACAAAAACCGAAACCGAAACCAAACCAACCTGTAAACCAAAGAAAACCGAACCAAACCAAACCGTATTTCAATCGGTTTCTAAATGGTTTCATTTTCTATAGAACCGTAAAACCGAAAAACCAAAAAAAACCGAATCGGAACTGAACCGTAAACCGGAATGCTCACCCCTAACCATATTAGTCTTATATAATGGAGCAATAGACATTTTATTTTCAAAATTTGCATTATAATATTAAAAAAATCGTTATACTATTTTGTTAATTATTAATAGAAAAATGATATTCTAATTTTAAAATCCAAAATAAATTATTTTTGCAGAGTGTCGTAAAAACTTATATCAGTATTCAGATATCCGAATAAATCTCAGCCGTTGATCGGCTAATCAACGCTGTACAATAAAACTAGACTTCGTAGAAGAGCGACTAGTTTACCCAACACTACCTGTTACTACTTCTCAGATAGGGATCTCAACCGCACCACAACAAACCCTAATTTCGTCAAGTCCTTAGAGATTCGATTTGCAAAAATGGCTTACGCTTCTCGTTTCCTCTCCAGATCTAAGCAGGTATACTCGATTCTTCTGATTCATTTCAATCCTCTTCTTCGGTCTGTTTGATTCCTCTTTTTTCCCCCGATTTCTGGGTTTTTATGTGTTTCGATGCGATGATTTGAGTGATAAGATGGATTTGATGGTTTGCCATTTCCAATTTCGTCATCGTATGTGTTACCGAATTTTAATTTATCTTCTCTACTATCTCGATCGGAGAGTTTTATTGAATTGAATGATTCATTTTATGGTCTTGAACTCTGCTAGTATGATACGTTTCTGATTAACTTATCTTATGGTCTTGAACTCGTTATGCAGCTACAGGGAAGTCTTGTCATTTTGCAGCAGCAACATGCTATTCCAGTTCGTGCCTTTGCAAAGGAAGCTGCTCGTCCAACATTTAAAGGAGATGGTTTGTGAACTTAACTGATATCTTTTGATTTGTAAATTGGACAAGTCATTTTTATACTTGTAATTTCAATAATACAGTTAGTTGAATTTGTTTTTTCTGAAAACATTTGCTTTCCTTTGTTTAGCCTTTCATGTTTTTGAATTTAACATGGTGTCTAGTTGAAATGATATGAAATTTGTTGGTCAGTGCAATGTAATCTTGAGAATCCCAGGCCATGATTGCTAGGATTGTTGTTCTGCAAGCTATGTTGTTAAGAAGTTTATTATCTCTTTACTTCTTCTGTTGAGTTTTTATGTGTCCAGTTTATGTTCAGTGTATTGTTAAAATCTGTAGTGTGTGTTTGGAGTGAACAAGCATTACCATTTACTATTATTGACTCAAAAGTTTTACACTTTTTTGACAGAAATGTTGAAGGGTGTCTTTTTTGATATCAAGAACAAATTTCAGGCTGCAGTTGATATTCTCCGTAAGGAAAAGATCACCCTTGACCCAGAGGACCCAGCTGCGGTTAAACAGTATGCAAATGTGATGAAGACCATCAGGCAAAAGTAGGCCTCTTGTTACTCTTTTCTAGATGTTTGTTGTTTAGCTTGGATGTATGTTACTGTATCTATTTCTGTTTTTTGGGGCTTTCTGGGTTTTACTTTTCAATTTCCCTGAAGCTAATGTCATATATGGGTCAGGGCTAATATTAGACCTTGTTAATTTGGATTCTTGTCCTGTGTTTTCTTGTTATGCAGGGCAGACATGTTCTCAGAATCTCAACGGATTAAACATGACATTGACACTGAGACTCGGGAGATTCCAGATGCTCGTGCATACTTGTTGAAGTTGCAGGAAATCCGCACTAGGTAAGTGTTAGACTTCGAATTAGTTTTCAGTCATTACTTTGGGTAGTTTGTCTCACCAGTCAAGTTTCTTTACTTATGTCAATAAATTCAATGTGTGACAGTAGCAGTAATTCTAAATTATTGGAAAACCACCCTGTAATATCTTGAATGTGATTGTTAAGCAATTATTTGAAAACTGCATTATCTTTATCAATCTTTTTTATTTCCCTCTTTGTTCTGCTATTGTTTGCAACATTTTATGAATTGTTGAAAGCAGTCTTAAGTTATTCTTCTGCTTGTGGTATATCTTGCAGGAGGGGGATTACTGATGAGCTTGGTGCTGAGGCCATGATGTTCGAGGCTTTGGAGAAAGTCGAAAAGGACATAAAGAAGCCTCTCCTGAGAAGCGACAAGAAAGGAATGGATCTCTTGGTTGCCGAATTCGAGAAAGGCAACAAAAAGTGGGTCATCTCTCATCAACCACACATACAAAACAAGAAAAAATAATCCCCATTGCTCCTTATTTATATATTATAGCTAATTGAATTACATGTTTGCATTTCATTAATCTGAACAGGCTTGGAATTAGAAAAGAAGATCTTCCAAAATACGAGGAGAAGTTGGAGCTTAGCATTGCCAAAGCACAATTGGATGAGCTGAAAAGTGATGCTCTTGAAGCAATGGAAGCTCAGAAAAAGAAGTAAGTTTTACTTTGTGTTTCTCATTTATAGCAGTCTTTGATCTCCATCTATGTTATAACACGATGGAACTTACGGATTTTTTTCAGGGAGGAATTCGAGAATGAGGAAATGCCTGACGTGAAGTCTTTGGACATCCGTAACTTCCTCTAAGGTTTGATCCTTAGAAACATTTGATTTGTTGTAAGGCAGAAGAAGGATCTTTGCCTTGAAAGAGAAGATCGTTCCCTTTGCTGTTTTTGGTTTGGCGTTTAAATAAAAGCTTCCCCATGGATTGATTGGAAGAATACCTAATGAGTCTAACTTTCTCTGTGGTTATATTACGCTTCGAGATTTTTAGACACAAACGTGGTTTCATGTTTTTGATAATGGTGATAAATGAAATTTGAGATGTTTAAATAAAAAGTGATGTTTAAACCGAATCAAAAGAGTGCCGAGGAAAGTCCATTGTAAAGATAATTTAACTAACCAAATAATTTAGAACAGAAGATATAAAAAAATATCAAAGCCTTGCAATTTAGCAACGGCCCATAAAGCCCAAAATAGTTTTTAACCTTGTTATACAAAAACCTTCACGTAAGGCGAATATCGCCTCATCAATTTCGTCAATGTCGACCCCAGCAAGGAAAACGATGAAGATGGAGCCGTCGACGACTCCGCAATGGAACCCAATCCCGTCACTTCCCTATGATTTTGTATTGAACTGCATAGCACGTGTTTCAAGGTTGTACTATCCTACACTCTCCTTAGTCTCCAAGAGCTTTCGATCTTTCATTGCTTCACCTGACCTTTACAACGCTAGGTCACTCTTGGACCAAGCCGAGAGTTGTCTCTATGTGTGCTTAAACATCTTTGCTATTAAGAGTCCTCGTACCATCTGGTTCACCCTCTACCGGAAGCCTGATCAAACCCTAACCAATGAACAAGAAACCATTAAGAAAAAGAAGTTAAGTGAGTATGTTTTGGCTAAAGTCCCAATTTCCTATTCTCTTGATGCGCTCTATAATAGTCTTGTGGCGGTTGGTTCTAATATCTACAACATTGGTGGATCATCCCTTTCCTCTAGAGCGGCTAATCCGCTCTACTCTAGAGTCTCGATACTGAATTACCGCTTTCACACGTGGAGCGTTACTCCAAGCTTGCCGGTGGAACTAAATTCACTTTCTGCTACTGTCGTTGATCAAAAGATATATGTGGCAGGTAGCTACAAGCTTGATCAAAACATATCTAGCGACAATTCCTTGGACTCTATATCTTCTTCTTATGTTAACTCGTTCCATGTGTTGGACACAAAAACCCAAATTTGGGATACTTTGCCCATCGGCACAAAAGACTCATTATTCAACGAAACCTTATCTATTGACGGAAAGTTCCACGTGGTGACTATCAAAGAAGCAGAGGGAGTTGCTTATGATTCCAATGAAGGAAGATGGGACGTGGTTGGACAATGGCCGCGTTTTTGGTGGTCTTCACTTGGTTATTGCGTGATAGACAAGGTATTATACTCTGCTATTAAAAATAGTAATGAGGAAGAAGTTAAACTGAAATGGTATGACACTAAAGTAAGAGATTGGAGAAATAAACCAATAGTACATTGGTGGTACCTGTATATCTGCAACAGAGGGAGTAGCTTTTTCGATATCTTCAGCAGTAATCTCTGTCCTATAGTCACCAGCAGGTTTGTCCGGTTTCACAAATTCGTCAAGAATCACCAATAAGGCCATTTTGATCACCCGAGTCCATTGCAAAAAGAATAAAGATCCTCTAAGAAGCTATACCTTTAACTAAACCCTCAGTCCCATCTTCACAAAGAACCATCTCACAATCAACAGCTACCATGTTTGTTGATTTCATCACCTTCCACATCTTCATTCCAATATCAGATACAAACCATTCCTGCTTAGCAATTCAACAGAGTCTTAAAGAACAAAACTTTTAGATACATAAAACATCAAGAACAGCCCTATTGTTTAGGAGAGGGAAACAAACCTGGGAGTATGGCTGGAATGAATAGTCTACTGAGTAATTCGGGTGCTCAACGGTCAATCGAACTAGCCTCTGCACTGCCAAACAACAACAAGAATATAAAGCTCACTTCAAACTTAAAACACTCAAAAACATGATTTTTATCCAACAAACCTGCTCGGGAGAATTTGGCACTAACTGTTTGGGGAAGAAGAAACAGAGTTTAGGGTTTTTTTTAATAAAGAAGCTATTAAACCAATCATAACTCAACACGTGGCTCACTCGTGAACAAGTTACTGTAAAACTTAGCCATGGGGATTTCTCTCAAATCACCTTCTCATTTCCTTAACCGGTTCTTCACTCGTCGACCGGTTAGTCTCCTCGGGAAGTCTCATCCTTCCTTAGATGATTCATCGTTCTACAGAGAAGAATGGGTTTTGGGGCGCAAACCATTCTTCTTCCTTCTTCTCCTTCTTATAAATTCGCTGAGAAGAAGAAGTGATATATAAAAATAGAATTTCGACGGATATATCTGTCGGAACTGGCGAAAAAATTAATCTTTCCCGGTGTTTTTCGAAAATATTTGGAACATTCGCGCCTATAAATTTTTGCTTTCCGACGGATAGCAAAAAATTTAAACAAATTTAATTCACGCGGCAACTTACGCGGTCAAATTTTCATTTTCCGTCAGAAATTTCCGACGGATTTTCGACGGAAAATGAAATTTTTTAATTAAACTCATATGCAACATATTTAACACATTTTATACATAGTATCCATCGGAAATCCATCAGAAATTTCCGACGGGTTTGTGGTTTCGTGGTCGTTTACGATCCGTTTCTCTTGAAATATGTTTGTAATATGATTTATTACTCATTTCAATGATAAAATACTAACAAATACCTTGTTACATATTAAATATACCAAAATTAGAAAATTTTATTTGTTATGTTTATAAATCATCGCTTAAGTATATGTATCATTGTCTAACATGTAAACATGATTATATGAATTTTTCTAATTTTGGTATATATGATATATAACAAGGTTTTTGGTATTATATTATGATTGAAATGAGTAACATAGCATACTACAAACATATTTCAAGTTAAACGGATCGTAAAAGATCACGAAACCACAAAACAGTCAGAAATCTGTCGGAAATTTTTGACGGATTTTTGACGGTTTTGTGGTTTCACGTGTCTCGTTCTAAGGTTTAGTCTGACATATGACTTGACAAGCCGAAAAATCCGTCGGATTTATATTCCGTCAAAAATCCGTCGAAAATCCATTAGAAATCCGTCAGAAAATTTCAGACGGATTTCCGAAGGAATATAAATCCATCGGAAAATTTCAGACGGATTTCCGACGGAATCATCAATTTCCGACGGAATATAAATCTGTTGGAAAATTTCAGACGGATTTCTGACGGAATCGTCAATTTTCATGTCTATCGGAAATACGTCGTAAATCCGTCGGAAATTCCGTCGGTTTTGTGGTAAATTTCTTGTAGTGATATATATAGTGTTAACATTAACATAATGATAACATCCACATAATGTAAACTTTCCTAAATACAAAGTAAATATGCTAAGAATATATTAAGATCGACTTCTTCTTCAAGTTTTTCTATTTATTCTTCACGGCTTCACGGGCTTCACAATCTTGGTCCCCAAGATACACATTTTTACGGTCCATTTATCTCCAATACTCCCCGCATGACAAACGTGGGATGCAAAACGCAAAATCTGCAATCACAAAGCAGATCACGTATGTTGTGGACAGTATGTCGAAGACGGAAAAACAAGTCAACTGACTCCTCCGGATAGAAACTTCAATATTGAACAATAGGAGTGGAACTTCAGTTTGTCTTTGGTCTTGATAAAGGGAATAACAACATCCCGTGGATACAAATCATGCAACACCACAAACAATTGTCTTTGTCTCGGACAGTTCACAAACTGGACTAAAAATATGACATAAAAACTTGAGCCTCTAATACAACTTTCCCGTAATGGTTAAACTATAACCAAACTCTCCCCGTAATAAAAGAAGCCAAAAAAAAAAATTAAAACTCTAACAAATTTTGAGCTCAAAAACAAATCCCAAAACCTAGAAATTACTAACCCGTGAAAAATCATGAACCCTTGAAAGAAAAGATCTTTAAGAAACACTCCAATAAATTCTTAGACTTCAAAAACATAAACCCAAACTATAAGTAATAATTTTATTTTAAAACCATATAATTTAACTTAAGCTAAAACCAAAACCACGTACCCAAAACCAAATTGAATACTTACTGAATTTAAAGACTAGAACAAAATCATGAAACACTTCACGTCATCTCGTCTTCTTTGGTGGTCACCGATTCTCTCTTTTTTTTTGTTCTTCTTTCTTTTTTTTTGTAAATCACAAAACTTTTAGTGCAGAATTTTCAATACCGACCCACTAGGTTTGGATCGAATACTCTGATACCATGATAAATATTATAGAATAGAATAGTTTATTGAGTTGTTTAGTATGAGATCCTAACATACATATATATAGTGTTAACATTAACATAATGATAACACCCACATAATGTAAAATTTCATAAATACAAAGTAAATATGCTAAGAATATATTAAGATCGACTTCCTCTTCAAGTTTTTCCATTTAGTCTTCACGGCTTCACAGGCTTCACAATCTTGGTCTGCAAGATACACATCTTTATGGTCCATTTATCTCCCATATATAGAGTTATAAAAACATTTTTTATATTTTGGGTAGTGCAGCTCCATAGGGTCTCCATAACGTGGGTCCGCCCATGCTCGTTCCATATGTTGGACACAAAAACCCAAATTTGGGATACTTTGCACATTGGGACAAAAGACTCATTTTCCCATGAAACCTTATCTATTGATGGAAAGTTCCACGTGGTGACTATCAAAGAAAAAGAGGTGGTTGCTTACGATTCCAATGAAGGTAGATGGGACGTGGTTGGACAATAGCCGAGTTCTTGGAGGGATTTAGTTGGTTATTGCGTGATAGACAAGGTAATCTACACTCCTAGAAATGAGGTAAAAGTTAAATTGAAATGGTATGACACTAAAGTAAGAGACTGGAGAAATTTGAAGGGTTTGGTTGGGCTACCTAAGTTCCCTCGTAATGCTCAAGTTAAATTGGCTGATTATGGTGGAAAGATGGCGGTTTTGTGGTGCGACGGGATTCAATTTAAGAAGAAGAAGAAGATTTGGTGTGCAGAGATTGCTCTTGAAAGGCGCAACAGTTGTGAAATTTGGGGAAATGTTGAGTGGTTTGATCATGCGCTTACAATTCGCGGAGGATTTGATTTAATCAAGGTTCTTGCTGCTACTGTGTGATGGATGATAATGCGGCTTGAACATGTTTTGGTAAAACTATCGTTCTTATTTGGAATGCCTTTTTTGCTGTCTCTTGAATCAATCTTGAACCTAATTTTGAACCTAATTAACCAAGTGGTGGTAGTGGAGTAGTTCCTTTCTAGTGGTGAGAGTCGCCATGTTGGTCTAGGCCAGAGATCGACTCCCCACGGAAGCGGAATTGCAACATTTAAGTCATTTGGCCACCAGGACTTTCACATGGTCTCTCCGAGCCCCAGGATTAGTCGGTGTTGGGGGACTAAGCGTTGGTGCAGTACGGGCTAACAACCCTAAACTGATGGACTCCAACGGTCCCTAGTTTCAGCCAGATTACCTGAGTTATCAAAAAAAAAAAATTGAACCTAATGAGATTTACATTAATTAACTATCTCCTACGTTTTATTTATTTTTAATAGATTTATCATTTGCTGAGTCTTATGAGTTCCAATTTACTTATAGGACATTCAAATGTATTTGTTGCTGGTAGTCTAAAAGTTATCCCGCAGCTTCATATGTATGTGATCATCGTAGTCATGCTCAAAACCGAGGTAAATAGTAAACGTAAAAGGAATCACAACAAATCCAACACAGTCACAAATCAATAAATAAACTTGGTCAAAACCATGCATTAACATGACCTGAGAACCAAAGGATCTTCATCAAAGAGAAACCAAAAGACCATCAACATTTATCATCAAAAGCTCAAAGTAGAATAATTTATGAGTAAGAAGCAAGTTTGAGAAAGCCTCGAAGCAGTAAACAGAAAATAGCTTCGCATGTTTTTCTCAACCTCTGCAGTATTAACACTACTACTATCACTAAGACTCTCTAAAGTCTAAAGATCTCCACTACATACTTTGAAGGTAGAAAAATTAGGACCCACAAGTCGCTGCCTTCTTTGAACAAATCTTGGTTAGAACTTCTAAGAGTTTCTTAAACAAAAAAATGATTATTTTAATAGAATTTAGTGATATAATTAAATTTTAATTTAAACAAAAAAATAGAACAAACATATGAGGGACATATGTCCCTATGGGTTCTTAAACAATAAACTATGAGTTCTTAAACAAAAACTTTAAGAACTCCCTCTTTCTCTTTCTCACACTTTTTATTTTTTATTAATAAAAATCTTAAAAACCCTTCTCAAGAACTCTTCTTAGAACCTCCATTGGAAGTGCTCTTATATATAACGAAGGGATGGTTTTTTAATTTATAAGAATTGGGCCCAAAAACATAAACGTATTACGAATTTATGATTACGTGAATGAGGCACAAAAACAGATTACAATAATTAAGAAAAGAATCAGTGTAAAATAGAAAAAGGCCATTTGAGAGTTTTTAAATGGTGTTTAGATTATAAGTTTTTTTTTGGGCTTTTGAATTTTAGTTTTTATAATAAAATAAAAAGAAAACTTTAAAACAAAATTCTCATTAAAAACTCACAAGTGTGGATATTAGATTTTGTTTAGAAATTTGCAAAAACTCTTAAAATCTAGATTCTCTATTTTTTTTTAGAAAATCTACTTTTCTCATAATCTTGATCGGATAATTAAGTGGCTTTTGGAAAATTAAAAACCAAAAATTATGGTAGAAACTACTATCATTCAAGGTAGCTTCTCATTAAACAGTTTCCAAATTTTATTTTATTGATTATCTCCAAAATTATAGTTAGAACTAGTCTCAAATCGAAAAATTTACATATCAAACTATTTTATTAGTCTTTCAAATGAATATTCAAATCGGAGTTTTTAGTTAATTAATCTCAAATAAAAGTGCACAAATATAGTACAAATCAACAATGTCTCCATAAAATTCCTCCAATCTCTCCTTCTAATGAACTACACACGTGAAAGGACAATCATCCTCTGTAACTGTTCCATTGGTCCTAAGAAAGTTTGTCAATGCTCCAAGGTCTAACAGATAACCATTATTCTTATTGATTAGATGCCTAGGAAAGCAGTTGACAAGTTCTTGAACAGATAATCGAACTAATACTTTGTTCTTTATTTTGTATATACTAGACGAGCTCCTAGTTTACTGGAAGGGGGGAAGCAGTGACTGCAGCAAATCATGGCAGACATCTATGCCTAATGAAAGTAGCTAGAGACTTGCGTTTGAAACTTTTGAAGGATGTCACAGAAGGGATTAAACACCTGCACTCCTTACGAATAGTGCACAGGGACCTCCGTCCAAGCAGCATTTATATAGTTACGGATACGAATAAGAAGTTAACTGCAAAGATCGGTGACATGCGGATTGCTTGGGTAATTGAAGATACTAATATGTTGGAATTAAGTGATCTGAAAGAAACTAATGGTTGGAAATCACATGAACAATTGTGTGGACTAATACCTACAACACAAAGTGATATCTTCAATCTTGGATGCCTCTTCTCTTTCACTCTCAGTGGCCATCATCCTTTTAACGAAAATGATACATTGATCAAGTCAAATAAGTGTAAGCTCCCAACATTGATTCCTCCTTTCCCGGAAGCTTTAAGTTTGATCGAAAGGTTGTTGAAGAAAAATCCAAAGCTTCGGTATAATGCTATTCTTCTTTGTGATTATATCAGATTGATTTTTATTTTATAGCAAATGGATTTGATAATTTTGTGACATTTGATTTCATTTGCAGTTTAACTGCATGTGATATCCTTAAACACCCTGTGTTTTGGGAATTCAGTACAAAGCTTGAATTTCTGTCGCACATTGGTAACATAGTGAAGAGGAAGTTGCATAAAAAATCTCTTTATGACCCACTGGTAGCGGTTACGAGGAGCGCTTTGGGATGTTTTAATTGGAAAGCTAAGCTAATGAATGAACATGTTTTGAATCTTGAAAGACATAAAGAGTACACGTCTGCTTTTTCGGGGATATATTCAGCTGGGTGTCTTCCAGATCTGTTAAGAGCATTAAGGAACACCCGGCAACACTTCGGTACATACGATGCATCACTTGACCCTATACTAGTGGTTTGTCCTCTCTAAGCAAAACAAATTTTATAATAATGGAATAATAATCTATGAGTTTGTTTTTAAATAACTTCTTCTAATTTTTTCAGGGAACTTTTCAAACTGATTATGATGTATTCCATCATTTTGATATTAGATTTCCAAATCTCTAACACTGTGCAAATGCAAGGGAGATCAAACACTGTGCTTGGAACGCTGGATGTGATCGGTTACTTGAGTCCATTATTTTCTATAGCTTTGATTTGAATGAACAAGATATCATATCTCTAGTCTCGTCTTTATGTTTGTAGGAAATCATAATTATGTTTATGAGGAGGAAATTATGTTTTGTATAGTTTGTTCTTCTTTCTCTTTAACCATATATGAGATTATATGACGTAAATCTATAACAAAATATAATTCACCTTAGCGTTATTCTTTCTTATTTTGTTTTCTATTTTTTTCTGGTCGAATACCTTAACATTATTAACACTATGTCTTTTACCCGCGTGGTGCGTGGGTCTATTTTTATCGATTTGTCTTATATGTTTTGTGTTTATTCAATTTTATAAGTAGCAAGAATGTTAAAAAAGTTTGTATTTTATTTTATTTTAATTAGTTTATTTTAATCATATCATATGCTTTTAAAAATATTTGTGGTATTATTTATGTAAGTTTTTGTAAATATAATTTTAATATAGAAAGTAGATTTTAAGATTAATTTTTGTTTGAAACATATTAAAATATAATGTATCATTTTCTTTTATTTATTTCATATTATTGAAAGATTACTGTGAGTAACATAGTTACAAAGAAATATATTTTGACAAAAATTTAAAATTAAATTACAAAAAATAGAAACATATTTTAATTATTTAATTAGATGTTCTTTTATTTAATTTCTACACATGCCATCCAATTTTTAGTCACTTGAGTTTTTTTAAATGGCGATGTGTGAGATTTGGTGGTGCTTCATACAGTGGAGGCTAAATTTTATAAAGTTTAGTAAAATTAATGTAGATGTCAGATGAATACTTGAAAACTTAATTTTTTTCCTATTTGTTCTCCAATTGGTTTGTTACTTGAGTTTGTGTTTTGACTCTTTTTCATACATTCTATCTGTTTAAGGAAAAAAAGATTTACTATTTAAATGCAAAAGAAAAAAGAAACAAAGGACAGTTTCTTAGACTCAGTTGTTTGAAGGCCCATATCACATGTATTAGGAACGAAATAAAATGTGCCTAGTAATAGAAAAAGGAGAAGATATAGTAGGGAGAAGGGCCGATGAAGGAAGATGCAGAGTCCGTACCAACCGTTTCTCTTCGTAAGATCTTCAAAGGTACAACAAGTGTATCTTCGACACAGATTGACTTTCCAATCAGTCCTTTCCAAGGAATTTGGAGATACCACGGCGGTCTAGTGGTGCATAGATGTGGAGAACATAGCTGAAGCGAGTTCTGGATTTCCTGGCCGGAAGCTTGTAGCTCTGTTTCTAAACTTTGTCCTTGGCTTTTCTTAATTGTCATTGCATATTCTTGGGTTAATATGCTTTTGTTAATTTTCTTTATCTCAACCAAAGTGTATGCTGGAGGTCGGTTCTTCTAGATGTAGCTTTTAAAATTCAAAAGTTTTGCATTTTTGTGAACCATGTCTTCGCCGAGTAATTTCCAACAGCGATTCCGCAATGCAAGTGGATTGCCCACTTCACAATATATCAGCAATAAGACAAATAGTTGTCATAGCTCATTGAATAGCTTCATCCATTGCATCATGCCATTCAGAGTCAGAATCTAGTAGACTTCTAGCATAGCATGCTGATTTGAAATCTGGATATTTTTTGTAATTGAATGTTAGATTTTCGTCGAAACTTCTTGGTCCTCTTAGTTTATCGATTAGTATCCTTAGATAATATAACTCTCCTGTTGTTGAATGAATGTTGACTATTCTTTCTATCTTATTTTTCCATTTTTTCGTTCAGTCCAGACTTTACTGTCATTGATCCAAGTAAATATTGTTGGGAATTCCAAATAAGTTAACTGGCGAGCTTCTTTATATTCCTCATTTTTTTCCATCCAGGCTGTAAACATTGTTCTGTCAATATCTTCCTTAGACAACATTTGATGGAGATCATCTTTAGCTTTATATGTCATCTTGGGCTGTCCAGGCAGATGGATTATGAGTTTTTGAGCTGTATGTTATCTTTGGTGTGTGTGAAATCCAAACGTCCGCCACATGGCTTCACATGGCAGATAAGTATCAACAGTCAATGTATTCTTGTATTTCATCTCTTGGCATCTTTGTTGGTTTATTATGTTGAGTGTTGTTTGAGGCACAAACCAACGTTGTGTCTTCTCGTCGTAGTTTATATACACATTTAGTGCAGGCAATGAAGTTCTAGCCATAATGTGGTGAAATTTCAAGGATGGTAGCAATGTAACTGAAGTTGGCTTTCTGTTACAGTGGTATAATTGTAAGAAACTAATAGATTAAAATTGAGTACAAATTAGAAGAACCAATGTTTTATCTCAATATTAATACATGTGGAGTGTCGTTTTGCAAAAATTGAAAAATTCAGCAATGGTGGCAGGTTCTGACTTAGTAACCTCGCTGTTGATGATAACAGAGTTCTTACCTTCTTCTCCAAGCCTTTATAAATAAATAAATATCACTTAGTACAGACTGTAAACAACACAAACAGAGTAAAATATATCCATACATACCATGTCAAGTATTCAGTAACATTGTTGTCGAAAAACATCCGAGTGGAAGAGGTGGAAGAGAGACAGAACATATCTAGACCATGGAATTAAGTTATGTAGGTAAGGTTAGGCGATTCATATTAATGAAAGTAGTGGGTTTAAGATTAGTTACCTCTAACTGTTCTTGGGTTCACAGCAGTAGCGAGGAGGACGATAGGTTTGACAACACTTGTCATCAGTTTTTTCTAGAATTTGACGGCGACAGTATCTCAAAGGGTTAGACAAATAACTGGTCCACTGGTTTAAAATGAAGAGAAGATGGTAAGCAAACAGTGTTTGTATTTAAACTTATAATTGGTGAGATCCAAGGGGGAAAGCTTCCTTACTCTTTTAGTTTTAGGTGGACTTTTATTTTGCCTTTAATGACCCTAAGAGCTATGTTATTATCTTTACCAGTCGGGACTGGATTGTTCAAATTCTCATCGTTGATGAGAACCATTTTTCCAATGGCATCGAGGGTAGTGGATGTTTGGAGTTAGAACATAGTGATAATATAAAGAACATATAAAGAACAAAATATTTTCCATATAGGTCCACGTTTATGTCTACTGCTTCTTCAAACTCTGTAAAAGAACGAATCCTAATTTTTTTCCTTTCAATAGAGTGGCTGGCCTCAGCAAACTGATCCAACTTTGTTTGATGGATGAATTGAATTAGAAACTTGAGGGAAACACCCTATAGTTTGTCTTGTTTTCAGAGACTACAGTTTTTTTATATTTTGTAAACTACATCGGGCTTGAGCTTTCCCTCATAGCTGCCTATTCGATTTGCCGTAATGAATGCTTGGATCACAGTAGACTGAATAAATTCATGTTTGAGAATATTTACTTATGAGATGTTTAAATTTAGAGGAATTTTCAACTACCTTTTGGTCGATGAGGAGCAGTTGAGACCCATAAGTAACTCCCCCTTTCTGGAATTTCTTGCCTCCCAAAAGTGAACTTCTTTGTTAGCAAAACCTTTTTTAAGATCATCAAAAACCACACAAGGAAGTAGTTTGGACGACAGGATGAAGTTCAAAGTGTCATAGTAATTCAATAAACTTTTGGTTTGATCTTTGAAGAATATAGCGTTTGATTTCTGTATGTTCAATTCTAAGTTTTAAATAGTTTATTTATAGGCAAACCCACTATTTCGGAATCTACAAACTTTCTCGTTTCCTTTAACAGAACTTTTCCGTTACTTAGTTAATTTTTTCTTTTTTTTTTTGTAAATTCAAATTTTGGCAGAATCTCATACTTTTCTTAGACTAATAACACTAACAACAACATTAACTTATTTTCTTGTGTTTGCAATTGTTAATTTCGCAAGAAGTCAGACTTTTCTTAGACCATTAACATTTACGTATTTTCTTTTTCCTGCAATTGTAAATATTACTGATATTAGAATAACAACATTAACTTTTTGTCCATGTCTCTGCAATTATAAATTTTAATTAGTTTAGTATAATTAGATTGTTAATTTATATATGATGATGTGTTATATTTGCTGACGTGGACCAATCAAATCGGGTTTTTTAAATCCTATGTGGAGGGTCTAAGAGCACTATAACTTCAACTTTTATATAATATAGATTTATATATTGTTTGAATTATGCATCTAATTATGAATCAATTAAGTGTGGAAAACCTTTTGATTCTCGTAGAGCATTCCCATTGGGATATCTCATTGAGATACCTTTCATTAAAAATAATGAAATTAATTGAAAAGTAAGGGAGAGAATAAGAGATGGTCACTTGTTCATTTGTCATTTGATCATTTTTTATTTTAAAATTAAAAAATTAAATATATAATTAAATTATATTAAAATATTATTGAAAGACTAATAAGAATATCTCCATTGGGGTCTTTCAATGAAAGATCCTTACCAAAATAATAATAAAATTATGATAAAGCAAGAGAGAAAGTGAGAGACTCATGGCAAAAGTCTCTCATTTGAGAGACCCATGAGAGATTCATTTTATACTTGTCAACATATAATTGATTCAACTATTTTTCTAACATTAATTTTAATAACATAATTAAATTTTATTAAAAATAATAATATTAAATTATTAAAAATTTGTAAAAGGTCTCTCAATGAGAAATCCTCGATGGAAGTGCTCTAAGGATGTCTAACTGATGTAAGTGCTCTAATGTTTTCTGCTATTTTACAGTATTTTTTTTATTTTTTCTATATAATTTCTCTTAATTTTAATTTCGATGTACGACAATTTTTTTATATACATATAACAAAATTGTTAAGTCTTTACACCATCAAGTGTTTGTATTTTCTCAAGAAGATTGGTGTGTTTGTTCGTGAATTCTTGGCACAATTTGTACTAAAATAAAAACTGATTTAGAGAGAAAAAAAATTATAAATTTATCAATAGCTAAACGATAATAACGTTACATAGTCATGCCCAAAACTTTAGAGACTTAAGGCAAACAATTATATATATATATATATATAAATTTTGCTGGTAAATTTTTAACACTATATTTTGCTATTAAAATATTTGTTGTAACTAAAAAATTTAACATATTTTTGTAATAAAATAGAGATAAAACACTATTTTATTAATATATGAAAATAAATTTTGTACTATTAAACTATAAAATGTAATTTTATACGATTTTGTAATCTATTTTTTGATTAATACTATTTTTAATCTACAGATATACTAAAATTTTAAATAAAAATTTGTAAAATGTTAGAAATAATTAAAACTATTTTCTTAATATATGAAAAAAATTAAACTAAAAATAACATTAATATACATATTTTACCAAAATTCTATATAAATTTTAAAACTCTGGAGGCCTAAATTTTGCTTAATAATCATGGAGCCTAAGGCAAATGCCTTTTTTTGCCTTCATAGGCACGCCCTGTTCTTAATGTGCAAATGGCAGAGATCAAAGACGTTGGTTTATGTATAACCACTGCAGCGTAAGGTAATGAATGTGAGGGTAACCAAAAAGGATAATATCAGCATAAACAAACAAATTCAGAACATAAAAAGAATTATTGGATTGGATGATAAGAAGAAGTATGATATAATAAGACTCACTTACATACAAAAATGTTATGATAATATTTGGTTGATATGGATAATATAACTCGCCTGGAGGTCTGTTCGATTCTCTCACCGGCATGGCGGATCTGCTTGAAGATGGTGGTTTCGTCAATGGTGGTGTTGTTTTCTCTTGCATGATCTCCTTTCGTTCGGCTCTCTTTTTCTTCGTCTGTCGCATTCGTCATCTCGGAGTAGGTGAAGCTCTTCCCTATCTGATGTTGCAGTTGTCTCTGGTTTTCTCGACGGTGTTGGTTTGGTGGCGGCGGAGGTTTCTGTGGCCTCTCTCAGGCGAAGTCTCCCTTCTTCCTCTTCCTCCTTCTCGAACCCTAGCCGGTGGTGGTGGTTCCTGTGCTATCCTAGTCTCCAGCGGTAGTTTTCTGAACCGGCGGAGACCAGCTTCGAATGTGGATCTGATCGGCGGATGCAGTTTCGCATATCATTGATTAGGGTGTCCTCCGGTTATCTTTTGGTTTAGGCGGTTGATTCTCTTGTTGGGTCAGCCGGTTTAGATTTTAGATTTTGGCTGGTTTAAGGTTTGGGTCTCCACCCATTTGTAATTGGAGTGGGGTTCTAACCAGCCTATTTTGGGATTGTTGGTAAAGATATCAACCCAAAATATATTTTAAAAAAAATTTAAGGCCATAAATATTTCAAAAGATAAACTAAGATAACACCAGTTTATTGTAAATTAAAGGATGCAAAATTCTTCAGGAGTTTCAGAGTGCTGCAAATAGGATCGTCCATCGTGATCTCATGTGTTGCGGGGAGAGTTTGTCCATCATAGGGATGTCATACCTGCAGAACCGTTTGTCGTAGATCCGAGTGTTGCAGAGAGCATGCACATCATGAGGATGTCGTATATGCAGAACCGCATGTCGAGGAGAATTTGCGTTATGGAATCGTAGTTTGAAGAAGTTGTTTATCGTAATAGCATATACTGCCAGATTGTCGAGTAATCATCATATTATGATTAGATCAGATGTATCTTCAATAATGATGTAATAGACTGGAAAAAAAACTAAGGAAAATTATTTTTATGTATAATGTTTTAATCTAAAATATTTTAGACTATGTCTATAACAAACGAACCTGCAAAGCTCAATATTTTTTTTTATTAATTATCTGTAAAATTATAGTAATAGTTCGTCTCATATCAAAAAAAAAATTGGTATAATCCAACCCAGTTACGAAAGTAGATGGTAAAGAGTAAAGACCCCTATGAACTTTTATAAAAATTATATTTACTTGCATTTTGAGAAACAAAACTGATAAAATGGTTACAATTTTGCGTCAAATTTGACCCCATAAAAATTTTGAAAATAAAAATTGACCCATTATTTATTTTATAATTATCTTTCGAATAAAAATTGAACTCGATGAAAATTAATGGCTTGCTCCACCACTGATCGAACCTATACTACTAAGAATATTTGGATTACGTTTTGCTTGTATATGTTATAAGTTAGCTTTATTTTGTGTGTATGTATGTGATTTATTTATTTTTAATTAGGGAAGTGATAAGAAGCTTATTTATATATTTTTTTAAAACGTGTCAATAATGAATTTTTCTGGAAAAGCCGCCGACATAAAGAGTGTGGGCTCACATGAAATTTCACGACGCGTCAAAAAGCAACCAAACGACCCAAAAAAAAATCATATCAAAACATTGACACGCAACTTTCTTTCAAATCCAAAAAAAAAAAAAAAAACCAATAATCTCGATCCATTAAACCCACGACGACCCAGAAACCGAAATCGAAAACCCAAGCAAACCCATAAAATCAAAATACCGAAATCCGAGGAAATATGGAGCCTTTGATGGAAGATGAAGAGTACAGTTTCAGGGAAGTTGTGTTGCCGTCGTTGATTCCAGTGGTGGCGGAACCGGAATTAGAGAGAGAGACCGGAGAAAGACGAAGAGGAAGAGATGTAATCGTAGCCGTTGATCATGGTCCCAATAGCAAACACGCCTTTGATTGGGCTATTGTTCATTTCTGCCGTCTCGCTGATACTCTTCACCTTGTCCACGCTGTCTCAAGTTTGTTCTCTCTTAATTTTGAGTCAATGTGAATCGTAGATAGTTCGATTTTGGATATTGATCTAAGTTTGGTTTTTGGATTTTGCTCGTAGGTGTTAAGAACGATGTTGTGTATGAGACAAGCCAAGCGTTGATGGAGAAACTTGCTGTTGAGGCGTTTCAAGTTGCCATGGTTAGGGCTTACTTTACCTTTTGTTTATCTCTTTTTTGTTTGCCTAAATAATGTTTGGAGATGAAACTATTTCTTGATTGCTAAGTTAGGATCTGAGAATCCAATACAATCAGGTGGCTTTAGAAACAATATGTAAAATTTTTACCTTACAATCCAATTGGTAGGAATTGTATGTTGCTGTGTAGCTTAGTTTTTGTATTTGTCGCATTTGCTATCAACCTTGTAAGTGAAAAATCTCACATTGTGATAATTACATATGAGAATAATCAGTGGTACACATTCTTTTCATGTATTCTTTGAATTGAATGACTTAGTTTGATACTGATTTGTTATGTTTAGGTGAAGAGTGTGGCTCGTGTTGTTGAAGGTGAAGCCGGTAAAGTAATCTGCAAAGAAGCAGAGAGACTGAAGCCTGCGGCTGTAATTATGGGTACACGAGGCCGGAGCTTAGTAAGAAGGTTCGTTAGAGATATATAAGAACAAGTACTAGTTGTGATCTTTTTTTTTTTTGGGTTTCTTGATTTGATGATTCTCCTTTTGGATTCTGATGCAGCGTGCTACAAGGGAGCATAAGCGAGTATTGTTTCCACAATTGCAAATCAGCTCCCATCATAATCGTTCCTGGGACAGGTACAATGCTAGATCAATCAATCATCGTAAAACTCAAGTAATTTTCATAGTTAGTTTGTTTAACTAAAACCTTGTGTTGTTAAGCAGAAGCTGGAGACGAGTCGATTGTAGACTGGAAACGATCAGGAGATTCAAAACCATAAAATAAAAAATTCAAGTCTTGTACAAGTATTTCCATGAAGACTGTTTGTTGTAGTCTTTGTTTCAGTGTATGTTCGTGAAAACTTGGGAGGTGTTGTCTTTGATTCTTCTTCTTCTGTGTGTCTATGTGTATTTTGATTTGGGTTTTGTAGTTTCAAGTACGAAAACATTTACTCAGGAATGAAATTATTGTATTGGTGTGATGTTTGAGTAAACGAAGATTCTTATCCTTCTATAGCAGAAAATATAAATATCTGGAATTTGAAGGAAATCGCGATTCTTCTATGCTCTGAAATTTTTCTTTTACGCATTTAGTCGAACACTTGGTCTGCGTCTTTGTGAACTTCAATAATATATCGTTGAACTTGAGAGATCGGAGAGTCAAAGTTTCAACGATGGCGGAGTTTGGAGAGCTCGAAGCTCAAGATGGTGTTAGAATGCCATGGAACATCATCCCCGTTGCAACAATCAAAGAAGAATCAATCGACTCTGAAATTCCAGTTTCCGCCATTTACACACCTCTAAAACCTCTTCAATCTTCCACAGATCATTCTCTTCTCCTTCCTTACTCTCCTCTCCGTTGCCGAACTTGTCGCTCAGTTCTAAACCCTTACTCTGTCGTAGATTTCTCCGCCTGTACTTGGGGTTGCCCTTTCTGCTTCAATCGAAATCCATTCCCGCGTAATTACTCTTCAATCGCCGATAACAATCTCCCGCCGGAGCTATTTCCTCAGTCAACAACCGTTGAGTATCTCTGTGATTCCTTCTCTTCTCCTTCTCCTCCTGTTTTCCTCTTCGTCGTTGACACTTCCTTGATCTCTGAAGAACTTGATTTCCTCAAATCATCTCTTTTCCAAGCTCTAGATCTTCTTCCTGATACTTCCATTGTTGGACTCATTACTTTCGACAAATTAGTCCGTGTCTACGAGCTTGGATTCCCACATTGCACTAAGTCCTACTTCTTCCATGGAAACAAAGACTTTACTAAAGATCAGCTTTTGGATCAGCTCAGTTTCTTCGTTAAGAACCCTAAACCTTCTTCTGGTGTCATCGCCGGTGTTCGAGATGGTCTTTCCTCCGATGACATTGCACGGTTTCTGTTACCAGCCTCCGATTGCCAATTTACTCTTCACTCTGTTCGTAAATTCATTGCCTTTAACTATCTTCTTTTTCTCTTATAACTTCAATTTTGTGTTCTAATTTTTGCTTCTTGCTTTTAGGTTCTTGAGGAGCTGGGAAACAACCCCTGGCCTGTTGAAGCTGATCAACGACCTGGGAGGTGCACCGGTATTGCTCTACGAATCGCTGCTGGTCTCTTAGGAGCTTGCTTTCCTGGCTCTGCTGCTAGAATCATGGCTTTTATTGGAGGACCTTCCACTCAGGGCCCTGGAGCTGTAAGTCCTTTTATTCTTGTTAAATCATATCCGTTAGGTTTAGCTGATGCTCTTCTGTTGCCTTTTGTTTAGATTGTTTCTCGGGAGCTTTCTGAACCAATTCGTTCTCATAAGGACATTGATAAAGATTCTGCTCCATGTTATCACAAAGCTGTTGAGTTCTATCAAGGGCTTGCAAAACAACTTGTTAATCAAGGCCATGTTCTTGATGTTTTCGCGAGTTCCGTTGATCAGGTGATTGGATGGAGAATTTTTTAAGTAATGTCTTTCTTGTTTCGCAGCTACCGTTTTATATAATGTGTGCTTCTCTAGGTAGGCATTGCTGAGCTCAAAGTTGCAGTTGAGCAGACTGGTGGATTTGTCGTGCTTGCCGAAAGTTTTGGCCACTCAGTATTTAGGGATTCTCTCAGGCGCGTGTTTCAGTTAGGTGAAAAGGATCTTTGCTTGTCCTCATGGTAATGGCTAACCTGACTTTAATGTATGTTTTCTTTATCGAAAATAGACAACCTTGTGTCTGCTATGTTCAGCTTCAACGAGTTGTTTCTTATAATTTGTTTCTCTCTTACAGTGGTATATTTGAAATTAACTGCTCAAAGGATATCAAAGTTCAGGGAATTATTGGCCCTTGCGCATCTCTCGAAAAGGTACCATATAATAGTGTTAAAGGTATCTATTTTTCCTTCAGCTTGTTGTGAACAATATGTTTACTTCCTGATGGTTGTTTGCAGAAAGGACCGTTGTGCTCTGACACTGTCGTTGGTCAGGGACATACAAGTGCATGGAAGATGTGTGGCCTCGACAAAAACACTTCCATATGTTTAGTGTTTGAAATTGCTAAAAGGGATACAGCTAATGTTGTTTTGCAGTCGCAGAACAATCAGTTTTACTTTCAATTTTTAACATAGTAAGGGATTTTATATTTTCCACCTAAAATTATTATTGCAAGTTATGGATGTAATAACTACATACTTTCTGCTTACGACACTCATGTTTTCTACAGTTATCAGCACTCAAATGGTCAGACAAGACTCCGGGTAACAACTATTTCAAGAAGATGGGTAATGGGAACTGAAAGCTTACAGGCAAGTTTCGAGTAGTATGTTGAGAATCTACAGTCTTAGTGGGGACAGAGACTCTTTTAAAGGAGAACATTTATGCTACCACTTTAATATGATCGGTGTGGCAAATATATATGAGAAACGAGTTACTACCAGACACATTAAATTGTGGTACTTAATGGCTTATTTCATCTTCTTGTCAAGAGAATTAGTTTATCCATTCTAGGTAGTGATTCGAAGCCAGATTTGAGAATTCTTCAGTGGTTTTTGTACATGGCTAGACTGATCCTGTTTCCCTCTGCATATAACTATGGTCTCTAACTAATACTTGGAAATTGCTTTGTTAAATATAGGAGTTGACTAATGGTTTTGACCAAGAAGCAGCTGCTGTAGTCATGGCACGACTTGTTTCTTTCAAAATGGAGACTCAGGTACTCGATGATGAAAGCTATTTAGATTACTTAAGCTGAATATCTGCTAGATGATACCATGTATTAGTGTTTCTTAGGTTTCTTATTTATTCAATTATTCTTATACAGCCTGAGTTTAATCCCCAAAGGTGGGTCGACAAAGCTTTGATAAATCTATGCACCCGGTTTGGAGATTACCAGAAAGGCAATCCTTCTTCCTTTAGCTTGGCTTCTCAGTTATCAATTTTCCCGCAATTTGTGTTTCACTTGCGCCGATCTCAGTTTGTCCAGGTACTCATTCTCACTGCCCATAAATGCATGAGAGACTGATATTCCTTTTTAACGCAAAGTATATCTTTTTGGGATCATTTTGGCTTTCCCTCTTTTAGGTCTTTAACAACAGCCCAGACGAGACGGCATATTTTCGAATGATATTGTACCGAGAGAATGTTTCTAATTCAATCGTGATGATTCAACCTTCACTGGTTTCTTTCTCATTCCAATCACCGCCAGAACCAATTCTTCTTGATGTGGCATCCATTACAGCTGACACAATCCTACTGTTGGATTCTTACTTCACCCTTGTAATATTTCACGGTGCTACAATCGCTCAATGGCGAAAAGCTGGATACCATAATCAACCTGAACACCAGGTATTGTTATTCAGTATCTTAAAAGAGATGATAAAAATTGTCTTCTAGAGTCTGATCTTCAAAAAAATCTTGTCTTCTCTGTGCCAGGCATTTGAGCATATGTTGCAATCACCTCGTGGCTATGCAGACACAATTATCAGCGAAAGGTTTCCCAGTCCTCGCCTTGTCATTTGCGATCAGTACGGTTCACAGGTACATCTCCTTCTTTGCCTATGCTTCCATTTTTAACCAGAATGAGTAAAATCCTGAGCTAGAGGTTCCTCTTGGCGAATATCTTGACCAATTAGATGTAGTAACTGATCCGTTTTCTGACCGGAGTAGTAAAAACTCAGTTCATGTTTCTTCTTCAGATGCTTATTATTGTTGTTTTGGTTAATTCTCTTTGTTGTGTGTTTTTGCAGGCTCGTTTTCTTCTAGCAAAACTGAATCCTTCTAATGGCGATGCATCTTTTTCCTGGGAGAGTAGTGTTTTCACAGATGATGTTAGCTTGTCTGTGTTTCTTGATCATCTTACACGACTCATTGTTCACTAAGATATTCTTTCGTACAGATTGTTTGTTCATGTTTGTTTCTCACCGAGAAGAAAACATTTGTATAGACAGAACACAAAAGGTTCTTGAAAGTTAAAGGGTGAAAAACAAAATTAAGACAAGGGTTACTTTGTGCACTTCAAAAAATCAAGGGGTCAGATTCAAAAGTTAATGATATTATGGACCTATTCATTTAAACTGTCAAAACGCAGCGTTTATTGCCTTGCCCTCCAAGGACGTCTAATTGTTCTACCCGCATCAGATTATTACCGAAAACCTTATATACATAGACAGACGTCGCCTCTGTGCTTTGCAGAAAAAGAAAGTAAAAAGAAAGAAAAAAACTTGAAGAGAAAGCAAATAGCAGGAAGAAGAGAAACAAAGAGATTCAGGTTAATTTATAGTTTCGAATCTTTCTTCATTAATTGTTTTTCTTATTAATTACTTGTGAGCAAGATAGTTCTGTTTACAAATTTTTGAGAAATCGTGAGTTTTTAATTTGTGTATAGATATTTCTGTTAGGAATTTTCTCGAACACTTGGTGGGTTTCATGTTTATAGTAATCGTTTTGTGGGATTGAATTATTGCTGTTTTATTTTAGGGATTGATCGAACACTGTAATCTCTGTTAGGAATTTAGTCGAACACTTGGTGGGTATTATACTTTTAGTAATCCTTGTGAAATTGCTTCTTTTTGGATTTTTTTTGCTTCGATTGAGCTACGAATGAATATTGCTTTGTTGTTGATAATTCGAATGGTTTTGGTTAGATGTTTTGATGAATTTGTATAAGTGATGTTTGTAAGACTTTTTAGGGTTAGCAGAAATTATATGGATCTTTGTTCTTGAGACTTGATGAAGCTATTGGATCATTCATATTAAAGAGATTTCTTTTTGTTTTTGGAACAGGAACGAATGGATTCCCAGACACACCAAACCGTGGATACTCAGACAAACCAAACCGTGGCTTCCCAGACAAACCAAACCGTGGATACTGAGACAAACCAAACCGTGGCTTCCCAGACAAAACCGGAAGCAACTTCATCATGCAGGAAGAGGGTTAAGGATGACAATGCCACTTACTTTGCAAACCTTAAGGATCGCATGGATGAATTCATCCATGCCTCAATGGATGACCACAAGGCTTGTTTCAAAACCACCATGAACAAGGTTCTTTCTCTATTCGCATTCCTAGTCACATTAATCTACCTACAAACTCATATGTTAACCATCTTCAAGATTCTTATTGTGCTTCATATGTGTTATACATCTTCAAGATGCTTTATTGTGCAATTCATTATTATTATTTAGTGTTAATGATCTGTCTCTTAACATTATCTGCTTTGATTTGTTAGGGACGTCGAATGTGGTTGCAGCAGAGAAGCAAGCTGAGACTAAGCCAGTCGAGATTCACTCACCTCTCGATCAGACTAAGTAGAGATTCTCTAACTCTGGGAACTGAAGAAAGATGTCTATCAAGTGTTTTTATTTGCTTTTTTTTCTTTTTTCTTGTTTAGTTAAGTGAACAAGTTTCAACTTTAATTTCTATGGTGTGAAAAAAATACTCTTCAAGTATTTGGGTGTTAATATATAACCCGCTTTTGGTTTTCTTATGTTAATTATATGACTTCTATATGACCATGGCATTACAGGACTGATCTTATCCTCGTTTTATTCAATATGCAAGTCTTTATCATTGATTACACATCCAACAGGCTTTGACATTATTAACTTGCTTGTTAAATTATTAGCGATAATTGTTTGCCATGTAACAAATTAACAATTTTATGAAACATGACCGCCAAACTAAAAAAACACAGTTACATATCTAACACTTTTTATTATTAGTGATAATAATAAATATTATTTTTCAAACTTGATAAACCATTATTATAAACTTAAATTGTTTGCTGCAATTTTGCAATAACTTCTCCAAATTTGAGTCCAAACTGATATGTTTGAGTGTTTGAGATAAGATTAACGTTTTCTTGTTCATCAAGAAAAACAAAAAAATATTTGCAGTGTATTTTGTTATTATTCTAAAATTATAGATTTTTACTTGTCCCTTACTACATACTTTACAGAAATTAAATGGGATTATATAAAAAAAAAAGTATACGGTAACGTACTTTTTTCAAGCATCATATTTCCCGCCAATTTGTTTGTTCTCTACAATACAAAAAAAAAAAAAAGGAACTGTTGAATTGAAATTTTTTTTTTTTTTAATATCAAACTCTCTCTATTTTGGTGGATTTGAATGGTTGGTAATTGGTAAACGGTTCTTTAAGAAAAAAAAAGAGAGAAGGTGACTTCGCCCTAGTTTTCATTTGATCTAAGGCACATGTACCAAAGACATGGAGCCGACTTAAGAAAATAACCATCGATTTAAAATGGTCTTCTGCCGCTGGATATCTGCTCTTCCAGTATGAGCATTGTCGACAATACTTTTTCGGGAGCTCCCCGAATATCTTTCTCCCCAACGGGAAAGAAACTCTCATAACTCTTCATCGGTGTCGGTCTGGTTGGCGTGCCTCACTTAAAGCTCCATGGCTATTACTCTCAATACGAAGGTGGCGTTCTCTCATGTGGATCTCCGATTCTCGAAGCCACCAGATCCGAAACGCCAGACCCTCATGACCCTCCTCCCCATCTATGCATCTCAGCTTCTCTCATTGATTCAACTTCCCGTTCTGAGACCTTCTTACCTATCATTCTCATAAACTTAGGAAGGTTAATGCAAGCTCTTCAATTTTCTTTTGCCTCGGTTTTAAAGTTCACTTTGAACCTGAATCAGCTGGAAAAACTAACCTTGATGATTTTCAGTTTGGATGTCCTTTCACTATTTTTCTCTCATGAGAAAAGAGTGTTCTCATATTTCTTCTCTGCTTTTGGGGAAGAACCATCACCATTTTCCTCCTTTTGGGAAATAGATCGTTTATACCATCCTCCTTTATGGAACCAATTTTACTTCCATCATGTTCTCTCTCTATGAGAGGTATGTCTTTTCGGCCTGGTAAGCCGAAAATATTTTTTATGCTCCTAACCATTATGTTATCTTGTGTTGAAGTCTCCTCGAGGCCTGAAGATGCAGCATAAATCTTTTCATCGAGACCCGTCGGTATGGACTCTTTTTCAAAGTCACAAAATGCAGAAAATGCAGTGACTATCATTCAGTTAGCAAAAAATTTTGTTTTGAGACTTGATTTTTTTTTGGAATCGTTGACATTCAAACTCTCCGATATCTTTGTTGACGTGTTATCAAATTTTTATCAGTTTGAGTATCTATCCCTTTGTTGATTTAGTTTTTTTTTTTCTTCAGTTTTAGTCGGTAGATGTACACATTGAATTATGTTCGAACAATATTTGGGTTCATCCTAACTTTATTCACCTCTTCTTTCTGTAACCAATCAAAATATGTCATGTAATATTATCATTAATCACTTTTCTAAATTTAATCAATAAATCATTAATCACTCTTTCATAATAAAACAATTAGATTAAATCATTAATCACTCTTTATAAATCTAATCAATAAAAATATGTAAACTAAAATTATATTTAAACAGATATAATAAATTAAAATTACAATTAAATAAATAAAATAAATTTAGAAAAAAAAAATTTAGAAAATTAAATTTACTAATATCTTGAGATCACAAAATAACATAAACCATTTTATGTTATGTTTCGGCCACTCGTTTCGCTGTTTCCCTTGAGTTCACCGAGTTGTATCCCTTAAGGTATATTTTTATATGTCTTTCATATTTATTTTCGTAATTTATTTTTTATTTGGGTTCGCCGAGTTATATCCCTTAGGAAATATTTTTATATGTCTTTCATATTTATTTTTATAATTTAATTTTCTTAATTTGTTTTATTTTCTAAATTTATTTTATTTGTTTAATTATAATTATAATTTATTATATTTATTTAAATATAATCTTAATTAACAGATTTTTATTGATTAGATTTAGAAAGAGTGATTAATGATTTAATCTAATTATTTTATTATGAAAGAGTAATTAATGATTTATTGATTATATTTAGAAAGAGTAATTAATGATAATATTACATGACATATTTTGATTGGTTACAAAAAAAAAAAGGTTCATCAAGCATTGTTCACTATGTTCGGTGGTGCTTATCTCTTTGTAATCATTTGAAAGGAATTGAGTGACAAGAAAAACAAAAAAAATGGTTGGTAATTGGTAAACGGAAATTTCAGATATTTAATTTCGAGGAGAGTTCATCTAGCATGTCCCGTGACGTTATTAGATTCTCCATAGCAGTGATGATCCCCAATTATCAACATTCTACTCATAAATAATTTGAATGTTTAATTTTAATTTATCTCATTTCGGAAAAACCCTAAAATAGAGATTGGTTCATTGATTCGTAGATTTCGAGACTTTCTTCTTGTCCGATTCTCATATCCTTTGCATTATTGGATTCTCCATTATAATTAATCAATATTTATTTAACTATGTCTTTGGATTTTTTCATTACGAATAACATACTCATTGGTTGATTGATTCGTTCATTTCGAGGTGACTTCTTCTGATCCGTGACCGTATTATTTAATGAAGCATAATAATAACACTTTACTATATGATCAAGATTTTATCTGATTGAGAAATTGGATTTTTCCATTACGAAAGAACCCTAAATACAGATTGATTAACTAACTAATTCGAGGGTTTTTTTTTTCTTTCCTCGATTTTAGCTTATGGAAAACATTGGAAATAGCTAGCAATAAAAAGACATTGAAAAACACATCTTGTTCGTGATTCTCTTTTATTTGTGACGATCATACGATACTTAGGTTTTGATCTTTGTTGTCTCACTGCAGCCTCATGTTTCTCATCCTACAATAAAAAATGTTAACAGATTAAGCTTTGTATAAATTTGTATGTCAAAATAATTAGAAAAGGAAAAAAATCATTAAATATTTTAGAAAGCTCTTGTTTTAGTTTCGAGTGGGTTAAATTTTGTTTCTGGAACCTTCTTGGACAAGATTTGAGAATCAAATTAATATTATAGATACTTGACAAGGAATGATTCTAAGCATTTTTTTTTTGTGTGTGAGCTTTTGTAATAAAGCTTGAGGAACACTAAGAAGAGAACACTTGGCAAATTTAGAGCCTCCAATATAACTTAATATGAGAGAAGTTAAGAGAATCTCTGTAAAGTAGCACAAGCTTTATACTGAAATAGACATGACCTTTTTATGTTGATTTTGGCCTGTAAATGTCATGGCATAGGAAAAATATAACTTATCTTATAATGGACTATATATATTATAGATAAACAAAGTTGATTTAGTTGTAATTAATATAAAAATCTGTCTTAATTATTACCTCTTTTCCTCAGCACGAACCCTGCCTCTGTTGTTGCTATCAACAGTAGTCTTGTAGTCAGGGAATGGAACATGACCATTCTCAATGCTTTCGATGTCACGCACTAGAAGATCATATTGTCTCTTAGCTTCTTCAGGTGTTTTACCACCAACGGCTCTAGCAACATTGTGCCAACGGTCAGGAGTGTCTTTGTCATAGATTGCTAAAGCACGCTCAAAGGATTTGTTCTGCTTAACAGTCCATGAGCCTGAGCCATAAGAAGACATAGAGTTTGATGCCATTGTTGAAACAAACAAACAAAACAAAAAGAGAAGAGTGTATAAAGTTTTTGTGTTGTAATGATATATGTTGCGACAGAGTCGTTGCTCTTTATAAAGAGATTTGAAGTGGGGTAAGGCCAGTTGTCAAAGATATATATTTGGCCAAAAACAAAGAGAATTTTAAGTCTTTGTCGCCATAGCTAGAAAAAGAATATTAGCAAAATTTGTGGAAATCAGTATCAAAGATCCATACTAATCACCTAAAGATTGTTTGTAAAATGCTTTTTTGGCATATGATTCTCCGTAGAGTCACTTTTCTATAAATGTTATAACTAATATGTTTACTTTTCTTTCCCAATTAGTGTTATGAAGTCATTCTCTAGATTAAGCTTATTGTCAAAAGAAACAGTTTAGGTAATAAATATTTTTGAATTATCTCTAATGGGTTCATGGAACATGTTTGGAAACAGTTTAGGTAATAAATATTTTTAAATCTATATCGATCTATGGGTTCATGGAACATGTTTGGTCTCTAAACACACACCACAAAGCTCACGTGCTCGTTAAAACAAAGAAAATTATGTCTTTAGATTAAAGTTAGGGACAAGTCTCTGTTAATTTTCATTGACTATTCAGATTTATTATTCTTATCAAAAATCTGATTAATCTTGAAACATTGTGAGGATTAATTTGTATCCATTAAACAAAAAAAGTGAAGCTTTTTTCGTGTGTTCAACATAAGCCATATATACTTTTGTAGAAGAATTCGTGTGGGGGCAAAAGCTTTACCACAAGATTCTCTGCCATGAACACCATATCAAGTTATCTAGCTGTATAGATCTTTCCGTACAAATCATAAGACATTTTGTTGTGTGTTTTTTTTTGTTGTTGTTGTTATTGAAAAATAGGTCAACATTTTTTACCGACCTATTTTTTTTCCTTGGCATGTTGGGTCCATCTCCTTGAAGTTAGGCAGCTGTGTTTTTCTTGGTCATATGTTTTCTAATGTGGATTCTTGATTGTTAATTTGTTAAATAATCACTTTTCTTGGTGGATATTCAAATGTTTGTTTTTCTTTATCTTATTTGGTGTCTCCATTATTGAGTATGGGCAGGAACCAAATATTTAACACATGTCTTAAGTCTTGATGTGATTTTATAATTTTCATTGTTGGTGGTGGTGAAATTATATATACCCACTCTTTATTAGAGAGCCCATGATTAAAATATTCACATGTTATAAGGGTTTGTTGTCGTATTACCTACACTTGTGTTTCAAATGATCAATTAATTACCTTGTTTAGTAAGAATCCAAGCTTGTGATGGGCAAATAGATTATTGTCCTGTAACTAAATTAGGATGCTAACGTAGACCAAACTGTTTTACTGCTACAACCTAAAAATCACACTAAATAATTCACAATTTGACTTTACATATACTTGGCAAAAAGACAACACACATAAATGCTCCACTTGTTATTTGGTTTTAACTCAGAAAGTGAGCATTTTTGTTTCATTCTTTAAAGATTTGAAGATTTTATTTTCTTGCAACACATGTCATTCATAAATGATATCCACTTGTTGTTTGATTTTAAGTCAAAATATAGTTGATTCCATTGGTTTAAAGTCTCAAGATTTTCCTCTCTCGGAAACACAGGTGATTCAAGGTGTATGGGATATGGAAGACCATACTCATATCTAAACACTATTGAATCAGGTTAGTTAAGTTAATTTCTACACATTTTGTAAAGTAAAGCTATATATTAAGAACCCTACTTCTTGGATCTTTCTTGTTTATAGTGTCCAAAATCACACTAGATATTATTAGCTTTGCAAAGTAAGATGATATATATATTCTTTCACGTGCAGTGGCGGATCCAACAAATAATTTTACCTGGGACAAAAATATATATAAAAAATTCCAGTTTACTAAAAACATAAAAAGTTGAAAAAACACAATAATGTCTTACACATGTCTTACAAGTGTACTCTACGCTCACTTATGGATTGAAATCTTTTGATCACTTTTTCATTGGTAACAGACCCAAACAACTCTTTTTCAATATAGCATACTAGACAATCACTTAGAAATTGGTCTCCAATTTGGTTGCGTGATGCTGTCTTCACTAGCTTCATTGCAGAAAAAAAAAACACCTTTCAACACTTGCAATAGCAACGGGTAAAGTTAAAACTAACTTCAGAAGTCTATAAACCAAAGGATGTGCAAGATGCTTTTGTGTTTCCACCATAAGACGAGAAAGATCTCCAAGATTCTTCAAATTCTCAAATCGTTTATCTTCTCATACACTGTCAATGTATATTCCAAGTTGATGTTCAAGAGATAAAAGTTCCCCAAAACTAAAATCCTCAGGATAAAATTCAGCCAATCTCACCAACTTTTCCTTGTCAAACTCATGAAACGAGTTAATAGGACTTAAGGCAGCCATGCAAATAAGCAAATCAGTGTTTACCTCGTTAAAACGATCATTGAACTCTTGAAGCTGTAAATCCAAAATGGTATAGAAACAATTGACCTTGTAGTGATGCATATTAGTTATGTTGGTTTTTTTTCTTGGCTTCCTTGAATCAACTAAGTCTTCTTCCATCCCACACATTTCAACATTATATTTCTCACAAAAAGAAGAAACTTTCATCATAAATGAATCTCATCCATCATCCCTGAGCTTTTGTAGCTCTCGTTTAGTTGATTCTACTAGTGACATTGCATTCAAAATATCTTGATCCTTCCTTTGCAAAGCCATCGATAAATTCTCGGTTAATCCCAAAATATGTAACATTAGTTGCATATAGAACACACAATCAAATGCGTGTAAGTATTTGAGAAGACTATTTGCTTGACGTCTTTTCGAATCTTCGATTCCATCATTCTGGATATACTCAAGAACTTCAATGATACAAAGAAACAACTCAACCAAACGCTGTAAGGTTTTGTGATGAGAACCCCAACGAGTATTTTCAAGCCTTTGAAGAGAAATTTTTTGATTCAATCTTGTTCCACTGCTAATGTCACCGCTACTAATCCCATCATGCACTTGTTTTCGATAACTTTCTCGAATAAAATCCTTTCTTTTACAAGAAGCCCCAACCACATTCAACAGCGTAGAGATCATGTCAAAAAAATCACCAACATCAAAGTGTTTCTTTGCAACCGCCACCACAACTAGTTGAAGTTGATGAGCGAAGCAGTGGACATAATATGCTAAACTGTTTTCCCTGGAAACCAATGATCTAAGGCCATTAAACTCACCCCTCATATTACTTGCTCCGTCATAACTTTGCCCTCTCACCTTTTTCAGGCTTAACCCATATTTTGCAAACAGCTCATCAATAGCAGATTTCAAAGATAGAGAATATGTATCTTTTACATGAACAACTCCAATAAATCTTTCTTTAACCGCTCCACTTTTATCAACAAATCGGAAAACAACAGCCATTTGTTCTTTGTCAGAAATATCAGCAGACTCATCAATTAACAAACCAAACACACCATGATCAATCTCCTCTATGATAGATTTAACAACTTCTTCTTCAAATGAATGTGTAATATCTTTTTGAATCACTGGTGAAACCATCTGGTTATTCCCCGGAGCATTTCCCAAAACAACTTTACTTACATCAGCATTTTGTTTTCCAGTGTATTTTACGAGTTCCAAAAAATTTCCTCTATTTGAAGACTCTTTTGATTCATCATGACCACGAAACGGTAATCTTTGTCGTAACAAATACCTAGAAGTATCAATCGAAGCATTCAATCGGATGCGATACTCCATTTTTATCGCATTGTCTTTCTTATGCAGAGCATACACAATAGACTGGCCTTGATTCATCAAATCATCACACTTTTTAACAGCAATGTTATGATAAATGTTGGGCTCTTCACCCACATGCTCTTTTAGAGTCTCGGGTTTATTCCAAGAAGAAAAGCCTTCTGTCACAAACGCATAATTTCCACCTCTTTTTGGTATGTCATCTCTAAACAAGTAACAACATAAGCAAAATGCTTTATTTGCTGATACGCTATACTCCAGCCAATTTTCATACATATTAAACCAAGATGAATTAAATCGCCTTTTGGCCTTTCCAATATTCTTTTGGGGGAAAATATGACCATATGGTTGACATGGACCTCTAGTTAAGTACTTACGTCTTATTTCGTCTCTTTAATTTGGATGATAATCCGATATTTGTTTTCTTTTAGCAGGAACCCATGGTAAATCATTCAAATTAGTATCAAACTTTGAATCAGGTGCTTTCTTGAAATATTGGTCGATTAGCTCTATGGATTAATCTGCAAAATATTAAACTATATTATTAACTATTCGGTCAGTTAAAAAATGCTTGTTAATATTAAGCATCATAGTTCATAGATGAGCTAAGTAGCTAACAACATAAACAATTAAACATAACACACAAAATACACGATCATGAATTTATTATATTATCTCCAAGACTACAACAAATTTACAAACTGTATATTATGATATATGCAAACAAGTTCTGGGAAACTAAAATCATCACTAATGAGTAATGAACATTGATTACTCATCAACGATGGATTTTGTGTTCTAATTATGAATCAAATACATAGAGATTTCATACAATATGGATTAAAGTAAAACAATGTTTCTAAAATAAAAATAAAAATAAACTAAACAAAACAAAACCTAAGATAGAGGAATCAAATTAAATTCTCAATCTAAAATTGAAAAACGAAAATCAAAATCTCAAAGTAGAAAAGAGAATTACATGAACTGGATAATTCATAATTGATGTAACAAGGACAATTTGATTAGAAACTGAAAAAGAGAACCAAGAAGAAGAAGTTGAAAAGACAGAAGTTAGAGGCAGAGCAATTTTTTTTGTTGTCGTAGAAGAAAACAAAATTTTTAATTTTAATTAAAAAAATAAACTTTCTAAATCATTTAACTTAATGAATATGAACTTATAAACAAAAACAGAAAAATCAATTGGGCTTTTATCTTATATCTATAAAATTTTATATTTTTAACATAATTTTTATTTAGATAAATGTGTATCTAAATAAGATATAGTGACATAAAATAATTCATCAAAGGGGGCAGAGTTTAAATGATATATAAAATTACACTAGTTTTAAAAAATTTAGGGGTGGCAACTGCCCCCCCCCCTCGTTCTTCTAGTACGTCCGCCCCTGTTCACGTGTACATGTCTTATGCTACTTTAATTAACTCTCTTTCTGGATATATGCCAACATAAGCACTTAGAAGATATTTTCATTTTTTGTGATCCAAATTATCTCATGATCTAGATATTGATTCTACTACTTATGATGGGATGTTCTGTTTCTGAAATGGCATAGTTTTTGGTTTCAAGGTAGAGACGAAACTTCTTCTTGAGAAGGAAAACTTTAAACAGTCAAAGAATCTTAATAATAATTTGAGGCCTTTAGCACAATATATTCCAGAGATAATAGATTGCAAGTTGCTAAAAAGTTCTGCTAGTACTAGTAGACATTGCACTACTGATATGTATTCTCATCGTCACTATTCTTCAAACCGACCCTGTTTGCCTAGGTATTATAATGGTAAAAGAAAAAAACTCTTTCCCCACATTTATGGGACTCTTAAGTTTGTGTAAATTCTTTAGCTTTAAAAACGATAATCTTGAGTTCATAAGTTCAATTGGTTTAATTGTTTTTGAGCAATTTTTCTCTTACTATGAATAGTTACATGAGTTTATGGTGGTGAGAATTTACTTGGAGTAGCTTACAAGGAATCTGCATGAAAAGAAAGGTAAAGAGTAAGCTTTTTAATTATTTTGTTACAAAATGTGAAATCCTTATCCCCCAATCTAGCAAAAAAACAAGAACTAAGTATTCTGATTCCTCTCCTAGTGGTATGCTCCTTTTTTGCAACTTGGTGAAGAACCCGAACCTGAAGTAATCACACTAATAATGGAAGTTTCTGTAGCTCAGCTAAGATATGTTTTGAAAGATCATTACACTAGTGAATAGTGATGAGATATTATTATCACCAAAAGAATGATCCCTTTACAAATTTGATTCGGACAAACTTTTCAGAAAAGAAGGAAATGGCATTTTATCAACAGGAATCTATAAGAGCCATTCCCATTTGAGGGAAAAAGTATCCAAACACAAGCCTGGTCCTAAACCAGCCATGGTAGCCTACAACAGTAGAGATACTTTTTTTTTTGTTGTTTCTTGGAATCTTTGAATAAAAGAACTTAGGAAATGGAGAATCTTCATGCTCTGGGGGCTTTTTATTGGTTGATGAGAGAATATACAAACTTGGACAAAAGATGTTTAATCTTTGCTTTGAAGAATTTATGCCAATCTTCTTCTCATCTGAGACAGTGTAAGTGGAAGCATGCATTATTACCATAGTAATGTTTTCTCTTTTTGATGATTTATATTATTCTTGTTGTTTTCTTTCTGTGTAAAATTTTGAGCAACTCAATGCATATAACTGTTGGTCTAAGTTTCTGCAATAACTTGTTTATGTTGCTCAACTATTCATCCTTTGTTCTATGAGAAAATGACCAAAAGGTTTGTCTCTTTTGCTCTGTTTATAATACTTGTGAGTTGTGTCTGATATACTTAATAGGATCCTTAAACATCATTACTACTACACGATCTGAGTTTTGCTTGAAAATGAAAATTAGTAAATCAAAGATATGAACTATGAAGTACCTAGGTGAATACGTATGTAGTTACTTCCTCCGTTTCAAATTATAAGAGTTTGTAGACAAAAATCGTTGTTCTATTTTATAAAGATATTTTCAAATATCTATGTAACTTTCCAATAAATTTTAATTTGATATAATTAAAAATAGCCCTTTATATTACCTTTTTTTTTTTTGAAAATAGGAAAAAAATCTTACTTCTAATAAATTAAAGTGAAAAAATGGTTCATGAAAATTTTAGTTTTAAAAAGTAAATTTTTTTAATAAATATGCTTTTAACCAAACACTCTTAGGGGGTGTATTGAATTGAATATTTGGAGAGATTTGAGTTTTAATGAGTTTTGAGATGATTTGGTAAAATTTTGGTGAATTATGAATTTTGTTATTAAATTTTCTAAAATCTCACCTAAAACCATGAGATTTTGATCTTTGTATTTTTAGTAAGAAATCCCTTAAAATCTCATCTGAAACTTTTAAATCAAATTCTAATCATGTTTTCAATAACACTGGATTTGAATATAAAATTTAAAATCATTAATCCAATAACACTGGATTTTAAAAGATATTTTAAAATTCATGTTTCAATAACACATGATTTATCACTAAAACTCAAATCTCTCCAAATATTCAGTCCAATACATCCCCCTTATAATTTGGAACCGAGAGAGTAACTATTTGGGATATAAACGTCGGTGTATAGTTAACTATCAGATTATGATTAACATATATGTGTTAAGAGGAGAATAGGAGATCAGACCCGGTCCGTAAGACATGCGGACTAAGCCATGGCTTAGAGCATCTCCAATGTATTACTTCATTTTTTACTTTAAAATGGAGTAGTTCCAAAATGGAGTTGAATTGTATTCCAACCTTACTCCAAAATGTAGTTAAAATAGAGTAATGAGTCAAAAAATAGAGTGTAGAATAAAATTACTCCATATTTGGATTAATCCCATTTTTTACTCCATTATGGAGTTGAAAATGGAGTAGGTTTAAACAAATTTTATTCCAAAATGAAATATGGAGTAGAGTTAGAGATGGTCTTAGAGCCACCAAATATTTTATTAAGTTTGGGGTCATATATTTTGTTACATTTAATGAATTTTTTAGATCATAGAATTTTAAACCCATTTTGAAACAGTGTTTTCAATTAAAAAATAGTGTTTTGTGCCACATCTTTTTATTTTTCATTTTGTTATAATTTATTAAAAAGGTATTCCTAGATTTAAGGGATGTATGGACATAAAGCCGGAACTTTCAGATTAAAACAATAAATCTTCTATTCTTTTGTTACACACAAGTGTTTAATATCTTAATGTGATGTGTCTTTAATCTTTATCGAAACACATGCTATTTATCTTAATGTGATGTTGCTTCGATTCATAGTATAGGCTTTCTAGTAATCTTATGCTCTCTTTTTATTAATCACTGCTTGTTTCTCTAATTATTGTTCCATACTTGCTCCATGTACATGTTACTCAGCAATTTCTTTTATTTTTCTAAACTATGTCAAAATCTTCTTTATTTGATTCCCATAGCCCAGACGGAGTGGTGGACCAACCAAGACGAGTACAATCCAAACAATGGACCAAAATATACTTGGTTTCAAGAAAAAGGTGAATACTGATGGACTTCATTACCAACGTCATCCCACAGTAATCAAAGTATCAAACCTCAAATTTTGTAAAATTAGACGTTAATCTCATGGGGACTCGTTTAAGTCCTGTGCTTAGCCCCATTTATAGCATTTAGACCCAATAATTTAATTTTTCAAGAACAATACACATCGTCTCAAATAAGTTTAAACCAATACATCGTCTTAAATAAGTTCATGAGTTACTAGTATTGCATCTTTTTTTTGTGACTTCAAAGAAAACATTTTCATGTAAAGATGCACCACAATCAGCAATTTTAGAACAATCTTTTCGATAACAAAACATAAAATATATCATAATCAAAATTTAAAATGAGTAAGAAGCGAATAAACTATATAGAAAACGAGAAAACATATGTTTATCAACATATGTTTAAATCATTATGGAAGAGTAGGAAATAATGCTTGAGTTGATTATACGATACTTGTTGAAAATTTCAAGCATTATAGTTGCAAATGCAGGGAATTGTTATCGAAGGATTTATGAAAAGATAAAGGAGATTGGTAAAAATCTTGTTTATTTGGTTGATATGATGAGATTACAAATATAAACATTTCACCAATTTGCAAAACTCTTGAGATGGTTCACTTGCGAATTAATCTTAAAAAACTTTAGATAAACGAAATATTCCGAAGAAAATTGTTATTAAGAGAACGAAAATTGATGTAACATAACGTTTCCAGATATTAAAATACCTAATCACGATTAGTTACATCCAAACTAGAAACAGAACCAAAGAGACCAACCACACACAGAACACAGAAGCAGCATAACAATAACATAATTTATAATCCCTTTCTAATTACTAAAGGAATTACCATCCTCCTCCACCGCTTCCTCCGTAACCACCTCCTTCACCACCACCGTATCCTCCTCCACCTTCACGTCTTCCACCACTGTAGCCTCCGCCACCACCTCCTCTTGATGAGTATCCACCACCACCACCCCCGCTGTATCCTCCCTCACGTCTTCCTCCACCTCCTCCGTAACCACCACCACCACCTCCGTATCCACCGCCGCCTCCGCTACGGTATCCACCGCCGCCACCACCACGACCTCCTCCGCCGCCACCGCCTCCACGTGACTGAGCCTCGTTCACAGTGATGCTACGTCCGTCAAGCTCTTGTCCGTTCATTCCTTCAATCGCATCCTTCATCGATTTCTCATCCTTGAAGGTGACGAAACCAAATCCCCTTGATCTTCCAGTCTCACGATCGTTAATAATCTGTGAAAGATTAAACGAAGCAAAGTCAGCAGATCTAAAATCCAATACAGTTGAAACAAAGAATGAGATCTACGAAATCACAAAAAACAACAAAAAACAACAAAAAACAAAAAACCGATTCGATCTCCGGGCTCATAACAGCAGGAAGATGAACGTACCGATTGGGAAAAACAAGTAACAGTAACAAAGAACGAAGAGAACATAGTAACAGAGTAATCGAATCGAATCTAGTAACAGAGAAACACAGATCGGAACAGATCCGTCGAGGATTTAGATCATTGGAATCCCGAAGTCCGATCTCTGCGTGTAACCGACCTTGGAATCAACAACGTCGCCGTATTGAGAGAAGGCAGTCTCTAGAGCTCTGTCATCAGTGGCCCAAGCTAGACCTCCAACGAAGCACCGGTACTCAACATCTGCGGACGCCATTGAAAGAGAAAACGAGAAGATCTAGGGTTACTGTGAGAAGAGAAATAAGTGTGCTGTGAAGAATGAGGAAGACGAATAATCATTTTATAATGGGGCTGAGATGTTAACTAAGGTTAGATATTTTTTAGGGTTAGGGTCGGTTTTAGTGAAAATTGGTCTAACTATGGTTAAGGGTTGGTTAAAAAATCGTAGTGGTTGGGGACAGATCACGTGACTCTTTTTGGAAAGACGCTGCGAGAAAGATATTTTTTTCTTGGGACAAAGAAAAATATCTCCGAAGAAAAAATATCTGATATGTAAATGACATGTTTATCCCTCAAGTTTGTAGTCAATGGTGATTCTCTGAACAACTGATTCTGGGCCGGAATAATTGGGCCATACATATAGATACTGGCCTTAATGTTTATACAAAAAAATAAAAACGTTTGTTCATGTTTATCCATCAGTGTGTCGTCAATGGTGATTCGCTAAACAACTGATACTGGGCCGGAATAATAATTATAAACAAAAATTTTAAAATATATTGTTGACAGTGGGATTTGAACCCACGCCCTTTCGGACAGGAACCTTAATCCTGCGCCTTAGACCAACTCGGCCATATCAACTTTGGTGTCTATAGAATTAGCATAGAAGTAGAATATAATACTTTTAGTCTAACAGATTTCAAAATAATTCTTTCGTTTTACGGATTTCAATTTAAATGGAATTTTAAAAATTTTAGATCATCCGAGATCAAGTATGTTTCTCCTCTCTTCACAAACCCATTTATGCTTTTATACTTATTTAAGACAAATAAAGGTGAAATGAGAATCAAATTTATTTTTCTGATCTGTTTCCACAAAAAAACTCGATCTCGTATTTTTCCTAATATACTGTAAATCCATTCTACCAAACTAAAAATTTTACAATTTTTTTGCCAAAAATTTATCCATTTTTGAAATAAATATGAAATGAAAAGCATAATTATTTTTCCAATACATTAATTTAAATTAGGTAGATAGATTTTAGGTCAATTAAAATTAATGTTAGTTTCCATAATAATGATGTTTTAATCTGTTTGGATACATTTATAACATTAATCCTCATTTATTTGTTTTAATATGGGTGTTTGGAAACACTCTTTTAAAGTGACTCTTTTTAATAGTGTAGTAGATAGATAACAAAAAATAAACTAAATAAAAATAAAAATTATTACATGTTAGAGAATCGTAAAGGCTAATTAGTATTTACCAACCAAATTCAAATTTTACTTGTTTTCCTTACTCTTTCAAGATCTGTGTTTATGGAAATTTTAGTATCAATGTGTTCCCTATATCAATCGGATTCTTAGTATTCAAATTCTTTTTGACCACCGGAACATTAGTTAATTTGGTGATTGCTTAAATAATAGTTACATTGATTTGATCAAGGATATATAATTGATTGATTTTGGAATCACAAACTGAACTTTTGTTGAAAGGATCTGTAGCTATTCTGAGAAATGATTGATATGGATTTTTGACTTTAGTAGGATTTGGTTCATAGTTTTAATTTTAGTTATAGATCCAGGATTATTTATATTTATATACCATATATGATTTATATATTTGATATGATCCTTCTCAGGTGATAGTTTTGAACTACAACCACAGATTAACAGCTTTCAGACCAACATTGGAGCTGAGATTGTAGGGTAATTTTTTTGTCAAAAGTATTGCTTTCTGAAAACCATATTTTTAGTTTATTGAACTTGTGTATATGCGATACTGTATATTATAGGAACTATGTGTCAAAATGTCTTGGAAAATACCTGAGCCTTAGCTTAATTTGGAGTTGTTTCAAGTGGTTCTTTAGTGGCTTTTGGAGATGCATGTGAATTTGATATTTTCTTCACCCTTGGTTTGCTGCTTGCGGCCTTATATATGACAGCTATTATTTCGACGGTTTTTGAGAAAAAGTTACTTAGGTCAGTTTTTATGGGCTAATATTTCCCAAGATTATTAGAGAAATTTGAGAAATTTGCATTCATTTTTTTGATGCTGCAAAAATTTATCTAAGATATTCAAAATTCACTAAACTCTCTCTAATTATGTAAAAGTGATTTTTATACAGTTGTTAAATTAATTAGAAAAAGAGAACATAACTTATCAAATCTTTTGATTGTCAGTGATGAGTATGTTTGTTATGTTTTCACTATTAAATAAATCACTGAGTTTCTAAATGATTTGACAACTCTATTTTTTACTCAACCACCCAAATCCATAAATACTTTTAAAACTTCCTATAAATACTAAACCGTAAAAAGAATCCAAAAATTACACATTTATCATATTAATTACAACAATCAAAAGTAAATTGCGAAATAGTGAGAATAAATTGAACATGACATCCAATCTTTTGATCGTGAATGATGTACATTGTGAATCAACATTGCTGGCATGAATGTTCATCGATCTTCCCCTGATAAAAATTCATCAATTATTATTTATATCAATCTTGTTAACCAGCACATCGAAAGACAGAAATTCATTTGATCTTTTAGATATTTGCACAGTTTGTGTTGGTAGAGTTGCTTTGTAAGAAGATATTCATGAGAGGTGTCACTGAAAAGAATAAACTATGAAGCAAGGAGAAAGTATCTTGGTTGTTAACAACTACAGTCCAGTTCTCCAACTTCTCTTAACTATTATAACTAATTTCCATTAATATATTCTTGACTGACATAATCGAAGCTCTTTCCACCTTCATATTCATATTATCTGTTATGATGAAATTTTAATACTACTGTAATTTTTTTTTTTAATTATGATAAGAAATTTTATTGCAAATTTTAATAACAACGAGAGTTTAGACAATCTAAATCACATAATAGTAGTATTTTAGATACTATATATCAATATTTTTATCGCAATTTAGACGAAAACAATGTTTTTATAAATAAGCAATGAAAAATGAATTCAACACTACCACATTCTTTCAGTAATGCAAAGTTGAAGAATTTAAATGAAATCACTTTTGTAAATAATATATGTCAATTCAAAGTATTGATTAGTTATCTCAATCATCCTAAACAATATATATTAGTTATCTCTTAGAGTATCCAAATAAAAAATATATATGTTCATATATCAAAAGAAATTGTCCTTACTATTTATAACGTTAGATTATGAAATTAAACACGATGGAATAATTAATTTTGAATTCATAGTGGCTAGAAATATAATTATATAGCGGTTGAAATTTACTTTGAAATTTTATCATAATTTTTGTGCACTTCAAAAACATAATTTCAAACAATATGTGATCTAAATAAGAAAAATTAGAGAAAATGTGGAAGAAATTCAAATATTAGAAAAGCAACAACATGATAATTGAGATTGAGATAAAAGAAGGCAATACCAAACTCAATCATTGTGTAGGTAAGAAATTTATGTTCTTAATGAATACACAAATTGTTGCTTTCAAAAGATTGATTTTGAAGATTTTATTTGATATATTTTCTATTTTTAAATTAGTTAATGAGTATAAGTATTCTCGTAAAGTGGGAAAGTGCATGGAAAATATGATAAAAAAAGAGGAAGTATTATATTATTTGAGAAAAGGAAAAAAGAATCAACTAAAACATTAAACTAATAAAATAGTTATATATATAATCATTCTTAATATGTGTGAAAATCTTAAACATCAATTTATTATGAATAGAGGGAGTAGTAGAATCTAGATAAGTCACAGTCATTAGAGAAAAGTTCAACTTTATTAGCAGAAACTATTGATTAAAGAGAGGGAAGAATCTTAAATCTTAAATTATTTTAATTCGCAAAGACTTTTTAAATTGCCACTAATAACAACAAGTCTAGTCCCAAAATCGTGAGTTTGAAAGTGAAATTTTTTTTTTACCAATTTTGATTAATAGTTTTGAAATAATAATGATAAAAATGGAAGTAATTTTTTCTTTCTTTTTTTCATCAAAAAATGGAAGTGAAAGTGCTTAGAGATTAGTCTTTGATGAGAAAATTATCAAATTTTCGGTTATCATCATCGTTACGAAAACAGAACCATTAACAAGACCCAATAAGGATAAATCATATACATTGTGAAATAAGGCCCATCCAAAAAAAACAAAAAATAGGTTCTACCGAGAATTGAACTCGGGTTACTGCATTCAGAGTCCAATGTCCTAACCGCTAGACCATATAACTATTTATTAAGTCATTTTAAACTTAAGCCATTATTTTATCACCTCTCCGTTCACTTTTATCTCTCTCTCAATTCTCCGAGCTGCTCTGAATCATCTCCACCATCACTCTCTTCCTCCGATGCTTCTCCACTGCAACGTAACCTACACATCATCGTTTTCCCTCGTCTCCTCCTCTCTCCGCCGTCAAAACAATCCCGACGAATCACAAGACACAATAATCCGTCGCCGGCACAATGCGAGATCTCTATCTCTCTATATCCGCCATAATCGAGACCTGAAGCTTAACAAAAACCCTAACGAATCGCCAGAAACCTTCGTTCCTCCTCCACAGCGAGATTTAGACGGTGAAAACCGATCGAAGCTGCTTGAGCTCTCTCTCGTCACCAGAAGAACTCCGCAATTTCCTGGATCAATCTATGCTCAATCTGCTTCCGATGCTGATGTTGCCTCTTCTCTTCCTTCGCTTCGTAATTTTCTCGGCTCTGATGGTGATGATGACGGAGAGAGTGAGAGAGAGATGATAGTTAAGGCGCTTGAGATTAGAAGGAAAGTGACGAAAGAGATTATTAAAGAGTCTTTGGTTAGGAAAGGTAGATTTGGGATTACGTATGCTACTAATGTGACTGATCGTTTGGGTGATTTCGTTGATCATGTGATGATTGAAGCGGCGGCGTTGAAACGGCCGCCGGAATATTCGGAGTCGAGATTCAATCTTCGCGCCAGGACGGTTATAGAGGATTCTAATTTCGTGCCTTTTGTAAGGTCAAGCTCCTTCTTTATTTATTTTGGCGGTGTTTATTAGTGCCCATAAGGTGTTCGATGGTTGGTCTCTGAGAAAATTTATTTAACTTTCGTAATGATTTGAGAATATCGAACCGTGCAGGTGGTTGAAGCACCATGAGTTTTCATATAATAGAATTGCGAAGATCATATGCATGTCAAAGGGAAATCTTGACTCCATAAGAGTAATGATCGAGTGGCTCAAAACCATTCATGTGAAGGGTGAGTTCATCGCAGTTGCGTTTTTGAGATCTGGGGACAACATTTTGCAACGTAGCCGTGAAGAACTAGACGAGATTGTTGAGTATCTAGAGAGTAATGGTGTGAGGAAGGATTGGATGGGTTATGTGGTTGGCCGATGTCCCGAGTTGCTTTCTTTCAGCATGGAATAAGAGAAAAGCCGTGTTGATTTCTTCTTGAAAATGGGTATGAATCAGAATGACTTTGGCACTATGGTTTTTGATTATCCTAAGATACTCGGGTACTTTTCATTCGAAGAGATGGAGAAAAAGGTACTAAAAGCTATATCTATTTTTTGATCCTCCAATGTTAGTGATTGTCGTTTGAGTTCATAAATGTGTTGCTTGTTTTCCTTTAAACCAGATCAATTACCTGAAAGAGTTTGGCCTTAGCACAGAAGATGTTGGGAGATTATTAGCCTTCAAGCCACACCTCATGGGATGCAGTATCGAAGAAAAATGGAAGCCTCTTGTAAAATATTTCTACTACCTTGGAATCTCCAAAGAAGGAATGAAAAGAATCTTAGTCGTGAAACCAATTCTTTACTGCACTGATTTGGAAAAAACAATCGCACCAAAGGTAGTTGAACTTTGTTATATATTACGAACTCCCTATACATATACACACATCAGATTTTATTGATTCAGCTTCTCTTGTGTGTGTTTAAAGGTAAGATTTCTCCAGGACATGGGCATCCCTAATGAATCCATTGGAAACATGTTAGTAAAGTTTCCTTCTTTACTAACAAACAGCCTCTACAAGAAAATCCGACCCGTGGTTAGTATTACTTTTTCTATCAACCAAAGATGACCCATAGAATGTTATGTTCAGCGCATTCTGGACACTGCATCTGATATTGTATATGGTGGTCGTACAGGTGATTTTTCTCTTAACCAGAGCCGGAGTGAGCCAAAAAGATATTGGTAAAGTTATCGCAATGGATCCAGCGCTCCTTGGATGCAGCATAGGGACGAAGCTAGAACCTAACATGAGATACTATGTATCATTGGGAATCCGAGTACATCAACTAGGCGAAATGATTGGTGATTTCCCGATGCTACTTCGATATAATGTTGATAATCTACGTCCAAAATACCGTTACTTGAGAAGAACAATGATCCGTCCACTTCAAGATCTCATTGAGTTTCCCAGGTAACGTAAAAGAAGGCTTTACATGAAATAATATAATACCTTTCAAATTTAGCTTTTAACTAGCTATGAAGTTACGTGTTACTTTGAACAGATTCTTTAGCTACTCACTGGAGCGTCGGATAATTCCAAGGCACACTGTTATGGTTGAGAACAGAGTAAACTTCAAGCTCAGATTCATGTTAGCTTGTACGGATGAAGAATTTGAGATGAGAGTGAAAGATAAAGTGGAGAGAAGAGAGAGATTTGAAGCTGGTCTTGAGCATTCCCAGCCGTCTGATGAGAACATCCTTGATAAGGAGATTGCTTTCTCAGAGTCTCCGGAAGAAGAAGAGGATTTAGCAGAACGAATAGTTTGTAACATGTAAGCTATACATATAACCATGTACATTTAACACAATTAAAAACGAAAAAGTATGAATTAGTCTTGATTTTATAAATATTAAAATGAGAATATTCTTTCTTCAATGTCTTCTAATGAACATAAGGGTCTGAAATTCCAGGTTCGTAAATTGTGTATAGAGCACTTTGACTTCTCTGCAGAGTAAGTTTGATCCTCGCAGCAAAACTGAATCAAGGAAACTGTCCCGAACACATAATCCAAATCCATCTCACTCAGATTCCAATGCGACAGATCGGATTCCGTTTAATGAGATCAAGATCCACCTGTGTAAAAGTGTAACGAATAAGAATAACCCAATGAGACTATTACTTCTTAAAGATGGATGTAGCATGAGCAAGAAGTTGGATACTGTACCTTGTGTCCAAAGAGATCGCGGATGTTGCTAATGCCATATAAAATCATTGTTGGTCTGTTTATAAAACAAAATCAGAAAGAATCAGCAATTTGGTTTGTAATCAAAATATGCTCCTCAAGTCTATTTTATCTTTCATTGTACCTTTCAAGAGAGAGACCCCATGCAATGACTCGAACATCCTCTGGGAGACCCATTGGTAGCAACATTTCTGGTCTGAACATGCCGGAGTTTCCAATCTCTACCCACTTCCCTAGTCCTTCATGGTAGCTGGTAAAAGCAGTAGATACATTATCTTTAGTGCGTGTGTTTCGTTTACATTTTAGAAGAGATGATGAATTTATCAAACTTACCTGAAAATCTCCATGCTTGGTTCAGTGTAAGGGTTGTAGGCAGGCTTGAAACGCAGCTTGGACATCCCTGTAAAAACATAATCAAATAAGCTTTTCTATAATCTTAAGGACTTTGAAGCATCAAAACAAGGGCAAGCAGGAGAAGTAATAAAGCATGTACCTAAGCGTGAGAAGAAGTCATGTAATATACCAATGAGATCACCCAATGTAAGGCCACGGTCACAGACCAAACCTGAGCAAAAGAAAATAAACCTTGATACGAATTTTTGGTGCATTTCCAACATTCTAATGTTGAATTTGCGATATGTGACAACTAGTTAGCTAGTGCAATTAATGAATTACCTTCAATCTGATGGAACTCTGCCAAATGGGTTCTGTCAACAGCCTCGTTTCTGAAGACACGGTCTATAGAAAAGTACTTCTTGGGAGTGAAAGGTTTCTGTGGCAAAAAAAATAAATTAAATTGTAAATGCCTCTCTAACAGTTACTCAGAAAGCACAAAATTCCAAGACGTCTATATGCTTCAGGATTCATAATAGTATATGTGTATAAACACAGCTTTAGACATGAAATAGTGTTCTAGTCGAGTAACCATGTTTTTATGATGCACTGACAACTCCCAAAGGCCAAAACTAACATTCCAACCCCAAGTTAGGTGTTCACCAGTCAAAATGAACCAAGAGTAATAATCACTTACACACATGAATGGATTGAGAATTGAAAGGCCAAAGTCAAATCTAGGCATACCTTTGCGAGTGCATAAAGCATCCTAGATGAGACCGCCGTGGTGTGGGTACGGAGAAGATTTTTGTTTGCTTCCTCTCTTTTCCAATCATAATCATACCTGTACTATGGAAAAGACCATGAGAAGAGATAGCAAATTACTTAACTATTATCAGAGGTAGCATTAGCAAGCATCAAAAACAAGTTGTTACCCTCTCGATCCATATCCACCAGACTCATGAACTTGTTTCACCCTCTCAACATAATCTTCTGGTAACTCCCTTGTAGTTGAAGGAGCTACAATCAAACATTCACATCTTAAAGTTAAGAGTTAGATTGTCATTGAGATGTCATTAAGTAGCTGGGAAGAACTGTCACAAAGATAAACTCCAAAAGCTGCACATTCAGACATTGAACCTTTTAGAAAGAAGGTGTCATGAGAGTCACGAGCAGGGTGCTGCTGAGGCTGGAACAGTGCATCAAAATTCCAGAAGCTACAGAGCATAGGAAAAAAAAGGGTTAAGGTCAACTAATGAACAGCTGAAGACATCCAAACATGATTCCTGAATAACTAGATGGATTGTGAAAAAGGCCGATAGATTTGCATGAGTTGCTTTGCTATTATAGTATCAAAAGAGATTTACACATCTAATTAATATGATACCTGCTCTCCACAAAGTTGTTTGTTGGCATCTCTTCAAAGCTGTGACCACATAAGGCTGAAAATCATTCTTCACCCATAGCAGAAAAATGGAGAAATACTAGAGTAATGGTAAAAGACTCACCCCATCTGACGAAATATGTCTTTCAACTGCTTCCGTACCTGAAACACACAAGAATTTTTTTAAATGAATAGACTATGAAAGGCAATGGATACCAAAATTTTCTGCAACAGAAAAGATGACCGTCAAGTAAAATATATTTCAGTGTGAGTTATACAAAACACGAAGACACACTGAACTTGAAGTAAAGGCTTTTAACAACTTGTTTTACTTCTGAGTACCTTGAGAAGGGGGTGAAGATGCCCAGCATCAACAGGCTGTCCTTTAGCATTGAAGTTATACTCTTTGAATTCTAGCTCTTTCCAGCTGCAAGTGAGTAACAATTTCCTCTCTTATTTGCACTATACCAACAATATCATTAATAAGTTGCAAAAGAAAGGAGTAGTACACACATTTGTAGATTTTCTCGAGTCAAGTCGGTGGCGAAATTCTTTCTTTTAGGAGCATAATTAGGACCTTTCTTAATGGAATATCCCTTCCATGTCCTACGAAGAAAGGAGAGAAGCTTTAAATAATGTTCCCTAAAAGAAAAAATTTACAAATGAAAAGCGCAGTTATTTACTGTGGCGCTATGAGTTTTCTGGTTTTGAGAGATTTGAGACTTTCTTCGTCGATTTCCTGAAAGGGGCAAGGGCCAACTTAGTCACATGAATTATAAAGCTGCATAAGAATTCTACAATAATCTTTTGAAATAAGATGATACAAACCATTCCTTCTTGTGTTTGTAAAAGCAAGTTCTTCACTTTATCTTCAACATGTTGAACCTACAACAAAACGGTTCAGAGCTTATGATGCAGAAATAGACTGCATGTAATACAAGTTTATAACTAATTCAAACACGTTATTTCAAAGCAGGGAGGTAAGAAACAGGAGAAAAAACGAATGACAACCCATAACATAAAACTCCTTGGCAGATTCAACAGAAGTCATGCGTTTTCAAAACCATAAAGAACAAGAAGGCAATTCACTGCTTAACCAAAACATGAACAATGATATAATTGTATTACCTTCCTAGAGACTTGCTTTCCCATTTCCACCCACTTGTTTTTTCCAGCTTGAGAACAACCAATCTTGAAGACTGAAGGAGCAAGCTTTTTCTGAAACAGACATCCATAATGTTAACACGGAACCGTAATTTCTACACTTGATTTCACCAGTCAATGATCACGAACAAAGAAAAACAAAAAATAATCACCTGGAGTTCGTCTTTTGATATGCTACCTTCCGCAGGAACAGCCAAGAAAAGTTGTACTTCCGGCGATCCTTCAGCAGCATATTTCTTCCCTTCATCAGTCAACACCCATGATTCTCGTTTAATGTCCTGCAGTATCAATGAAACAACACATTACATTACAATGCTTATATGTATTCATTAATCCCTGAATACCTTAAAAATGTGAACTTTCATGCTAATTACTAAACCCATCAAAATCTAAACCTCACAAAATGCTAAATCACCATCCCTGCAAACCCTTGAAATTTGGAGTAGTTGAATTAGAATGGAGAAGTGGTGGGGGTACCTTAGCATCGATGTAAAGAAAAGCATGTAAGCTCTTGATGACATTGATGACTTCGTTGTGGTCAAGGTTTTGTTCGGCGGAGAATTGACCGGAATCTGCGATCTCTTCGTTGTTCTGCAGGAACTTTAGAATCGCCTCTTCCGCCATTTTCTCTTCCGGTGCTCGTGTTTCGCGCAGTCCGCCGTATATTTTTCAAAGAGCGCTGAGTTTCCGACTTTCACTTTTGCCCTACTCCCACAGCAATATAAATAAATAAATAAAATGGAAAATCCGAAAAGTGAATAATATAATTTTGTTAAAAATCATTCCCACGGAAATCCACTTATAATAGGAAAAATTTCTTAAAAAATAAACTGTTATGAAATATATATATATATATATATATAAGGTGGGATATGTATATAAATATATGTATATAATATATATATATATATATGTTTACTTTTTTTTTCATTTCTTTCTCACATGTAACACACATAAGTTACATTATATAGCAAACGTAAGTCGGCTAAACTTACCGACGTAAATATAAAATATTATAATATTAAAATGGATAATTAATTATTTCTAACACTCCCCCTTAATTATCCATCACTATTGATATATTACGTACTGCCTCGTTAAAAACCTTATCATGGAAAAATCCAGTGGGATAAAAGCATGATAAAGGAAAAAAATCTGATGGCGTCCCCCTCGAAATGATGGACAAATCTTCTTCATAAATCTCGTAAGTGGCGCGTTACGATACTATGAATATGTTTTACGAATGTTGTAGTGGAAAGCAGCCGTGAATAAATCTGCTGCATTGTCGATTAGAGCGAGCGTATTGGATGTCTCTTCTTGATTTTTCTCGAGGTTCTCGTATATATGAGAAAAATCTTGGGGAATATCTTTGTTACGTCGCTCTTGATATAGCCTTCTTTAAGTTGCGCGACTGACATTGTCTTGAACAATTTCGTTGGCTCTTTATTAATGGCTATTAAGGCTGATTCTTGTATAAGTTGAGTCATCGATCCGAGCCACACATTCTCTACATGCCTCGTGAAGCGAATGGTCTCTGCATAATTTGATGAAGTAGCAACCAAAGTCTGTTTTTTGAACGCCAAGAGATTGCGATACCTCCATTGTAAAAACATATCCTGTTTGCGATCGGGCTTTATGTGGATCGATAGATAGCTTTGCATCTGCAAAACCAACTAAAACAAAAGTGGAGTTTCTAGGGTAAAATAATCACAAGTCGGTTGTTCCTCGAAGATAACGAAAAACATGTTTTATTCACTCCGATGTCTACGTGGGAGATGAACTATATCTTGCAGTAAATTTACAACAAATGCTTTACATCCGGTCGGGTACAATTTGCAAGATACATAAGTCCTCCAATAGCGCTCATATATGGTACTCGAGGGACTTACTTCGTTATCCTCACAAGGTCGAAATGGATCTGTATCAACATTAAGCGACCTATTGACCATTGGAGTACTCAAAGGAGTCGCTTTATCCATATAAAAGCATTTTAAGATCCTTTTCGTATAATTTGATTGATGTATAAAAATTCCATCTCAATGATGCTCGATTTGGAGTCCAAGACAAAATTTTGTCTGTCCAAGATCTTTAATTTCGAACTCTTCTTTCATATGAGTTCTAGCATCATCAATCTCCTTTTGAGTGCCAATTATATTCAGGTCATCCACATATACAGCGATGATCACAAAACCAAATAAAGATTTCTTAATAAATACACAATGGCATATCGCATTATTGCTATATCCTTTACTCAATAAATATTCACTTAAGCGATTATACCACATGCGTCCGGATTGCTTTAATCCGTAAAGTGATCGCTATAATTTGACTGAACATATTTCTTTAGCTTTTGAGCTTAATGCTTCAGGTATTTTCAATCCTTCAGGGATTTTCATATATATCTCATTATCAAGTGATCCATATAGATATGCAGTCACAACATCCATTAGATGCATTTCTAGATTTTTGGATGCCGCTAAGCTCATCAAAAATCTGAAAGTAATTGCATCCATAACCGGAGAATATGTTTCTTCATAATCAATTCCCGGTCTTTGAGAAAATCCTTGGGCAACAAGTCGGGCTTTGTACCTTGTTACCTCATTTTTCTCATTTCTTTTCCGAACAAAAACCCATTTATATCCGACGGGTTTTACATGTTCGGGCGTTGTGACGATAGGTCCAAAAACTTTTCTTTTATTGAGGGAGTTCAACTCAGTTTTTATGACTATTTTCCATTTCTCCCAATCAAATCTTTTCTGGCATTCTAATATCGACCTTGGATCTGGATCATTATTTTCATAATCAATTTCCTTGGATACAGCGAACGAGAAAATTCCATCATCATCTTCTATCTTATTTCTAGCCCATACTTTTCCATTTTGGGCATAGTTGATGGAAATCTCATATTTTTCTAAATCAGTTCCGTCTTCAGGACTTTTATTTTCGTCTTCAGGACTTTTCGCTGTATTTGGTTCTTCTAGACCAATCTCATTCATTTTTCCCAATTTCTTTTTCTTTCGGGGATTTTTATCCTTTGATCCCACTGGTCTCTCCCTTTTCAGTTGAACTTTAGGCTCACTTACTAGTTTTCCATTATTTTGTTCTTCTGGAACATTAATTCTTGATGGAACATTTACAGCGGGTATATATGATTTCGTCACCCTTTTTGTATCAGTGAACGCATCTGGTAATTGATTTGTCAAATTCTGTAAATGTATAACTTTTTGAACTTCCAGTTCACGTTGTTTCGTTGGGGGATCAAGGTACAATAACGACGATGTGCACCAAGTAATATCTTTTGGAACTTCCTTAATTCCTCCCCCTAACGCTGGAAATTCATCTTCATTGAAATGACAATCGGCAAAACGTGCCGTAAACATATCACCAGTTCGCGGTTCAAGATAACGAATTATACTTGGTGATGTATACCCGATATATATTCCCAATCTCCTCTGTGGTCCCATTTTCGTTCTTTGTGGAGGAGCTATAGGGACATAAACACACCCAAAAACTCGGAGATGGGATATATCGGTGCTGGCGGATACTAATTGTTTTGGGGAGTACTTATGATATGAACTTGGCCGTATTTGAATTAGTGCAGCAGCATGCAAAATTGCATGACCCCATACTGAAATTAGGAGCTTTGTTCTCAATATTAACGGTCTAGCAATAAGTTGTAACCGTTTAATCAAAGACTCGGCCAAGCTATTTTGTGTATGAACATGTGGGACCGGATGTTCAACATCAATTCCTAATGACATACAATAGTCATTGAAGGCTTGTGAAGTGAATTCACCAGCGTTATCAAGTCTAATTTCTTTATTGTATAATCAGGGAATTGTACTCTCAACCTGATTATCTGGGCAATGAATCTTGCAAAAACCGTATTTCGTGTAGTCAATAGACATACATGCGTCAATCAATACCATAAAATATCGAAATGGCCCGCATTGTGGGTGAATAGACCCACATATATCACCATGTATTCTCTCTAAAAATACTGGAGATTCATTCTTTATTTTAGCTGGTGACGGCCGAGTTATTAGTTTTCTTTGAGAACAAGCATTACATAAAAATTCTCTCGATTGAAAAATCTTCTGGTTTTTCAACGGATGGCCATTTGAATTTTCCACAATTTTTCTCATCATGACTGAACCAGGATGCCCTAAACGTTCATGCCAGATTTTAAATGTACTTGTAAACTTCGGGTTTACTGTGATATATGATTCAGTCGTATTTATTTTTGTGGAATATATTCCGGAGGATAGAGCTGCTAGCTCTTCTAATATCTGTTTTCTCTCCGAAATAACTGATGTAATGCAAAGATATTCGATGCCATTCTTATTTATAGTTTCTATATGATATCTATTTCTGCGGATATCTCTGAAGCTTAACAAATTTCTATAAGATTTAGGGGAAAATAATGCATCATCTATTTCAAATTTTGTTCCCCTTGGCATTGAAAAACTGACTCTTCGGAGCCCATAATAATTTTTGCATTACAGGATATAGTATTCACGCTTCGATGAATCTTTTATTTTAAGGAGGAGAAATACTTTTTATCCTTAATTATTGTGTGCGTTGTAGCATGTCATCGAACATATGTCTCCATCCCGATGTCAAAGATCGACATTTTCTGAATTTAAAAATATTCATAAAAGATACGTTAATATAACAAAACAAAAGATTTATATTACAATGAAACTATCTTACACCAAACCATAACAAAAATATTAGGAGTTCTATTTTATTTTCTTCTTGGGAAGATCAACAAACATCATGCCATAGTCTCTTCTTGGGAAGATCTTAATCATTTAGTTTCTCGTTGATGGCTTGGGATCAACTACAAAATCAGCAATATCGAGAGAGATATCATCATTTAAACCATCGAAAGAAGGTCCGGATCCACCATGAATGAAGTTGGTTTTATTTGCTCTTTCTTTAGCCTTTTGTGACTCTTGATATAGATCGGCCAAATGTTTAGGTGTCTGACAGTGCGTGACCAATGTCCTTTCACGCTGTATCTGTAGCAAGCATTTTCATGCTGCTTATATGTCACACGACCAACTTCGCTCCCTTTGAACTTTTTGTTATTTTTTTCAGCATTGAAATCATTAGGACGGAACCTTTTTCCTTGTCCGCGTCCACGTCTACATCCATATCCTCCTCGTCCGCACGATCATAACCTCGACGCGCCTCGTCCATAATTATAATTGGATGGCTGCAACATTAAGCTTCAGGAATGAAGCTGATCCGATGGGGCGAGTTTGATGGTTTAACATCACAAGTTCATTATTTTGTTCTGCAACCAATAGAACTTGCATCAAATCTAAATATACGGTATCCATTTGCCGGTATTATTGCTGCAGGGATTACATTTCCGGGTGAAAAGTTTGGAGAGTTTTTTCGATCATATCATAATCGACTTATCTTCTCTCCACATAGAATTACCGAGAGTAATTCCAAACAATGGAATTATATTCACTAACATTTTTGTAATCCTCAAACGGAGATTCAACCACTCATGTTTAGCTTTCGGTAAGATCACATATTTCGGTGATCGAACCTATCTTTGAGTAATTGCCAAAGATCTGCGGGATCTTCTTTTGTCATATATTCATCTTTTAAACCATCATGTATATGGTGGGTTAAAAATATCATAATAGCCTTTTTTCTTCGGGAGTAGGCTTTGATTTTTTGATGGTGTCAAGGAGCCCTCTTGCTTTTAAATGCATCCTTCTGACTGCCCACCTCATATAATTATTTCGAGATATATCAAGGCGGCAATCTCGAGGTTTTGCTTAGATTTGACATGATAACTGTATAATAATTTATTAAGCATAAATTTAATTAAAATTCAACTTAAAAATAAAATTTAAATGGCATGATAAAATTTTAAAATTTGTAAGCAATAAAAACATAAATTAAAATAATAAATAAAAATAAATAAAAATTAAAATAACAATAATTTAAAGTGTATAATTTGTCTTCTGGACAAATTTATTATGTCTTCTGGACATAAAGTTCTTCTAGAATTTTCATGTATGTCTTCTACACATAGAGTTTTTCTAGAACTTTTATGTATGTCTTCTAGACATAGAGTTCTTCTGGAACTCTTATATATGTCTTTTGGACATAAAGTTTTTCAGGAACTTTTTCAATAAATGTCTTCTGGACATTTAGTTATAGATAAGGTTTTGATCTGAGGTGACATAGTCTACCATATGATCATAAGATTGTTTGAGTGTGAGCTTACTATATGATCTGAGGTGACATAGTCTACCATATGGTCATCATGATCGTAAAAAGGCATAGCCTCCAATAACGATCAGTTCGGGGAAGGCAACGCCTATCATCCCGAAATAACATATAAACGGAGAAGGCATAACCTATCTTTCCGTTATCAGAAAATAAATTAGACATAAATGAAAACATAAATTAAACCTCACCTTTTCGGTATTAGAGCGGATCGTGCTGATAACGTGTTATGAAATATATATATATATATATAAGGCGGGATATGTATATAAATATATGTATATAATATATATATATATGTTTGAGGAGATGTGCGTAGAGAAGTGAAAGAGTTATACTCTTATGTTTACTTTTTTTTTTTATTTCTTTCTCACATGTAACACACATAAGTTACATTATATAGCAAACGTAAGTCGGCTAAACTTACCGACGTAAATATAAAATATTATAATATTAAAATAGATAATTAATTATTTCTAACATAAACCAACTATTTATAGTATTTTTATAAAAATACAAAAATTTTATAGATATTCAAAAAATACATAAATTAATTTATTTTTCAGTATAATACACAAATTTTTAAATTGTATTTATTTAACATAAATCCTTTTATTTTTTATTTTTTAATATAAATAATAATTTTTTTTTATAAAACTCAAAAAATAATTCCTAAAATTCTGTTCAAATCTTAAAATTTCTGTAAAATTTCAGAAATTATTTGCAGCCAAAAGATCTCTTACCAAATTCATTTCTGTCTTTCAGAAAATAAGTCCTGAGTTTATCTTACAAAGTTGCTAAGCGAAGTGTTTACTTTTATTTTATTTTTGGGAGTCCAGATTAAATAAAATGCCTACTCAAGACTGTTAACCACACCATCAACTCTAATACTCTATACACACTTTGTGCGACCATTTAATTCACAATTTGTCTTCTCTGTGTCCTGCCCAACAACAATTTTAGCCATCTCTTCTGCTTTTGGTTGTCGCCACTCTCCTAGTTCCTTTGAAGCAAATTCCTCTGCTAAACATAGAATGATCCAACTCATTACAAAATATTGATTTTCAATGTTCTATTCATCAGCATCAAATACAATGACATCGAATGATCAAAGCAAATGCAGGATAAACTAATATCTCAATCCCATAAACAGATCTAACACCTCGCGAATTCGGTTCTCTTTAAACAGATTCCACGCCTGAAAAGAAGAGTTTTAGAGATCCAAACTTAATTCGTATAACTTGATTTTGGTTACATAAACTTAGCTCGAGTCATGTTTCAAAGCACAAGGCTTATCAGATTCTCAGTCTAGACTAGCTCATATGCTATGTTTTGTATGTGAATTGTGATTCTATGTTCAAGTGATGCTTATGGTCCTAAACTCAAGATTCAAACAATAGCATTACGAGAAAAATAGTTTTGTGAAAACGAAATGTAGGATAATACATTAGTTTGCTCCCAACTCCCAAGTAACGTGTAACACAGTTAAGACATGATAACAAGAAAGAACAAAATTCAATGCCAACATGGTGATAAATGCTCACAAATAAGAAGTCACACTCACATCCAAAACAGCTAGATACTCTTATACAAGAATTTGAGCAAGCTTCCAAGATCAGATTAGCCAACAACAATTCGACTACATGTCCTCACTCTAGGGCTAACGATTCGTACTTATTCTTCAGGGAGCAGGTTTTCGGCTGCTTGTCCTTCAAAGATAGAGCAGCGATGGAGAGATCACGACTTCGTGATGGCCTTTTCCTAAGGATATTTAGGCCTCCTTTAAAAACACTTATTGGTACTTGAGTTCCTTAACATCGTTAACATTAAGATCCTCTACATCATCCACAAAAGCCTAAACTCGACTATCATTCTCCAAACCTTGGATTTTAACACTTTGGAGAGTGTTCCTTTCGGGATTTAAGTAGAACACACAAAACGGTTTAGATGTAACTTTCAACGACAAAAAAATTTCACCGTGCTAGTGATTCCAACGATGAAATGATTTTCAGGATCAACGAGCCCATTCTCCCAAGAAGTGTAGACATGTTTCGACAATTTCTTCTTCTCAACATCCTCTAGAATCCACATAGACAACTCAAGGATATTGTCCTTATATCCCCAACTAATCCCACCTAGTTTACCCTTATAGTTTATCAATTTACCATCAAAGCATTCTATGTCAATAAACTTAAATTTCTCAGACCCAACATCAAAGCAAACTATAACATATGATTCATCATAATTTCCAGTAGGTCGTAAAGCTACCGCTACGTAATACAAAACTCCATTGATGCATATCCATTTGCTTGTATCTATTGGAGGAATATGGGCTAAACTACATTCGATCTTCCTCCACCGCATTTTTCCAGTTTCTAAGGTCAGAATATTAACACGGTCATAATAACGGTTATAATAAGAAGTGACCACGGACAATACCTTGAATTTCTTGCTAATAGGATCAAACCCGAAAAAGCTATACGGCTCTCTGCGACTTAGTTTAGGAGGTAAGAAGTGACCACGGACAATACCTTGAATGTCCACTCACTGTTTCGTTTGAGGGCAAATAAGAGACGTGGACGAGTCCATGACCTTGTCAAGAACAACTCGGTGAAATATGGATTGCGAAGCATGGAACACCATAGCTTTGACACGCTACGAAACCTAGCCACTGACTTCGCAGGTAGTCTTGAGTGTATCTCGATAATGAGATCAATAGGGATGGAATCTAAACTTTGTTCTCTGTTCATAGATCGTTGTATTTGTTTATCGGAACAAAGTACAATGTCGCAGAGACTCTAATTAGTAAGTAGTAACCTAGAGGGAGCCCTAGGGCACTTATTCCAATACCGAACCGGAACCAGGTTTGAGTAATTCAGTTTTATTTGGCTTTGAAGTCATAAACCGATCGTTGGCCTTTGTTATTTTCTTCACCTTCAGTGGAAACGACATCGTTTAGTATTTATTAATGATTTTCAGTTTTCGACTATTTTGCATGGATTTGACACGTGGCATGTGCAGAAGTTGCCAGTGAACGAGTTTTTTTCTCTACGCCTTAACGTCACCGAAACCGAATGCGAAAAGAAAAAAGGAAAGGTCAAAAAAAAAAAAAAAAAAAAAAAAAAAAACAAGAGGGTTGGTTCTCAGAACACGAGAGGAAGAAGACGATGAAGAAGATGAAGTACTTGTCCTCCATTGCTAATGACGTCGTCCTTAGATGCTCACAGTATTTTGTTCTTTCCCTGTCTCTACATATATTTTCAGATCTCTGTTTTAATTTATAGAAGGTTAAGGTTGTTAACACTTACTTTTAAGTGTAGATCATAACCAAAATCGTTTTACGAAATTTTTAAAACCAAAATTGTGCAACTGAGCATTTTTATGCAATTTCGTTGCCTTGGTGGTTAAGCCAAAAGGATAGCAAACCGGTAGTTAAACCTGATTCCAGCCGGTTTAGCATCGTTTTAATTTGGAATCTGTGATATTTGATGTTACAGGGAACTAGATTTGACCATTGATAAAATGGTGGAAGAGTTTGAATGTAATCAATGGAAGCCTGGAACGGAAGGTACTTACTCGAAGAAGTTTGTGGAATTTTGCAGCTCAAAGGCAATGACTCGGGTTTGTGAAAACATACTTGACAGAATCAAAGATGGTTCCTTTACTCGTCTCACCTTCGATATGATGCTTGCATGGCAAAAACCTGACGCAGATTACAAAGAGTCTTATTCGGTACCCAATCAATCTTTAAACATAGTTTCTTGATGATCATCATTTACTTTCTTGGATCTCAAGTTGTTAATGCATATGTTTACTTGTTACTTGCGTTCAAAGGAAGCAGTAGCTAAAGAGAGTCAAGACAAGAGGATTCAAGCAACCCTATCCCCAGAGCAAGATGATATCTCTCTTTTTTATTCAGACATCATGCCACTTCTCGTAAGCAAATAATTCTCGTTGTTCGAATTGTGACAATGATCAACTTTTTATGTAAATTGATTAGAATACCTCAACTTTTATTTCATGTGGATTATATTTATATAGGCTGATCATGAACCAAGTGTGGGTGAAGATGCATTTGTATATTTGGGCTCGATCGTTTCTCTCCCTGTGGATGTCATCAATGGAAGATACACATTTGAGACTCTAACCGCTCCTACCGGTCACCAACTTCACTTCCCAGCTTACGATATGTTTGTAAAAGAAATACACAAGTAATTGTTCTTGTATATAGCATAGTTTTTTTTTTAAAAGCTCGATATAAATTGTATTTTCTAATGCTTTAACTTGGTATATATATATATATATATATATATATATATATTTTGGTATAATTCGCGTAGGTGTATGAAGCATTTGCAAAAGCAAACAAAGCCTAAAGGGGTCGAATTAGCGGATGATGAAATGATATTGCATGTTGAAGGAACAATGGCTTCATAGAGAGTGGTTCGCCATATTAAAGAAACAAGCTGGCCTGGTTTGGTTTCGCTATATATTATTTTCTCATGTCAAGTTTGATTCATGGGTGCTGGTTTCTTGTTATATTAAAATGTCTTGAATTTTGTAGGTAGGCTTACTTTGACAAACTATGCACTATACTTCGAAGCCGCAGGAATTATAAACTATGAAGATGCTCTTAAGATAGATCTTTCCAAGGGCAGTGAATGCTCTGCAAATCCTATTTCCACTGGTCCATGGGGTGCCCCTCTTTTCGACAAAGCCATTGTCTGCGAGTCTCCCGACTTGTAAGAACTTGTTTTGCATAAATATGTTGCCTCATTTGTGTATATGACTTGCAACATTTTTTTAGTGAGGATGGGATTGTCATAGAGTTTCCGGAGATGACAAGCTCAACGAGACGAGATCATTGGCTAATGCTTGTAAAGGAAATAACATTAATGCACCAGTTCTTGAGGAAATACAATGTTGAAGCTCCCTTACAAGCATGGGAAATCAATTCGAGAACAATCTTGGGAATCATACGGTTACATGCAGCCCGCGAAATGCTGAGAATTTCTCCCCCGGATCCTAAAAAGTTTTTAATATTTAGTTTATTTGAGGAAGTTCCTAAGGGAGACTACGTACTACAAGAGCTCGCAGAGCTTAGTTTAAAGGTGTGCAGTACGAGAAACCCATGTAGTGCTAGCTCCATCTTGAGGAATATGAACAATATGGATCAGCTTGATAACATATCACTACAAGAAAAATACCGCAAAACTGACGGCCAATTCCGTCGGAAATCTGTCGGATTTGGCAAAATCTGTCAGAAATCCGTCGGTTTTTTCCGTCGCTTTTATCTCGTCGGAAATCCGTCGAAATTTCCGACGGATTTCAGACGGAATACCGAAATCAGGATTCCGTCGGATTTCCGACACATTTCAAATTAAATAATATTTAATTTATTGTAATTAATATTAATTAATTGTAAATAATTATAATTAATATATAAAATTAATTCGGAATAATTATAAATTAAAATTTAAAATTATAATTATAACAAATTTTAATTTCAATTATAATTAAAATTAAAATAAAAAATTAAAATAAAAAAAAAATTCTTCTTCTTCTTCTTCTTTACCGGTGAAAAATTTTCCGTCGGAACTGGCAAAAAAATTAATATTTACCGGTGTTTTTCGAAAATATTTTGAACATTCACGCCTATATTTTGCTATCCGTCGGAAATCCGTCAGAAATTCTTCTTCTTCTTCTTCTTCTTCTTCTTCTTCTTCTTCTTCTTCTTCTTCTTCTTCTTCTTCTTCTTCTTCTTCTTCTTCTTCTTCTTCTTCTTCTTCTTCTTCTTCTTCTTCTTCTTCTTCTTCTTCTTCTTCTTCTTCTTCTTCTTCTTCTTAACTTCTTCTTCTTCTTCTTCTTTAATTTCTTCTTCTTTAACTTATTCTTTATTCTTCTTATTCTTCTATTTATCTTTTTTCTTCTTCTTCTTCTTCTTCTTCTTCTTCTTCTTCTTCTTCTTCTTCTTCTTCTTCTTCTTCTTCTTCTTCTTCTTCTTCTTCTTCTTCTTCTTCTTCTTCTTCCTTCTTCTTCTTCTCTTCTTCTTTCTTCTTCTCTTCTTCCTTCTTCTTCTTCTTCTTCTTCTTCTTTATTCTTCTTTATTATTCTATTCTTCTATTCTTCTTCTTCTTCTTCTTCTTTCTTCTTCTTCTTCTATCTATTCTTATTTATTCTTAACTATTTCTTCTTCTTCTTTTTTCTTCTTAACTCTTCTTATTCTTATTCTTCTATTCTTATTCTTCTTATTCTTCTTCTTCTTCTTCTTCTTCTTCTTCTATTTATTCTTCTTCTTCTTCTTCTATTTCTTCTTCTATTTCTTCTTCTTCTTATTCTTCTATTATTATTTTCTTCTTTATTCTTTATTCTTCTTCTTATTTACTTCTTCTTCTTCTTTATTATTTATTATTTACCTTATTATTTATTTCTTCTTTATTTATTATTCTTCTTCTTCTTCTTCTTATTCTTCTTCTTCTTCTTCTTCTTCTATTCTTCTTCTTTATTTATTCTTTATTATTCTTTATTCTTTATTCTTCTTCTTCTTCTTCTTATTATTTATTTATTCTTCTTCTTAACTTCTTCTTCTTCTTCTTATTTATTCTTCTTCTTCTTATTACTCTTCTTCTTCTTCTTCTTCTTCTTCTTCTTCTTCTTATTCTTCTTCTTTTTCTTCTTCTTTTTATTTATTATTCTTCTTCTTCTTCTTTATTATTCTTCTTCTTTTTATTTCTTCTTCTTCTTCTTCTTATTATTTATTATTTTCTTCTTCTTCTTCTTAACTATTCTTCTTCTTCTTCTTCTTCTTCTTTTCTTATTTAACTTCTTCTTCTTCTTCTTCTTCTTCAACTATTTACTATTTATTCTTCTTCTTATTTATTCTTCTTCTTAACTTCTTCTTCTTCTTCTTCTTCTTCTTACTTCTTTATTATTTATTTATTTCTTCTTCTTAACTAACCTTTATTTAACTATTCTATTTATTCTTCTTCTTCTTCTTCTTACTTCTTCTTCTTCTTCTTCTTCTTCTTCTTCTTCTTCTTTATTTTATTTCTTCTTCTTCTTACTTCTTCTTCTTCTTCTTCTTCTTCTTATTTATTCTTCTATTCTTCTAACTTACTTTTCTTCTTCTTCTTCTTCTTATTCTTCTTCTTCTATTTATTTATTTCTTCTTCTTCTTCTTCTTCTTCTTCTTCTTCTTCTTCTTATTTATTAACTTCTTAACTTCTTCTTCTTAACTTCTTCTTCTTCTTCTTCTTCTTCTTCTTAACTTTCTTCTTATTCTTCAACTTCTTCTTCTTATTACTTATTTTTAACTTCTTCTTCTTCTTAACTTCTTCTATTTATTTACTTCTTTTATTATTCTTCTTCTTCTTCTTAACTTCTTCTTCTTCTTCTTCTTCTTCTATCTATTTATTCTTCTTCTTCTTATTCTTTTCTTCTTAACTTCTTCTTTATTCTTCTTCTTCTTCTTCTTCTTATTTATTCTTCTTCTTTATTTATTCTTCTTCTTATTTATTTATTCTTCTACTTCTTCTTACTTATTTATTTAACTATTTATTCTTCTTATTATTCTTCTTCTTCTTCTTCTTCTTCTTCTTCTTCTTCTTCTTCTTAATTTATTTCTTAACTTATTTATTATTCTTCTTCTTCTTCTTATTCTTCTTCTATTTATTTATTTCTTCTTCTTATTCTTCTTTATTTATTTTCTTCAACTTCTTCTTCTTCTTATTTATTTAACTTCTTCTTCTTCTTCTTATTCTTATTCTTCTTCTTCTTCTTCTTATTTCTTCTTTATTCTTATTATTCTTCTTATTATTTTCTTCTTTATTATTTATTTCTTACTTCTTCTTATTCTTATTCTTCTTCTTCTTCTTCTTCTTCTTCTTCTTCTTCTTTATTATTCTTCTTCTTCTTCTTCTTCTTCTTCTTCTTCTTCTTCTTCTTCCTTCTTCCTTCTTCTTCTTCTTCTTCTTTAACTTTTCTTCTTCTTTTATTTCTTCTTCTTCTTCTTCTTTTATTCTTTATTCTTCTTCTTTCTTCTTCTTCTTCTTCTTCTTTTATTCTTCTTCTTCTTCTTCTTCTTCTTCTTCTTCTATCTATTCTTCTTCTATTTCTTCTTCTTCTTCTTCTTCTTCTTCTTATTCTTCTTCTTATTCTTCTTCTTATTATTCTTCTTATTTATTCTTATTTATTTCTTTATTCTTATTTATTCTTTTCTTTATTCTTCTTCTTCTTCTTCTTCTTCTTCTTCTTCTTCTTCTTCTTCTTCTTCTTCTTCTTTTCTTTTTCTTCTTCTTCTTCTTCTTTTTCTTCTTTTTCTTCTTCTTCTTCTTCTTCTTCTTCTTTTTCTTCTTTTTTTTTTTCTTTTTCTTCTTCTTCTTCTTCTTCTTCTTCTTCTTCTTCTTCTTCTTCTTCTTCTTCTTCTTCTTCTTCTTCTTCTTCTTCTTCTTCTTCTTCTTCTTCTTCTTCTTCTTCTTCTTCTTCTTCTTCTTCTTCTTCTTCTTCTTCTTCTTCTTCTTCTTCTTCTTCTTCTTCTTCTTCTTCTTCTTCTTCTTCTTCTTCTTCTTCTTCTTCTTTCTTCTAAAATGAGAAATGAATTCACCAAGAAGAAGAAGTAATATATAAAAACAAATTTCCGATGGATATATCCGTTGGAATTCCGTCGGAACTGGCGAAAAAATTAATATTTACCGGTGTTTTTCAAAAATATTTCGAACATTCACGCCTATATTTTTGCTATCCGTCAGAAATCCGTCGGAAATTTCTGACGGATTTCCGACGGATAGCAAAAAATTTAAACAAATTTAATTCACGCGGGTAACTTACGCGGTCAAATTTTCATATTCCGTCAGAAATTGACGATTCCGTCGGAAATCCGTCGGAAATTTTCCGACAGATTTCCGACGGATTTCTGACGGATTTTTGACGGAATTTGTTTTTTGGTTTGTCTAGTCATATGTCAGACTAAACCTTAGAACGGGACACGTGAAACCACAAAACCGTCGGAAATCCATCGGAAATTTCCAACGGATTTTCGACGGTTTTGTGGTTTCGTGGTCGTTTACGATCCGTTTCTCTTGAAATATGTTTGTAATATGATTTGTTACTCATTTCAATGATAAAACATTAACAAATACCTTGTTACATATTAAATATACTAAAATTAGGAAATTTTATTTGTTATGTTTATAAATCATCGCTTAAGTATATGTATCATTGTCTAACATGTAAACATGATTGTATGAATTTTTCTAATTTTGGTATATATGATAGATAACAAGGTTTTTGGTATTATTTTATGATTGAAATGAGTAACATAGGATACTACAAACATATTTCAAGAGAAAATTTCCGACGGATTTCCGACGGTTTTGTGGTTTCACGTGTCCCGTTCTAAGGTTTAGTCTGACATATGACTAGACAAGCCGAAAAACAAATTCCGTCAAAAATCCGTCGGAAATCTGTCGGAAATTTGTCGGAAATCCGTCGGAAATCTGTCGGAAAATTTCCGACGGAATCGTCAATTTCCGACGTAATTTCCGACGGAATATAAATCCGTCAGAATATTTCTGACGGATTTCCGACGGAATCGTCAATTTTTATGTCTATCGGAAATACGTCGGGAATCTGTCGGAATTTTCCGACGGATTTATATTCCGTCGGTTTTGCGGTAAATTTCTTGTAGTGTATTAAAAGAAGAGGGAGAAGATAATTGTAAGGAGAAGGGGCAAGTGAATGATAAAGAAGAAATGCTTGCGTCTCTTGAAAGTGTTGTGAATCAATCGAGAGAAGAAGCAAGAGAGATTGATAAAGCTAAAGCTACGACAACAGAGCTCGAAGAAGAAGGGATTAGTGAAAGTGTAGTAGTTCTTATGGTAAGAAAATTTTAGTGATTTGTGGCATAGTGGTAGGAGGAACATAATTGGTTACTTTATGGTGTATTTAACTGACAATAATGAGGTGTCTTGTAGGAATTGGTGAAGCCATTGCAAGACTCGTTACCGTGGTTCCAACAAGTGCTTAGTTGGGAAAAGCCGTCTCGTACTCTTTTGGTTCTAGCCATTACTATTTTAACCGTCTACAAGTAAGTTTAAAGTAACATATGATCCAGAAGTGTAAGTTCATAGTATTTTTATATACTTCAACCAAGAAAGTAAATTTATGTTACAGGGAATGGATTGGTAAGGCTATAGCTGCTTGCTTAATATTGGTGGTGGTTAAAATGGCTCAAGCTAGACGTAAGATGGTCCACACGAAAAAGGAGGATGCGATAACAGTGAGCACCGAATCTGACCAAACAATGACTGAGAGCATTGTCTCGGCTCAATATGGCTTAATAAGACTTCACACGTTGATACAACATGTCAACGTCACCATCATGAAGTTGCGGTCCATATATACATCCAAGGCTAGCAAGGTAACTACTGTTTATATCACCTTTTCACCTGTACATGATATTGTTTTCGTTATTTTGGAAGTGTCTTCTATCTCTTACTCTTGGTTGCAGCATGCAAGCATGGTGATGGCGGCGATGATAGTGTTGGCAAGCTTCTTTGCAGTGGTGCCGTTAAAGTTGTTCATCATATTTGGTATAATATATTGCTTTGTGATGACATCAAGTGTTGGAAAATGGATGAGCAACGATCAGAGTAACCGAAGAATGAAAGAGTGGTGGGATTCCATACCCATTGCTCCTGTTCGTGTACTTGACTCTTCTTCTAAGTAGTTCACTTAATGTGAGTTGCTTAAGGGACGTTTTGTTTGTTTGTTTTTTTTGCTTTTATCAGAAGCTAATATATAGTTATATAGGGAAAGAATGTTTAAAACAAAGTTGTTTTGTAATATATTTTACAAACATATGTCCCTACAATAAATAGACCATTGTATTAATATATTTTCTTTTTCATGGAAACTAATAACAGAATTTATCGAATTAGTCGCAAAGAGCTAATTTCTTTGTTTTTTTTTAAATATGTGTTGTCATCGATAATATTGCAAAATTCAAAACAGAGCAAGGGTCCAATACAAGCTCCAAAACAGAGCATTGAAAAGTAATAAAGACTAAGGTCAACCATTAAATAATTAAATAATTTAAATTACACTACAATTTTGTATCCGCGGATGACGATGCACATAGTGTAGTGTAATAAATATGTATTTATAACTTCTATAATTACTTGGACCGAAAGCTAAACTTTCCTTTTTCGAGGTCTTTATTTTCCATTTAAATGTTTGACCCAAAAATAAATAAGAGGAAAAAAAAAGGAAATGTGCAAAGATACGACATGCACCAAGTCAAAACGTGTCGTCGAATAATAAACAAAATTCCTTGCTCTCCAAGCGAAAGACCAAACAACATCTTTAAATCAACATAATTAAAAAGACAACAAAATCTCCGAATTTACTAGCTATAAACGTTTCCCTTTTTTATTTCGGGCTTGATTGGTTCACCCGTAACCACATGTAAACGCTGCGTTTACGGACGGTTGCAGAAATCGCAACATACCGTTCCGTACCACTTGAAATTTTTTTATTTCGAAAGCACCTTCCAGCTAGCGTTTGCGGCTGCGGATGGTTGCAATTTGATTAAAAAATAATTAATTTTTAATTTTTAATTTATAATAATAATAAAATTTTACAAAAAAAAATCAAAACAATTTTTTTGAAAAATAAAAATTTATTATAATAACTCTTAAATTCTTTATATATCTACTAACTAAAATAAAATATATTTATAAGTATAAAAATAATTTTAATTAGTTATTATAAAATTTGTTTAAAACTTCACTTTTAAATTTTGATTATGGTAATACAAATTTTTTTTTATAAAAATTATATATTTTAAATATGTTAAACATAATCCACAACCGCTGTAAACCAGTCAGTAATTTTCCGCAAATACACCTGTTTCTATTTATTAAACCAGTCATACAAACCGCTTAATAACGTTTATAACCGCAACTGCCCGCTTCCACAAACTCCCGCATCCGCAAACGCAACCGCCGCATTTAAACCAGTCGAGCCCTTAATAAAAACAATTTCCAAAACCTAAAAGGAATAACTGAATGAGATAGATTTGGCTTCTCTATATAAACGTAAACACATCTACGTTATTGTCACAACTCATAACTAGTTCTGAAACTTGTAATTAATTAGTGTTTTGTGTGGAATCACGATGGCAAAAGCAACGACCGGTGAAGAAGAAAGGATGTGGTGCGGTCACTGCGGCGTTAAAACTCCTATCCGCCGTGAAGGAAACAATGGTTCAGTCAAGTATGTGTTCACCATATTCTTTAATTTTTCCATCTTTCTAATTTGAAATTTTTATATTTATAATTTGGTTATTGTAAACAATTTGTAGGTCATGTGATTGGTGTGGAAAAGTGTTAGCAGATGAGACTGGAACTGCTGAGGAATATAATCAACTCTTCCTTCGACTCCAAGCTTTACAAGAACAAGACTACGTTGCCGTTCCCAACAAGAGAACTCGACGTACAAAAAAACAATAATAATTGTTTTTTCAATAAACAACAACAAATTGACTTTATCTTGTTTTTTTCTATTTGTTATTAAGACTTTTTGGAGTTCAAATATATAAATCTATTTATTTTGGTCGCTAGATAGATACTTATAAACTATGATAACCAAAGCCCCTTTTAGCATGTGCAACAGAACTTTGATGAAAAATAAAAATTTATATACACATATATTGAATATGTATATATATAAATTGAGACATATCAAAGTTTTCCAAAAATATATATACACATATATTGAATATGTATATATAACTTTTTCTTTTTTAATATACATATAAATTGCTCTTTTTTTTTGGCCAAAAACAAATTGCTCTTTAATTTTGTTTTATAACTATTTTAATTCGTTAAATATACTTTTTAAAAAGAGTTTGAACCAGATCTCTAAATAGTTTAACACGTTCTTATACATCTATAAGGATATGGATTATCTCCCTCTTGATAACAATTTCTCGAAATTGCTAATATTCTTTTTGTATATATTTCCTCTTTTACCTAGTTTTTTGTTGTTGTTGTAAATCAAATCTAAATTGACCCTTGGAGATGATGGTTCTTCTAGTTTATTATCTCGCTATTTTGGGGCATGGATTGGCAAGACCAAATTTAGGTTGGGTCATAGTGGATCGGATTCGACAATGCGATCAAGCTCTTATATACCATAGTAGATTCATGAACTCATTGCAATAACTTGATTGACCACTTAAGGATCTTTTGTAGTTTTTGATGTGAGATATTAGTCCCAATATTTAAGACTGTAAGAAGCTTAAATACTATGACCTTTTTGGGTAAGAAACATTTTATCACTACTATTCAAAATAAAGTTTTCTGGAAAGAAATTTGTGTCTTTGACTTTTTTTATCTTTATGAATTGTTGACTATACATTTGACGCATCATAAGACATATATAAGGTGTATGCAAGAACTTCAACAAATATATATCTACGGAACATGGAAAGCAAGATATCTTCACATGCTTACGGAACATATCTTCTTCTAATATCAACCATTTTCTTGCTTTTCATCTCACGTAAGTTATTTTGTTTATCAAATTTAAATATATAAAAAAATGATTTTGGTGCTAAGCTAGTGAGTGAATGCACGGTTACGTTTTCTTATCAATTACAGGACAAACGGCCATCTTCTTAAATGAAGATCTCAAAGATGAAATTTGTTGTTGCAAAAAAAGTCCTCCGCCATCATATATATTATGGTCCTCCTCCCACAGAAGCACCTTCTTCATAATCATATTATATGATTGAATATGTTCCTTTTTTTGATAATATCATATTGGATTTGATAAATTTACACCTTTAACAGAAATATATAGATCAACAAAATAAAATTATTTCATCATATTTCTTTTATCTAATAATTTGACATTCATGAAGTCAATTATACATAAACTTTGTTAACATGAGTCAAGTTTGATTTAACGCTAAATTTCACAGTCAAATTATAATTTTTAGAGATGTTTTATCAGAGCCAAATATCATGTTTAAGTAAAAATTTAATTAAATTTAATCAGCATATAGATCATAGCTTATCTAGTAGAATTGTAGAAGTAATTTTTAACACAACTTGAGTGAAGACAGAAAAAAAACACTTAGAACGTTCTTGAGGTGATTTGCAACCGTACAGGTCAATTCGCTATGAAGTGATGATACTAATCATACTATGACATGAAGAAGCTGATTCGGTCACTAAGTTTGCAGTGTTACAAAACTAAAGCCAGTGAATACCACTATTCCGGAAAGTTAAAAATTGTTTGCAATGTTTTTTTTTTTGAGAAGGAAGGTAACATTTTATAGTAGGTTCTGGCATACACATTTCCAAAACCTAGTTAAGTTCGTACATTGTAAAGAGTAGATCGTCGTTTATAATTATAATAAGCTATGACTATATAATTATAAATATACTGAATGATGATGTAGTATTATTGTTTAAATTGTTGGTATAATACAATCAGTTTAAACCAATATTTAATAATCATAAAATTTAGTTACATTTATAGCCATAAAATGGTGAAATCTCCAATCTCAGTACGCAGAACATGTGTTCGATATTTCCTTAGCTTTGAAAATTCCTTTGGAACTAAAACGTCTGAATTAATACATTTGAAATAAGTCTTCCATCAAATCCATGTAACATTGTTTACCACCTTTCATTATCATTCCACAACAATACCTTGAAATACTTTTGTTTCAACACTTCTTCGAAACATTTATCTGATGGGTCGACGAATCCCATTATCTTAACGCACTTCTTAATATAATCAAGATGTTCTTTTGAAAATTTTCTAGAAACATTGTCATTATAATCACGTGAGCTCGGTGAAATTGACAACATCGCATTAAACTCGTCGTCTGACTTGAGTATCGGCTCATCATCATCGTTGTTTGTGGCAAGAGTGGGATGAGAAAGCGATAGCAAAACCATGATTAAAGAAAATACCATGCAAATAGTTTTATTCTCCATTTTTTAATTTTTTTTATGTCTTTTTAATTGGGTTTCTTTGTTTTATGTCATTGATGAAGACTTTTATGTAATTTAGAGTGTCGAATACTGTTCATCAATGTTTTTATTAGTAGTAGTAACATTCTATTAATAATTTAATAATAAAGTAACATTTTTGTAACTTTATTTCTCATCAACAAGATATCATTAATTATCAACAGAATTTATATCTTTTGACGTTTTGAGTCGTTCATAAACATTGTTTGTTTAATACATTTAATTCAGTTTATAAAAGTATGAAATAAGTTGAATAAAAAAAATAGAAAACGTATTATAGATAGAAATTTGGGCCTTAAGTTCCTAAATATGTGCATTTTAGCTCCATTAGTAAATGTACCTATCAGAATGTGAATGAAGTTTGCAATAAGTTAAAGGAAAAAACTACAAAAGTAAATAAATACCTACCAAAACCTATTCCATGAAACCCCTTCCTATCAGCTGCATCATTTGTTTTTGTTAAAACCTATCAGCTGCATCATATAGTCAAAATACTTGCGAAAACTTAATTATCCCACCTTGTGTTCATTTTCCTAACTAAGGCATCACTTAAAGGTGTTTGACCCAACAAAAAAATCTTCGTTAAAATAATTTTCCACTTTAATGCTGCTATTGAAGACGTAAAGTAAACATAAAGAGCGATAGTGTAAAAATATAGTAGCTTGTACGTAATTCAAAATTAAACATTAAATTGTCATACTAAAAAATACCTAGTTTAAATGAAAAGTCTTTGGAATTTTTATCCTACATTAACAAATCAGTAAACAACAATATGGTTCACCCACTTGGCTAGCCATAAATAATGATTGAAAACTTTGGTTTCTGAATTCAAAAGATCATGGCAATGGAGGAGGAGGAGGAACGCTAATGGTGGTTCCAGCCTCAATCTGACCCCTGCCAATGAGACGCCAATGCCTTTTGACACGACGGCTTAATGCCACCTTCTCTCCTATGGTGGTGCACACAGGAGAAGTCAATTGCAGTTTCACCATATCTTTCTTCACTCCAATAACCTTAGCTCCCGAGGACATGGACCCAATGTTCACCATAAGTATCTCTCCTTTGGTTAGCTTTGACACTCTCATTTGGTTCTCAGCTTCCTTTGTCCTCACTCCAATAAGACGCGTTAGAAGCTGGAAACTTACTTCAAGCTCAACATAGACTTCAGGGAGAGAACCTAATTCACCAAGAACTTGTCGACCAACCAACCTATCTGCACGAGTTAGTGTAGGGTCCATGGTTGTTCCAACTCCAATTAGACCACCCGGCACAGCAAACTGAAGTTCGTTTTGTTCAGCAAAGAGTGAGGTTATACGAGAGTAAATTGGAGTATATTTTGGGTTTCCACGCTCATCTTTGCCAACAATACCAGGTCGAACTTCAATTAATTGGTTGACCATCAAAACACCCTAAGACCAAAAAAAAAAACATACTAAGTGATGGCATTATAATACTAAATTGTAGTAGAAAATACTCTCTTATATCCCTAGATTATCTAATGCATATGCCGATTTCTTGCTTGTAATGCAAGGATTCTCGGTTTTTCATTTTCCGTTGTGCGCATGGTTGATTAATGAATTGTATGTTTGACGTCAAAAAATAAATAAAGGAAGATGCTCAAGTATGTCACTAAAAGATAGTAGTGTGTACCCGAAGGATACTTCCACCAGCCACTCCACCTTTCATAGCATTACCCTCAGAGCCAGGTTTATTCACATCAAAAGAACGAATCACAATCATTTTTGGTGGTGACACAAAATCTCTCACAGGGATTGGAATCTTGTTGACAATGTATTCACACACAACATCGATGTTGTATTTCAGTTGTGCTGAGATAGGAACTATAGGGGCATCCTCAGCATTTGTGTTCTGCAATATGAGAACCAAGTACTTGTTAAGTAGTGAAAATTGCAAACAACAAAGACATGAACATCAATAGATCAAACCGTTATGAATTTCTGAATTGCTGAATGTTGTTCAATGGCAGCTTTTTCATTAATGAGATCAATCTTGTTCTGAAGGATTATGATATGCTCAAGGTGCATCATATCAACAGAAGCAAGATGTTCACCGGTTTGTGGTTGTGGGCAAGGTTCATTGGCAGCAATTAGAAGAAGAGTATTAGTTTATAATTGAGTTTTGTATTTATATTTTCATATTTTATAAGAACTACATCTGATTAAAAGACATGTAACCGCTAGTTGGTTACATTCCATTGTGTCCATTTGAAGACATCTCTTCAATGTGACTTTTGTGTTGTATAAATACTATGTTTGTCCATCAATAAAAAGTGTCTTTCCCTTAAAAATAAAGTGAGTATTCCGATTAGATTAGAGAAGAGTTCTTACGAAACTGAGAAGAAAAACAACACGAGAGTTGTTTTTTCAAAACAGAGAAAATTATGTTTTGGTGAGTTGTTTAGAAACATAATAAAATCTGTTTAGTTGTCCGATCCAAAACAGAAACAGACTTTAATTGTTTAAAGTCTTACATGGTATCAGAGCAAAATTGAAACTAGGGCCTGAGAGATAAACACAAAATCGAGAGAAGAAAGCTATGGAGACAACAACACATCAAGTAATTCCGATCTTCAATGGAGAAGCTTATGGTTTTTGGAAGATCAAAATGAAGACAATCCTAAAGACAAGAAAACTTTTGGATGTGATTGAGAATGGAGTACCGGCGGTTGTTGCAACAAACGAAAGCACATCGGAAATATCTAAGGAGCGAGAAGACCAAATCATGAAGGATATGATGGCACTACAAATACTTCAAACGGCAGTGTCAAATGTCATCTTTCCGAGAATTGCTCCCACATCAAGTGAAAAAGATGCATGGAATGCATTAGAGACATAATTTCAAGGGAGTTCTCAAGTGAGAATGATAAATCTTCTATCTCTACGAAGAGAATACGAGAATCTGAAGATGGACGAGAGTGAAAACATAAATAGTTTCACAACCAAGTTGATTGGGATATGAAATCAACTCAATTCATGATGACGAAAATTGGACAATCATTTAGTCCAAAAAATTCTGATTTCTCTCCCAAAGAGGTTTGATAGCATTGTGGCTGTGCTAGAGCAAACAAAAGATCTATCAGTATTTTTAGTCACAGATTTGATTGGCACGTTGAAAGCACATGAGAAACGTGTGGAGGCAAGAAATGATCACTCATCAGAAGGTGTCTTTTATGCACGATCAAAAGAAAGTAAGTTTGTTTCAAGAGGAGGAAACAAACAAAGTGAAAAACGTCAAGAGAAAACCGAGAGGTGGTGTGACGTTTGCAAACGCAACACTCACAATGAGAGTGATTGCTGGAAAAAAAAGAACATAGGTGTTCTTCTGCAAAAGGTTGCGAGTAATGAAAGAAAATGTTTCGTGTGTGATAAGCCGGGACATTTTGCGAAGAACTACAAACTTAGAAGGGCCAAAAGAGCGGATCTAAGTTTAGAAAAAACAGATGAAGAAGTGGTCGATGAGGTTCATAGTCTGTTCAGTGCACTAGAAGAGGATTCATCATCAAACGTGAATGATGATAAATGGTTAGTTGACAGCAGGTGTACTAATCATATGACCAAGGAAGTGAAGTACTTCATCACTCTTGATCAGAGTGTAACGGTTCCAATCAAAGTGGGGAATGGTCAACATGTAATGACAACAGGAAAAGGGAACATCCAAGTGATGACAAGCCAAGGAGAGCAGATCATCGAGGAGGTGTTTTTAGTGTCGGGATTAGCGAGAAACTTGTTGAGTGTTTCTCAAATAGTATCAAGGGGATACAGAGTCTTATTTGAAGATAATAGATGTCTCATCAATAATCCTCAAGGGAGAAGGATATTGAGCATCAAAATGAAGCATAAAATTTTTCCAATTCGATGGAGTAAGCCGGAAGCAAACGCTTTACTTGCTCATGTAGAAGAAGTCAAGAAAACGAAGTTATGGCATAGACGATTGGGGCATGCCGGTTTTGAAAAATTGGAAAGGATGCAAAGGGTGAAGATGGTAGAAATTCTTCCAAAGTTTGGAGTTACAAAGAAAATATGTGACTCGTGTGCAATGGGAAAGCAAGCAAGAAAAAGTTTTCCGAAGAAGTCACAAACAAAGACAAGTGAAGTCTTGGAGTTGGTACACTCGGATGTTTGCGGGCCTATGCAAACAGAATCAATGAGTGGAAGCAAATATTTTGTGTTGTTTGTTGATGATTATACACGGATGAGTTGGGTGTATTTTATCAAAAACAAAAGTGAAGTCCTCACGAAGTTTAAGAGTTTCAAGTCGTTAGTCGAGAATCAATCCGGGAAAAAGATCAAGTGGCTTAGAACAGATGGTGGGAGAGAATTCACATCTAAGGAATTCATCAAGTTGTGTCAAGAAGATGGGATTCAAAGACAAATCACGACACCATACTCCCCACAACAAAATGGTGTCTCGGAAAGGAAGAATAGAACACTAGTGGAGATGGCGAGATCAATGCTTGCGGATCAAGGTCTTCCAAACAAGTTTTGGGCTGAGGCATTGGCTACATCAGTCTATATTCAGAATATATTACCAACCAAGTCTCTTGAAAAAGATGTGACTCCAATGGAGAAGTGGAGAGGAGAAAAACCAAGTGTAAAACATTTGAAAGTATTCTGAAGTTTATGCTATGTGTATATACCGAATGAGAAAAGGAAGAAGCTTGATGTCAAGACCAAGCGTGGTGTATTCATAGGATGATATAAAGAAAGAGTTCGAGATGACGGATTTGGGAGAACTTAACTATTTTCTTGGAATGGAGATTGTCCAAGATAAATATGGAGTATTTCTATCCCAAGAGAAATACGCTAACGAACTTCTAGAAAAGTTTGGAATGAAAGAATGTAAAAGCGTTACGACACCTCTTCCACCACACGGAAAAAGTGAAGAAAAAGAATAGAAGTTTGAAAATGAAACAAAGTATAGAAGCATTGTTGGAGGACTTCTATACTTATGTGCTTCAAGGCCAGATCTCATGTACGCAAGTTCATACTTATCAAGGTACATGTTATCTCCACTCAATAAACATTATCAAGAAGCAAAGCGTGTTCTAAAGTATGTGAAAGGAACAACCAAGTTTGGAGTTCAATTTGAAAGAGTAGAAGAACCAGAGCTTCATGGATATTCAGACAGTGATTGGGGTGGATCGGTTGAAGATAAGAAAAGTACATCCGGTTATGTATTCACACTAGGATCAGCGGTTTTTTGTTAGAACTCAAGCAAACGGAAAACCGTAGCACAATCCACGGCTGAAGAAGAGTACATTGCGGTATGTTCAGCAGCAAACCAAGCCATTTGGTTACAAAGATTGGTAAAGGAAATCGGGTTCAACATTGAAGAAGGAGTGAAGATTTATTGTGACAACAAATCGGCCATAGCTATTGGCAAGAACCCAGTTCAACATAGGATAACAAAGCACATTGGTATCAAGTATCATTTCGTGCGTGAAGCTGAGCAAAAGGGAGTTATCAAACTCAAATATTGCCCTGGAGAATCTCAAATTACCGACATTCAAACCAAGCCATTGAGCAAGTCAAGATTCGAGGACTTAAGAGAAAAGCTGGGCGTCAAAACGAAACTCAATTAAGGAGGAGTATTAGTTTATAATTGAATTTTGTATTTATATTTTCATATTTTATAAGAACCACGTCTGATTAAAAGACATGTAACCGCTAGTTGGTTACATTCCATTGTGTCCATTCGAAGACATCTCTTCAATGTGACTTTTGTGTTGTATAAATACTATGTTTGTTCATCAATAAAAAGTGTCTTTCCCTTAAAAATAAAGTGTGTATTCCGATTAGATCAGAGAAGAGTTTTTACGAAACTGAGAAGAAAAACAACACGAGAGTTATTTTTTCGAAACAGAAAAAATTCTGTTTTGGTGAATTGTTTAGAAACAAAATAAAATCTATTTAGTTGTCCGATCCAAAACAGAAACAGACTTTAATTGGTTAAAGTCTTACAAAGAGCACCATCCATAATGGCGGCTCCATTGAGCATTGTAGCCATGAGAATATCATGTCCCTGATGAAAAAACAAAAGACATTATTAGCTCTCTCGTTGACATAGGTAATGACAGACAAACAAAGTCTGAAATTTGTCATACCGGACAATCCACGAATGAGACATGTCTCAACAGTTTCATCTTGCACTTCCCAAATCCAGGGACATCACAACTTGGGTTGTCTTCTTTTGCACTCCCGTATGACCTAAAAATTATTAACAGATCATAAAGTTGTTGCCTGCACACACAGACATATATATGAAAAGAAAGTAGAAAAGAATTGACTTGTAGCACATAAGTCTAGGGCACTTGTCATCCTCACATTTGTAAATCTTGGCATTAGCATATCCAAGTTTAATGGTAACGTTACGCTCCAATTCATTCTTAAAACGGACAGTATGCACACCAGAAATAGCTTTCACAATAGTTGACTTTCTGTGTGCGACATGTCCAATGGTTCCTAAGAAGATTTAATTTCTTTGACATCAACAACTATAGACCCGGAGCAGAAGAAGAAGAAGAAAAAACTCCATAAACTCAAAAAAGAAAACAAAACCTATATTGATGGTGGCTTGGCGAGAAATAACCTCAGGAGACAGAGGATGTAGTAGAGTTACATCCAGTTTACTAAGATCTTGCTCAGCCAAACCTTTGTTCCGAGACATTATCAAGAGTTTCAGTCCAAATTTGAGAGCAAGAGTTTCTATTTCTTTGATGGCTGTAGAAATTTTGCATGAAAAGCGGCGTTGGAGGAGGGTTTTTGTAATAATAATAAGAAGGGAACTACGTTTCCTTTTTTTTTTCTTTTTTTTTCCGGCAACTACGCTTCATTAGCCCTTACCATTTTCTATTTTATAATTCTTTTCTAAATAATCATAATTTTTTTTTGACGGCAAATAATCATAAATTAATAAACTGTAAACATAAACAAAGAAATAATATATATTTTTACATATTTTTAAGGGCTTTTTAATGTCTTTGATTGTTTTTTTTAATGTCTTTGATTGATTAGAAAATAAAAAATTTACATATTTATATATTTTATATTTAACTACAAGTTTATACAATAAATATACACATCTTATTATATAAATTTTGGTTTCATTAAGTTTATGCATTTTTCTAACCAATTTGATATCTTTTGCCAATTATATATAACTTTTGTCGATGAATCAAATAAAACTGTTTAACACGTCTTGAATCTCATTTTAATACTCCTAACATTCCATATATGAGATCATCTCTTGACACTCTTGGTGCCACTGGTTTTCATATTTGGCTCGTTTAGTTAATGTTGATGATCCTCTCCATGTTCATGCATAACTTATATTATTTTATAAATTGCAAATATAAAACAATCATCATTTTTCATATTCTCATTTCTTTGTTTTTCGCACAATATATTGTCTCAAATTTCTGTTTGCTTATCCTTATTTATTTGAGGTTTTTTTTTGCATTTATAACTTGTTTGATGTTAGGTTTTCTTGCATTTATAGAAAATATTTCTCACTAAAAATCTAAATTTATAATTTCCTGTGAAAATTATGATTGTATAATTTTTTGAATTCATGCAATTAATTAATTCATATTATTTTACGATGATTGTTCTTATAAAAAAAAGTATGTACATGTTCATGGGTTGACTTATTTGACCAAATAAATTATTCGATCTTAAATAATGTAAAATTCAAAAAAAAAAAAAGTTTAAATTTATTGAAATAATAAAATTTAACCTATATTAAAAAAATAAAAAGTAAAAGTATCTGTTTTTTTTCCTTTTCAATTAAAGAAAACAAAAATTATTCAATTTTTTTACACGTGTCAAAATCTCATCGATCAAGCAACACATGTCGTGATCTTGTTAATTAGAATTTTGAAAGTTATTATTAAAAAATAATAACTTTCATTAATAACTGTAAAGCTAAACAAAGAAATAATATATACCTTTTTACATATTTGAAGGGTTTTTAAATGTCTTTATATGAGCCAATACCACCTTAAAATGGAGATTATTTGAGCCAATTGTACTCTCGACTCTATCCATCAGCATATTAAAGGCCCAATATTGTTTCATAGATACAAATTAAAAACCGACATAAGTGTTGATAATTCGTTTCGGTTTGCTTCATGTCTCAGCTTTTGGTTTATTTAATGGGTAATCGATATATGCATTGCTTGAGCTCTAAGAAATCCAACTCTAATTCTCTGTGAGATCGTAGAAGAAAAAAAGCTTTTCGTCTCTACATGAGAAAAAAAAACCCATCTAAGGCTAATTGTCAAATCAATGAGAACACCATCATTGATACAAAGGTCCTTTAAATACGTCCTTAATTACGTAATCGACAAATCAAATTGAAAACGAGACAAAAAATATATATTTTGAAAAAGATAAGCAACACATATTCAAAATATAAGTAAAATATAAGCAAAAATAAGATAAGAAAAAATAAAAATAGAAAATATATGTTCAAATTTAAGATCTGAAAATAAAATATTTACTAATTACCAACTACATCAAAACTGTAGCATTCCCTGGAGCAGTAGTCTCGTCACCATTATGCCGTAGAAGGATTGAGCCGTCGCAACCTTCGACGAAACAGTCGCGAAACTGCCGCGGTTGCGTTTTGTAGATAAGTATGCTTAAGATGATGGATTAGACTGTTATTTCTGCTTTTGGGCAATTTTTTTGTAAAACCCAACTTGAAGTTGGGCCAAGATTTTCAGCACAAGGAAATATAAAACAGCAATTATAATACCTCTCATCTATTTATTTTTTTTACTTCGGAATTTGGAATGGAAGATAAGTGAAGCGATGATTGATTTAATGATCTGAATAAAATATTAATTAATATAACAACAATTTTGATTAAATTATAATAAGTTGGATGTAAATTGTTTGTTTCCAAAATATAACATGTATACTTTTTACCAAAAATTAAGATTTTTATAGAAAACACTTTGACAATGGAAATTTTTATTTAGTATCATGATTTGTTAATTAGAATTTTGATACGTATCAAGTTTTCGTGAAATCAACTAAATTTTATATAATAAAATATATTTTTATCTTCAAATTATGTATCCTCCACTAAAATTCTACAAATTCCATCAGAATTGTGTCACCATTTAGACCTGACCCCTACGGCCCTACCCTATCAATTCAGACATAAACAGAACCAAATCGCTCACATAAACACAGAGAGAAGAAACAAAAATGTCAGATCGAAACAAAGCATTTGGTTGGGCGGCCAACGAAAATTCCGGCGTCCTCTCTCCATTTCATTTCTCTAGAAGGTTCCTTTCTTTTTACTTTTTAATTTTTAAAACTCGTCTCCGATCTGTTCTCTTCACAACTTTTGTATGTTTTGGTGTTATATCATCGCAGAGAAAATGGTGAAAACGATGTAACAGTGAAGATCTTGTTCTGTGGTGTTTGCCACTCTGATCTTCATACCATCAAGAATCATTGGGGAATCTCTCGTTACCCCATTGTCCCCGGGTACTCGACTTACCATTTCTTGTTCACTATTTTTATCCTAAATATTTTTATTCCTTTGTAGTAGATCATTATATCTTTTTAGTGAGATCTTGGTGAATTGCAAAATAAGAAAAATATCCTGGAGATTTTATTACATTTATAGAATAGGAGGAAAATATTTCATACAAAAACTGTCTACGTTTTGTGTTTAGATTTTTCATTAAATATATCTCAAATTATAAAACATATATTTAACATCATAATTTAAATTATTTACATTATAAATATATATTTTTAAGACAGTATAAGTTAGACTATCATTATTGATTATTTTTCGATCTTTAATTACTAATTTTTTATTTCGACTAATTTTGTTAATTTTAGTCATGAAATCGTTGGAATCGCAACAAAAGTTGGCAAGAACGTGACAAAGTTCAAAGAAGGAGACCGAGTAGGAGTAGGCGTAATAATCGACTCATGCCAATCATGTGAATCATGTAACCAAGACTTAGAAAACTACTGTCCTAAACTCGTTTTCACATACAACTCTCGTTCTTCTGACGGAACAAGAAACCAAGGTGGTTATTCCGACGTAATTGTTGTTGACCACCGGTTTGTCTTAAGCTTTCCCGATGGTTTACCAAGCGATGCAGGCGCGCCGCTACTCTGTGCTGGAATCACTGTGTATAGTCCCATGAAGTATTATGGTATGACTGAAGAATCAGGGAAACATTTAGGTGTTAGTGGACTTGGTGGACTTGGTCATATAGCTGTGAAGATTGGTAAAGCTTTTGGTTTAAGAGTTACTGTGATTAGTAGGTCATCAGAGAAAGAGAAAGAAGCAATCGATAGACTTGGTGCTGACTCGTTTCTTGTTACAACGGATTCTCAAAAGATGAAGGATGCAATTGGGACTATGGATTTTGTTATCGATACGGTTTCAGCACAACATTCTCTATTACCGTTGTTTAGTTTGCTTAAAGTGAATGGGAAGCTTGTGACGTTAGGCTTACCGGAGAAGCCACTTGAGCTACCAATCTTTCCTCTAATTCTCGGTAAAATAAATAAAAACTTGTGTTATAAGCTGTGATTCAATGTTTTGCGTGTTGTGTAAGTAATTGTTAGGGTTTTTTTTGGTGTTGTTATAGGAAGGAAAATGGTGGGAGGAAGTCAGATTGGTGGAATGAAGGAGACACAAGAGATGCTTGACTTCTGTGCCAAGCATAATATCGTTGCGGATATTGAGCTCATAAAGATGAGTGATATCAACTCTGCGATGGATCGATTGGCTAAATCTGATGTCAGGTACCGGTTTGTGATCGATGTGGCTAACTCCTTGAGTCCTGGTTGAGTCATCAGCTGAGATTAAAGGAATATGTTGACCGTGGAGTCTTGATCATGTTTAGCGTATGGTTTTGTCTTGTTTTTATAGCAATGAAACTAAGATTTTTTGTTAGGGTTGTGGAAAAACATGAATCAATTGCTTGGTATACAAGTTACTTGTTTGAGATTTTTTTGGTCTGTTCTTCTTACTATGCTCTGTTTCCTGACAAACCCTGTTTTGATCTAGAATATTCCAGTTTGATAGTTCTTTGTCTGGTATAAACGCGGTTCAAGTCAAGTCGCAAGCAAAAATCCAAAAGGAGACTGCATTAGTCCATCATCATATAAAAACTTTATATTATATTAGAATTTTCATACATCAAAATTTCACCGGGGTGGGATACGAAGAGATTGTGATGTGATACGAAGAGAAATAAATAGGATTTGGTTTATTGATGATAAATGAGGTAAAATCAAGCCTCTCAAAATGTGGTTTGGGATGATAAAAAAACTAAACGAAAAACAGGAGACAGATTCAAATCAGTGAATTGAAAATTTCTCATCATATTATTTATAAAAAAACAAATTTCGTCAAAAATCCGTCAGAAATCCGTCAGAAAATTTCAACTTGTACCTAAACAACTTGTTAAACAAGTTATGATCTTGTATAAATAGTCATATATTGACTAATGAATAAACATGAGAGTCTAATATAATTCTTCCAAAACACCTTTGTGTTCTTACTCTCATCAAATTTATCAATTAACATCGTCGGAGTCATTGTTGGAGTTTTGGATTTGATTAATAATGGATATGACTCATGGGGACTACTTTTTGGGAGATTTTTTTTGCACTTTGGGTGATTGTTCATTTGTATCCATTCCTCAAAGAGTTACTTGGGAAACAAGATAGAGTGCCAACCATTATTTTGGTTTGGTCGATTCTTCTTGCGATCTTGACTATCTTATGGGTTATAGAGTCAATCCGTTTGTGTTCAAAGCTGGATCAGTCTTAGAGATCTGTGGTCTCGAGTGTTTAAATTGAGAGCTGCGTTTGTTTTCTTTATATATATATATATATATATATATAATAAGATCTTATTATGGTGAAAGATCGGAGAATTGAATCTTCTTCTATCCTGATGAAGATAACGGTGGAAGCCATGTGATGATGACAATGATGATGGTGATGTGGTGTGCTCTTTTGGTTGTGGGTGTTGTGTAGACAAAAGGAGCTCTGTACAGTTTACGTGTTACGTTTTCTTTTAAGTTTCGTCATTAGTTCTTTTATTTTAATGTAATAATTAACTAGTTTTTGCTTAGTGTAACCAGTTCTGGTCTTTAGGTAGACAATAAATATTAAAAGATTTCAGGTTATTTACTCCTATTTTGACTGGTTTTGTTTGTTAATAATGTTGTTGTGTAAGCTCTACATCGTATAGTCGTTAATGATGATCTGAGCCAAATATGAGAAATTTTTTTTTCAAATAATGCAAAAATTTTCCAAATGTATTGGAAATTTATCTAAAAATTTTAGTGACAATTAGGCTGTAAATACTAAATAGAGTCATTGGTCGTTGATTTGTGTATTAAAGATAACAATTGTTTGTCATGAGTGTGGTGTAAGTAATTAATTATACGCAAGAGGTTTTTTTTTTTGACATCATTTAGATTAGTTGTATCCTATAACGCGATTTACTAGAGTCCAACTCCGATAAAAAAAATCGTAGAATAGATCGTTAATCACAAAGACACTTACCATACACCGTATAGTTATATTCGTATTGTTCTTATAGATGATAAAATATGTAATACGTAAGATTATATAGTTCAAATGATGATGTATATGTAAAAAAAAAAGCCAATAATTTAAATATCTAGGAAGACATTTTAGATTCCACAAAACGTTTGTTTCACCGTATGGGATTGCAACACGTGGATGTAAGAAAAGGGGACCCACTTAGGTGACAAACCCATATTTGGAATCGGAATAGCTTACGTGGAACCCACCAAATCGTGTAATAGAAGTCAAATGCATCTATAGCGGTTTAAGCTAAAAGTAAACCTCATTGAAGAAGTAACATAGGAAGCAACCATAGCCGTTGGATCAACGAGACAAAAACTTCATCTGAGGACTAAAATTTCGACGGATCATATTCCAGAAATACGATACACAAGGTTGCAGTAGATTAAAGCTCTCTCTTTAATAAAATTAAATTATTTATCAGAAAGACACGTTCTTCTTCTTACGAAACCGACTTTGTAGTTTCTTCTTTTTTTCCATTACACAAAACGAAAAAACGACAAGACAAAAACAAACAAAGATTTTAAATTTAAAAAATAATCGTCTCTCGCCTTTAAATTCTTGTTTATTTTTCTTATTACAGATTGATTTATTTCTTCGACATGAACGATCCAATGGGAGAAACAGGCTTTTCTATAGCATCAGCCGAGATCGTGTTCTCCAAGACGGAGATGGCGGCGGCGGAACAGCTTATGCAGCTAAGCGAAGAAGAAACGATGAGTTGTAGCAGCAGCACCGGCGGTGGAAAAGGAGGCGGAGACAAGACAAGGCATGAAGATGTTAGTTCAAGAATTGAAAACGAGCGAAACGACGGCGTACGAGTGAATTGTAATCTTGGTGTTGAGAGGAAGAGGAAGATGAAGAATATGAAGGAAAAGAAGTTTCGATCTCTCGAGAGTCTATACAGAGCGACGAAAGAGATTAGGGGTTAATGGAAGAAAGGGGGATGCTAATTACGTTTTTGTTAATCGTTGTTAGTGGCCTTTTCAATGGTTTTCTTGTGTATGTATATATGTAGTTTTTAATTTAACGTTGGATCTTGAGAGTCTGTGATGATAGTTTTTGAAGTTATTCAGATCAAAATTGTAAATATTTTTGTTCTCGCATTAGACGAGATTCTGTGTTTTTTCTCCTTTACGATTTGTTGCAAATATCACATAATTTTAGTTTGGTTTCGAGGAAAAGATCGAAGTTGTTGATAGGTGGTGTATCTTGGATCTGATAGTACATTCAAATTTTCCCAATTTCAAAAATTTGTATTTACATTCGAATGATTTCGTTTTGAATTTTAAAATTTTGAGTTCTCTGTTGTGCCCGTCTAAGATAATTATTTGTCACCTTTTCAAAAGGTTTGTGACGTTATTATACAACAAACACATAAATACCACAATTTTTTTTTTCTCATTGCAATACAAATCAAGTTATCAAGCTAATTGTCACAGGCTTTTTCCAGAAGATCGTGCGGCAGTCGATCATCTCCATGATTATCGACTTAGCCTACGTCTCACGGACCATTTTCGACTGGTTTTGTCCTACTTAGGACTCATCAGACGTTTGGCTCCAGATCCCGACCAGTTTGTGCAGGGATGGCCGAACCCTTCTTCACTCTCCAAACTCAACCGAGTCGGTTTGCCTAACTCCAAAGGGTCTCTCTAACCTGAATCTTGCACGCCCCTCACTGAAACACGATACCCTACTCCAGTCAGAATGACTCCGCAGAAGTAACACGACGGTCACGTACCATCCCAAGAAAATGGTGTGTGACATAATGCTATCTTTTTTTTATCATGTGAAAGTACTAAAACATTCGAATATTAATAATTCACATCTAATAATAAAAAAAAACATTCGAACATGAATTCGATTAATAAAAAATTAATTTTCTGAATTTTTTTTTTGAATACCAGGTCCGAAACCACAACATGTAATATTAGTTTCGTTCCAAACATCACTCGAACCGACGACCTCTAAACTTCAACTATAGTCTTTACCAGTCTAAAAATAAAAATAATATTATTTTTTGAACGTCTTGTATTAATAGAAGCTAAGAAACGTTTACATAATCGTTAGACAAAATACTCCGTAACATTTGCGGAGGGAAATTAAAAATAGAACAAGTAATACGTTGTTGATGTACTGCTTTTGTCAATTTATCCGCCACTTGGTTGCATTGTCTTGGCACCCAAGAGAAAGGAATATTGGTGAAACGATCCGCCCAACTGCGGATATCATGCATAAGTGGCTATAGTGAGACATTATTTATGCGGTGAAGTAGAATATCATGTAAGGTCTGACAATCGCCTTCCATGATGACATTGCGAAACCCTCAGACACCAAAGTGATTGTAATGCATGTAGTAATGTGAGGCCTTCAACCTCTAGTAGGTTTGAACCTTGATGGAGTTTTGTTGAAGCCGCTAACTTATATGACCCTCTTTCATCTCGTAAGATCCATCCAACACCAGTGGTAGCGTTGATAAAGAAGCTGCCATTGTAATTACACTTAAAAATACCTGGAGGAGGAGGCTGCTTCAAAACGAAAATCTGAGGAGCAACACAATCCGACTAAGAGAGTCTATAAGCCAAAGATTCCCTTCTCCAGGAACTCCATGAAGTCAAAACAAGAGCTATATGAAGCTAAGTGCAGAGCTATTTTGGAAAAAATCACCATGGAGATTCCTTTAATGGATGCAATCAAAACCACTCCGGTTGTGAAGAGATGTTTAAAGAGGATTTTAACAACAGACATGAGCCAAGAAGAGAGTGTTATGATGATATCTGAGGTCTGTAGTGCTGTTATTCAAAATCAAATTCCGGTGAAGTTAGAAGATCCAGGAAGTTTTGTGTTGGATTGCTCTATCTTTGAGGAAAAGTTCAAATGTTCATTGTGTGATTTGGGGTTCCAGTTTCAGTTTGATGCCATATTCAATTTCTGTAGGACTCGATATGACTGACTCTACTCCTACATGCATCTCACTAATCTTGGCTGATAGGAGTGTGCGAATTCCCGAGGGTCTTCTTGAGGATGTGCTGGTTCGAATTGGAGAGTTCATAATCCTCACAGATTTCATAGTTCTGAAGTATAATGTTGAGCCTAAAGATCCTCTTATCCTTGGCAGACCATTCTTAGCCACAACTGGTGTGCTAGTCGATGTGAAAGAAGGAAAAATTGCTTTGAATGTTGGTGATCAGGTTATAAACTTTGAGATGGACAAGCTGAGAAAAACATCCACCATTAATGGTCAAGCTTTCTCTGTAGAAACCTCAATAAACATTACTGCTGGGTATCTCAAGGAGTTGGGTCCTAGTGAGCAAGCTTATAAGCTGAAGAATTGGAGTGGTGATCATATCTTTCAAACTAGGGTCCATGATAAGGTTCCAGTTAGTGACATGTTGTTAGAGGAAGATGTTTTTGTGATGGAGACATAAATTGCAGAACTGAATTACAAGAAAAGTGTGGATATCCGAGCTACAGGCTCAATGTCGATTCACACCACCAGGGGATTGGTTGACAACAGACACGACAAGAAGGTTTAATATCCACCATGCCATGCCAGTCCAAGAGCTACTGTTAAGCGGAAAGCTCTACATCCCACACTTTACTCACCCTGGAAAAGGAAAAAGTACACACTTTCTGGACCTAATCCACCTGATATCATCAATAATACTTTTAAAGATACAGAGACTGTTTTGCAGTTAACCAAGCCACGCGATTGTCGTAGTGCGCTTGTTTCTTCTTTTGATTATTTTACAGAGAAAAAAGTGTCCCACCCAGACTAACGCCACACCCTGTTGATTTTCTCATTTCCTTGGTTGTTCTCATGCACCAACTGCTTATACTCCACCATGGATGAGGTGAAAATTTTATGCGAGGCAACCATTACCACTTTCCCGTCCACCAGATGTCCGAGCTCCGGCCAAGTCAAGCTAATGACTTTAAAAACAAGCGCTTGGTGGGAGACAACCCACCGGTAAGTCCATAAATACAAGTTTAATTATCGTTTTTTAGTTTTCCTTATGAATTTTGGTATTCTTTTATATTTTCTTTTAAAAAAAGAAAAATTAGGATCGACTGTTCCCATACTGGATCGATCGATCTGAGCGATGCACGAAAAAGCCAAATTTTTTTGGAATCGGTCGATCTAGTAGAGATCGATCGGTTCCCATCCCTGTATTGGTCGAGACACATTTGTATTGCTCAATACAAACTGAAAAAGGTAAGTTTCCTTTAAACTTGTTCTTTTTCCCTTTATTTTCCTTTCTTCTTCTTTTTCTTCATCTCTCTCCGACCATACCACACCTCCACCATTCTCAAACCCAAAAATCCTTGATTCTTCATCAATTTACACCATTCAAAAGCTTAAATTCTTTATATTTTCACCCCACATCCCAATCAATAACTCAACCACTACGAATCTGATAATCTCCTTGTAATCTCCAATTTTCGATCTTTGGACCTAAGATTATCTCTTCTAATTTCATATTCTGTACTTCAATTTATTGAGTACTTGATCATATTGCATTGTTCTTGTTCTAAATTTCAGATTTTGTGTTCTTAACAGGTTGCGAAATTATGCTAACATGACATGCAACCATCTAACAGAACACCTATGATGAGAGCCATTTGTGTCGAGATACACGTCTAGTGTATTTCTGTGGATACAATGACCCCATTAGAACAGCCTTCTGTGATCAAAGTTTTGTATTAGTCAATACAATTCTATGTGTTGATCAATACGAATATGAATAACACTAATCTCAGTCCATTCGATTTTTCTCATCTTTTTTCAACAAACCCTTACCTTGATAACACTGGAGATAGTGTTGTTCAAGTCTGGGGGAGGTAGTTGCTGACATTATCTTTTATTTTCTTAGAGTCAAGTTCTTTTGTTTTTTGTTTTATTGAGTCAAACCTAGTCCAGAAACAATGATAGTACCGAGGAAACCACCTCAGTTGCAGTAGCTTAAGTGACCACTGATTCTACCCTGATTTTGAATCCGAGACTAATGGAAAAGTCAAAGGCTGACCGGTTGACTCGAGACTTCCATACTTCCAAAAGAAATCCTCATTCTATGGCCTGAGCTATCAGTCTCATCCGTGATTTCATTGTTCTATGGGCTTGACTTCTCATTCGTACCAGACCTTATACAACTTTTGTGAAATATAAATGGTACTCCTCTCCCTTGATCAAAATAAATTAATATCTAAAAATGTAATGATTCTCTTCTATGTAAAAGGATAGGAAAATTTCCTGTGATCTCATTATTTTACATGGAGATAAGAGATGATCACGCAAAAGTCGCGGCGAGGTTAGGATTTTCCCGTGATACCATTATTCGCTTACCGCTTTGAATTATAAAAAAAAAAGTTCAATAAAAAGAGAATAAAGAAAAGAATACGTCTGGGGGAGAGAAGGAGTACTAAGTGTTGTATAGTTGTCTTGTTTGGGTATTGAATGACAATGAGTCTAGAAGGTTCTTGACATTGAAATCAGAGTTGAGATGTAGCGATGAAGGACTTACAGAAGATTATGTTGTGAAGTTGTGGATATTATCAGGAAAACTGTGAGTGCTAGCGATGAATTACATGGTGGTCTGGATCTTGTCAAGTAAGAATTTCTAGTGGTTTTACTATGGTAAATGTGAGTGTGGTGCTCTTATGACGTTATGAGTTTCGATGTTTTCAAACTTCTTCCTTGTATTCAGTTTTTTGTTTGCTTGAAGGCAAGCAAAAGCTAAGTCTGGGGGAGTTGATATATCATGGTTTTAAAAACCATTCGATCCCTGGTAACGACGCTAAAATTTGATATGCTCAAATTAACCCTTCAAGATACTTTCTCAAATTAAGAGATCACGGTCGTATGTAGGGATCGAATCCACAAGGACTCAATGGTCTCACAATAGATTTGTTCGTCTCGAGATTCAGCTAAGAAAATAATAATGAATTAAATAAATAACAGTGCAAAAACAATATTAAAAATATGTTGTATTCAAGAATGGGAAAGCATTAGGTTCAGGAAATTTCTCAGGAATTCAAGTAATGATGATCAAGAAATTATGCTAGGATCGAATTAAGTACCAGCTCTAGAACTCAAATCACTAATGTATGATTAACCAACTTCCGTTGCGAGAATTAACTATGTTTAAATTCCAGAATACCAAATTCCTTTGCGAATCCTAAGATCTAAATAAGCATTAAGCATGGGTTTTATTTGTTCACAAATTATCAAATCTAAATTTCTTTGCAATTATCTAATTTGCTCACTCTAAGTTTTAGTCAGATTATGAATCACGCTTCCGCGCCAATTCAACAACCTAAAATCGAGTATCTAGGTGACCAGTCTAGATCAAGCTTTAAACACAACTTAGGTGAAGAACTAACAAGTTTGAATCCTATTAAATCAATTAACACATCATTCCAGGAAATCCCTTATGAGAATCCCTAAACCTAATTATGAAATCTACTCAGACATGGCAATGGAAAACAGAGACATGAATAATATATATATCATAAAAGAACAGAGTAAATAATAAGAGGGGTTTGAAATCTTCTCTCAAAAGTACAAGGTAAGATCAGCCCCAAACTCTCAAAACTCTCTCCTTAAGCGTAGAATGAATGATAGATCGATAATACAAAGTCTAAAAACCTAGTATAATATTAATACACAAACTGGGGTCTTTGTGTAAACAGGAGAAACTTCTGGGAAAAGTTGCAAATCTTCTTAAGTTGTTGTCTTCATGTGAAAAATAGAAATCGGACTGTATTGGTCAATACAGTAAGTTGTATTGGTCAATACACTTTACTCCAAAAATACTAACTTCGACTTCTCAACTACAGTGCTCCATAAAAGCTCCCAAAACGTTCAAATAGTCCCAATTGCATGTAAACCTGTCAAAGACTCAATAGAGACTCGAAATAGACATAAAGAACTCAATTATATACATATATCATGGTATAAAAAAACATAAAACCATGATATATCAGTGAGTGAGCATCTAGTGGAGAATTAGTAGTGGTCATTGTTAGGGCAGTGACACCTAACCATTCAATGGTGTTATCCATGGCTCGTGAGACAATGATGGAAGCATCATTGTTGATTTTCTAAAAAATTAGATCATTTCTGGACTTCCATATTTGCCATAATGTCCAAAAAGGTGCATGGCATATTTCCGGAGATCCACCAAAAGCATATACATCAAGAAGACAAGTGATGTTTTGTTCCAGGTTATTAGTTGGTGGAAAGGCTGGTAACGGAATATTTGAAGCTCTCCAAATAGCTTTGACATAAACACATTGGAATAAAATGTGGTTTGTTGTTTCTATGTGTTGAAAACATCGTTTACACGTAGCATCGACCGGAATACCTCGTCTATTTAGTTCTGCCCCGACCCAATTGCCGATGATACAACTCGCCAGAAAAAGTGTTTGATCTTTGGAGCAGTCCTTGTCTTCCATATCTTTTGTTTGAGAGTTGTATTTCCAGGAGGCGGAGGTATAGGAGGATGAGTTGGATCAGGATAGTGTGTTGAAAGCCAATACCCAGACTTGACAGAGTAATTTCCATTTTTTGTATAGTGCCACAATAACTTATCAGCGAAATGTTGTTGGGGGACATAAATGCGTCTGGCTATCTGGGCAACTTTAGCAGAGAGGAAGTGTTGGAGTTTTCGTTCATCCCATTGATTAGAGTGATCTTGCCATAAATCCTTCAATCTCATTGATGTTATGAGGTTATGATGAGTGGCTGGCCTAGGTGGATGAGTGGGTATCCATGGATCAATGCTAGGATTTATATATTGATCATCCCTTACTTGGAAACGAATCCCTTTAAACTGCAAGTCACGACCACAAATGATAGAACACCATCCATGATAAGTTTTTTTTTGGGACTGTTGCTTCACGTAGAGAGGTATCAGGGTAGTATCTACTCTTCAATAACCGAGCCAATAGACATTAATGTCTCTAAAACCTAAACCTTCTTCTTTTTTAGGGAGACTCGTCTTTTTCCAACTTACCCATGCCATACGTCGTTTGGATTCATCCGAGGTTCACCAATATTGGGACAACGTAGAGTCAATTTCCTTACATGTGATGATCGGTAGCTTGAAGCAACTCATGGCGTAAGTAGGCATAGCCAGTGCTACTGATTTGAGAAGAACTTCCTTTCCATCTTTGGTCAAGTATTTATGATGCCAGTTCTTCGTACGGTCTTTGACACGCTTAACTATATACTCAAACATCTCTGTCTTTTTACGAGTAAATTCTTCTGGGAGACCAAGATATTTTCTGGAACCACCTGTTATATGGATATTGATAGCTTGCCTTACTTCCACTTTCTTTGATTCAGGGACCCGTGATCCAAATATGATAGAAGATTTAGCCACATTGACCTTTTGACCAGATATGTTACCATAATGATCAAGCATTGCAGATAGCATTTCAGTATTACGAGCGAAAATAAATGGCTAACCCTTGGTTCATTGTTACTTATGGCAATCCCTTTGATATTTCCCTTTTCTTCTTGTTGATTCAGCTTTTGGGTAAGCATTTCCTTGCATAAGAGAAATAAATATGGAGATAACGGATCACCTTGTCGGAGACATCGTTGTGGAGTTATGTCACCAAAAGGTGTTCCATTAATTAGAACCGAGTAAGAGACAGTGCAAACGCAAGACATTACCCATTGAATCCATGTAGAATTGAAACCAAGTCGCTGTATTGTCTCTTCAAGAAAGTTTCATTCCATACGATCATAGGCTTTAAAAATGTCGGTTTTGATTGCTATGTAAATTTTGGACTGTCGCTTTCGAGACTTCAATGAGTGTAACAGTTCATGTGCTACAAGAACATTGTCAGTGATATATCTGTCCGGAACAAACACTGTTTGTTAATCGGAGATAATTGATGAGAGAATAGGTTTGAGGCGCCAAGTGAGGATTTTAGAGATGATCTTGTAGGCAACATTGCAAAGACTTATTGGCCAATAATCACCAATCTCCGTCGGTTGTTCAATCTTAGGTAAAAGATATATATGAGTTTTGTTGAGAAATGGTGATTCCACACCATTATTGAAAAAGTCTTTGATCTCCTTGACGATATCGTCACTTATGACTGGCATGAACTAGTGATAAAAGGCTCCAGAAAATCCGTCTGGCCCAGGTGCACGGTCAGCTCCAATGGCCTTGGTTGTTCTAATTATTTCCTCACTAGAGACTTCTGCGATAAGAGACGCGTTCATCTCCGGTGTTATGAGTGAGTGGCAATAATCAAAGAAATCTCCCCAGTTGTTATTTCCTGAACTTTGAAATAATGATTCAAAATAATCAATAGCCACCTTAGCGATATCTTCTTCACAGTAATGTTCCACACCATTATTGTCGGTGATTGAGACAAGTCTGCTCCTTGCTTTACGAGATTTAGCACAATCTTGGAAGAATTTTATGTTGCGGTCACCTTCCTTAAGCCATTGGTTTTGACTTTTAATTTTCTAGAATACCTCCTCTTGATAGTAAGCCCTATTCAGCTATGATTTGATTCTTTTAATATTATCCGCATCTGGGTGCTGTGATAGGAAGGCTGATTTCAACTCCCTTTTCAGCTTGTTGATCTCATTTTCTAAATTGGTTTTGTTGTTGCGTTTCCAATGAGCCATTCTAACTCTTGTCTTATGAATCTTAGTAGCCAAATTTGAATTTGAATCCTTCCTCCATTCATCAGCAACTACCTCTTGGAACTCCTCATTTTCATATAGCCACTTATCATTTCTAAATTATCCTCTTTTAATCCGTGTTTCCAAGCAAACATCGATGATCAATGGTCGATGATCTGATTCGATGGGTTCCAGAAACTCCGAGTCTGAGGCTGGGAAATATGAGAACCACTATGTATTAGCCAAAGCTTTATCTAGACAACACTGAATCAGTTCTTTAGACCAAACTCCATTCCTTATCACGCTACGATTACCACTCCAACTAAACTTGTTTCCTCGGTGCTTTAGTTCCGACATATCACATATATCCAAAGTTGTGTTGAGATCTTTAAAAAAATCCTCATCACATGGGTGACCCCCTATCTTTTCATGTTACTTTGTATTTGGTTAAAATCACCAAGCATCAACCAAGGTTCATTACAAGTCACATCAGTTCATTGAAGGCGTTCCCACAACTCGGAACGGAACTGAGAATTTGGCTCACAATAAATGCAAGACAAGTAGAAAGGAGATATTTTATTATTAATAAGACAATCTACAAGCCTTGCATCATGATACAATACAGTAATATCAACATCGTTTTTCTAGAAAAGCGAAAGACCACCACTTACACCAACATGAGGGACGATAAAGTAGTTCGGAAATCCTAGTGAAACGGATAAATCACAAACATAATTGAAAGACTGCTTCATCAATAAGAAAGATGAAATCTAAACGATGACGATGACATATTTCTTTGAGACGTCGAACTGCTGGGCTTTTGCCAATGCCCTGGCAGTTCCAGCTCCCTATTCTCATAGTGTGCCTGGCGGTTTCGGGCCCGCCTCGCCTCCGTTCGAAGTTGTTTGGGATGAACTGGCCTTAGACGCCTCAGTTCTGTGTCGTTTGTTTGGGTAACCTGAGGTTGAGCCGATCGGTCACGTGATCTCATTGATGATATCTAGACCTATGTGCTCGAGAGAAAGAAGGATGCGGCGACGACGAGTCTCCGCTTCAGTGGGGTCAGCGACAGCAGTGAATGTGTGATATAAGTTACGAAGTTCCGAAACTGGAACCTCACGGCCGTCTATGAGGATTGTTGCTGAGCCATATTTTGTGGGTTTGGTGGAAGTAGTAGTGGTTGGTGAGTGTCATTGAGGAGCATGTGAGTAGCGTTGAGGGGAGAAATACGTACGAGGGATTGGATGATAGCCTGATCGTTGTTAACATTGTCCTCCTCATCAGATTCGGGATCCTGATGGCCCACCGCGGCTTGCTCTTCGGGCAGATCACACTCGGTTATGTCATGTTGTAGGGAGTGGCACCGAAAACAATGGTTTCTAATTTTTTCATAGTGAAAAGTCACATCCGCATACTCATTGCCAAATCGGAACCAGCATTCAAAGAGCAAAAAGCGATCTAGAGGCCAGGGAATACAAACCCTAGGGTAAGCGTTGCCACCCAAATCATTAGCATCAGTTTCTGCTACGTTCCCCAATGTCCCAGCAATGTAGTTCACCATTTGAATAGAGAGAAATTACAACGGAATGTCTCTGATTTGAATCCTGAATTTAACGAGAGTAGGATTCTCATTAGCAATGTTAGGAAACCAAGGTTCTATAGCCACCATCGACTGATTAAAACTCCATTGACCACGTCGTAAGATAAGTTGCAGAGCCTCGTTAGAAGGGAATAAGAACTGTGCTCTTCCTTGATCGACAACTCTGCCATTAACTGTGTTGTCCATGCTCCATAGTCTGGGAAAGAAACGGATCAATGGCCGGAGATTCTGGCGCCGAGGGTTAGCGGGACGAACAAGAAGACTGAATTGGGCTGCACGCGTTGCTTGAGTACATAGATCAATCGGAATATCGAATTCCTCTTGTTGGTTCATCATTTTAATCTGGAGATTATTGGTTGCAGAACAGAGCAATTTCATAAGGGTAGATGGCAAAGGAAAATGATGTATAAGACGAGAAGAAGAATACTTTATAAAGATCATAGGAGCGGTTTGGTGGTTATCAGAGACAGTTAAGATGACGGTTATTTTTTGTGATGAACCGTCACCAAAAGTTTTCCATGGCGGTTTCCAGTTGAAACCTTAATTCCACAAAGGAGACATCAACCGGTAGACCAACCAGAAGGAATGCCACCAGACTAGGGCCCTACATCAATTACACCGGAGAGAATTGAAACGGAGATAGAGAAGAAGAAAAAAGTGAAGAACAAAGGAGAGAGAACAGAGTCTCGAGAAGATCTTGCTACAATCATAAAAATAAAAATAATAATTAACACATCATATATACGCTAAAAAAAATCTTTGTATACATCTAAAACTAAAACAATATATTGCTACAATCAAAAACTTGGAATTGGTCTTCCATAGCGTGTGCATGGGTTCAATATCAAATCTATGAACTTATAAAAACATATATTCAACAAGGAAAAACATAGATTGCACGAATGTTTTAGATTTTAAATATTGAAAATCATTTTATAATATCTAATTAAGAAAAATCTGAAAAATTCAAAGCTTCAACATTCAAAAAGTTTTGGGCCCCATTCGAAAGAAACATAACCTTGATGGGCCGGGTCCACATTCTCAACCATAATAAAATTTTGAAGTAAAATTTACCCGCCACTTGAAAAACAAAGCCCAGTGTCTTCTCTAAGAAGCTGGCGGGAAAATCCCAAATCTTTTCCCGGGAAAGTAGATAAAAAATTTCGGCCATTAAAGGACAAAATCACAAGAAAGTAGAAAACCCTAAAGATATTTGAAACCGAAACCCCAAAACCCCCTTTGACGCCTCCTTCTTATCTCTTTATAAAAACCATTTCTTTTCTCCAACACAGTTTCTTATCATCAGACGCCTATCACCTGTTCGACAAAATTCCTCTTAGAGTTGTTTTTTTCCCTCTGACAAAAAAAAATGTATGTAGTGAAGCGTGACGGAAGACAAGAAACCGTTCACTTCGATAAGATTACTGCGAGGCTTAAGAAACTAAGCTATGGGCTTAGCAGTGACCACTGTGATCCTGTCCTCGTTGCTCAAAAGGTCTGTGCTGGTGTCTATAAAGGAGTCACCACGAGTCAACTCGATGAATTGGCTGCTGAAACTGCTGCTGCTATGACCTGTAACCATCCTGATTATGCATCGGTGAGTTCTTATTCTCTTCATTTTCTTTTGATTTTGATTTGTCATTTTCTGATTGGATCGGTGTTTATTTGATTAGATTGTGTAGCTTTAACAATTGTGATGTTGGAACTATTCACTGTACTGATTCAGATTGATAAGAGATAACATGATCTGTTTATTTTACAATGTTTTTATGTGTGTTATGTCAGCTTGCTGCTAGGATTGCTGTCTCAAATCTTCACAAGAACACTAAGAAATCATTTTCTGAGACGTGAGTGTTATACCAAAGTCTTTCTTAGTGAATTTGAGTTTATATGAATTGAATTTGATGGATTTGTGTGGTATTTTACAGGGTTAAGGACATGTTCAGCCATGTCAATGAGAGATCTGGACTAGCGTCTCCTCTAATAGCTGATGATGTATATGATATAATTATGAAGGTAAGAAGAAAGCTTGTGTTTACTGGTGTGATTTTTTATGGTAAATGTATTTTTGTATGTTACTGAATTGTGGTTTCGTTTGGTTTCTTCAGAACGCTGCTCGTTTGGATAGTGAAATCATTTATGACCGTGATTTTGAATATGATTTCTTTGGATTTAAAACTCTTGAGAGATCATACCTCTTGAAAGTCCATGGGACTGTTGTTGAAAGACCTCAACACATGCTGATGAGAGTTGCTGTTGGCATCCACAAGGATGATATTGAATCTGCAATCAAAACTTATCATTTGATGTCTCAGAGATGGTTCACTCATGCATCTCCTACTCTCTTCAACGCAGGAACTCCAAGGCCTCAAGTACGTAACCGTATTGATATTTATGTACGTAAGGAGCTGGATTCTTAAATGTGTTTTTGCTGATCCGCTGTTGAAAATAATTTGAATTGGCAGTTAAGCAGCTGCTTCCTGATCTGCATGAAAGATGATAGCATTGAGGGCATTTATGAAACACTTAAAGAGTGTGCTGTTATAAGCAAATCTGCTGGCGGTATTGGTGTTTCTGTTCATAATATCCGTGCAACTGGAAGTTACATTCGTGGCACAAATGGAACATCTAATGGTATTGTTCCAATGCTGCGTGTATTTAATGATACTGCACGATATGTTGACCAAGGAGGAGGCAAGAGAAAAGGTACATCTCAGCATATACTTTGCTACTATTAGCATAATCATCTCTGCACTGTAGGGTCTCTGGTGTATCTGATGTATATTTTTTAATTGGTGAAGGAGCCTTTGCCATATACCTGGAGCCATGGCATGCTGATGTCTTTGAGTTTCTGGAGCTGCGGAAGAACCATGGAAAGGTAACATTCATACCTTGATTCACCATGTGTTCTCCCCTAATGTAATTTCCAATATAATCTCATACAATCTCTAAATTCACTTTTTTCCATTGCAGGAAGAACACAGGGCTAGAGACTTGTTTTATGCTCTTTGGGTTCCAGATCTTTTCATGGAGAGGGTCCAAAGTGATGGGCAGTGGTCACTGTTTTGTCCTAACGAAGCTCCAGGTTTGGCAGATTGCTGGGGTGATGAATTTGAGAAACTGTACACGAAGTATGAAAGAGAGGTGAATCCCTATTTCATCCATGTATATGCTGCTTCTTTAGTAACTCAAACTCTTGTTATCTCAATACTTGTTATGTTTGTTCATATCTTTAGGGCAAGGCCAAAAAGGTTGTTCAAGCGCAGCAGCTTTGGTATGAAATATTGACATCCCAGGTAGAAACAGGAACACCATACATGCTTTTCAAGGTAAGTAACAATCATGATTCTTTGGCTACACATTACAACCTTATAACCACTGGTTCTTACTGTTAATTTTGATACTCCACACTGTAGGATTCATGTAACCGCAAAAGTAATCAGCAAAATCTGGGTACCATAAAGTCATCCAATTTATGTACTGAAATCATTGAGTACACTAGTCCAACAGAAACTGCTGTGTGCAATCTTGCATCTATTGCTTTACCCAGATTTGTAAGAGAGAAGGTGATTGACTAACTGATTTGCCTGTCCTCTAAAATTTACCTTTTCTCTGTCACACAAGGTAGAGCTCTAACATTCTTCATCTCACAACAGGGCGTCCCATTGGACTCTCATCCATCAAAGCTTGCTGGCAGTCTGGACTCAAAGAATCGTTACTTTGACTTCGACAAGTTAGCAGAGGTCAGATACTAAGTACTTGATCTCAGTAGACCTGAAATTTGAATCTCAATAAAATCGTCCTTGGAGAATTTCCCTGTCTGTGATATGATTTTGATTCATCTTTCTGTGTGGTTAGGTGACTGCTACTGTTACTCTTAATCTCAATAAGATTATAGATGTGAATTACTATCCTGTGGAGACAGCAAAAAATTCAAACATGCGTCATAGACCTATTGGTATTGGTGTGCAAGGTCTAGCTGATGCATTTATCCTCCTTGGAATGCCATTTGATTCTCCAGAGGTAGACTTGTTTTGCATAATGATCAACCACTGGAAATAATTTTGTTTCTCTGTTCTTAATCAGTTTGATTTGTAACGCAGGCCCAACAACTGAATAAGGATATATTCGAAACCATATACTACCATGCACTTAAAGCATCTTCAGAGCTTGCTGCTAGAGATGGTACCTATGAGACATACAAAGGAAGTCCTGTGAGTAAGGTATGCATCTCAGCCTGCGAGTGAAACCGTCTTCATAGTTTCCCATTGGGAATTGTTTGGTTGACTATAGGATGATTTTTTAGGGAATCCTTCAACCTGACATGTGGAACGTAACTCCATCAAACCGCTGGGACTGGGCTTCTCTTAGGGAAATGATATCAAATAATGGAGTAAGGAACTCTCTTTTAGTAGCACCAATGCCAACAGCTTCAACCAGTCAGATTCTTGGGAATAACGAATGTTTCGAGCCATATACATCAAACATCTACAGTCGCAGAGTCTTGAGGTGTGTGATAAAATCATCTTACAAAGTATGTTTTTGGTTTCCCCCATTTGGTGCTTAACTCATTGGGTTCTTTGTTTGTTCAGTGGTGAATTTGTAGTGGTGAATAAGCATCTTCTCCATGACTTAACTGATATGGGACTTTGGACTCCAACGCTGAAAAACAAATTAATTAATGAGAATGGTTCAATTGTAAATGTTGCAGAGATACCTGATGACTTGAAGGCAATTTACAGGTATAGCTTTCACTTATTTTGTGTTCTCGCTCACTGCGATGTCTAGATACCGAAATTTGACTTGTTTCTTCTGCAAAACAACACAGAACTGTCTGGGAGATTAAACAGAGAACAGTGGTGGACATGGCTGTTGATCGTGGATGCTACATAGATCAAAGCCAAAGCTTAAACATACACATGGACAAACCCAACTTCGCAAAACTCACTTCCTTACATTTCTATGCTTGGAAAAAGGTACAAGCTTACCTTAGATATCACTAACTCTTTACTCCTTAGTTTTGTGAATACTCTTATCTCACTTATGTTATTCTGAATCTACCTTAAGGGTTTAAAAACGGGCATGTACTATCTGCGATCACGTGCTGCAGCAGATGCGATAAAGTTCACAGTTGACACAGCCATGCTCAAGGTAAAAAAAAAAACAATGTAACACTCATTACACTGACTCTTCTTGTGAATTCAGACATCTTACCTGTAAATTGTTGTTGTTCAATGTAGGAGAAGCCGAGTTTAGCAGAAGGAAAGAAGAAAGAAGTAGAAGAAGAGGATAATGAAACTAAGATGGCACAAATGGTTTGTTCCTTGACAAATCCTGACGAGTGTCTTGCTTGCGGAAGTTAAAGCTCTTAGTTGAAGTTTGGTCTTAAAAGTTAGAAAGTAAAATCATGTTTCTCGGACTTCACGTCTCCTTATTTGCTTGTTGATTTGTATATTGTGAAATAGTTTCCGAATGGTTGATGTTGCTTCGAGTTTGTGTAATCCAAGGTCCTTTTTTATTGTTTGAAACAATAAGGTAACGATAATATATATTAATCTTATAGCTATCTAGAATTCATTCTAACACGGATAGATTAATATTTCTACTATTCGATACATGATTTTGATGTTTCATTTTCTTATCCTTTAAAGTGAAAATCATGCATCGAGTAGTAACAGAAATTTCATCCATAACATGAGTAAGGTGTAAAATTCTGTCAATTAGAGTTATTAAAAATTAAGGGGATTTGGCCTTGGTGGTCCTTTAAAATTTATATATTTTCAAATAGTTACATATACAACATTTAATTATTTAATTATATAACATTTTTATACCGACGTTTGATCAAATTTTGTTGGAAGGTAAAATGAAGTGTAACATTATAGTAAAAAAAGGTTTAAGCTAATTGCAAAATTTTCATGAAATTGGTTTAGTGAGATCATGAAGTTCCCTACTTAATTATATAAAACTTAAAGAGAAAATTTGCATAAACGTAATTACATAAGTGTGACAATTTTGAGTCGTATTAAGTACGTATATTTAAATAAGCAACCCGCAAATGATGGGTGTTTCACTGTCCATGTAGTAAAGCGATTAGAGATATTGTCAATAGGCCGTGCCTAGGAAGGAAAATTTTAAACATTCGCCTAAGACCCTGTTTTATTTATAAAATTTTAGGGTCCTAAATATCAAAATATTTAGTGATCTAATGGTTTTAAAATTACCTCAAAGTATATCCCCATTCAATTTCAAATTCTTATCATTGGTTTTTTAAATCTTTCATTGTTCATAATTAATTTTTGCGGCCAATACATGTTTATTTTCTTGTATTTGCCATACTTTTTATTTTCATTCACTATTTAATTACCCTTACTTGTAAATTTTACCAATAATTTATTTTAATTATTTTTTACAAACATAATTTTAAAAAATCAATTTAGTTTCTTTTATGATCCTTTTATAGTTTTTTCTAAGAAAAATATTATTCACAAATTTCATAATTCATTATCATAATCATATAGAAAATATATTAATTACAATTATTTTAATCTTAAATTAGTATTAACAAATCATGTAGAGTATTATTATTATTGGTCTAGGGTCCTAAAATCTCTAGGAACGGCTCTGATTGTCAACTTGGAGTTTATGCTGAATATTCTCAGTGTCCTACTAGAGCCTAGAACTTGAAGAAAGTTTGAACGTAAGGCCGTTAGCGTCAATGGCACGGAGGATGCATTTTAATAACCATGCAAATTTTACTTATTTTAGACCGAATTAAGGTTAAGATGTTGTACAATTGATGTACAATTCATTCAAGAATAAAGAGTATATTGATGACAATTACAACTTATTTGTTTAATTCTCCACTACAAGAATAAAGAGTCAGTTTTTCAAGTAACAATCTTCCATTGTAAAGTTTTTTAACTTTATTTTCACCACTATATGGGGCTCTTATTGACAAGATAATAAATGGGGCTTTAAGTGTTGCAAACAGTTTAATCGGGATAGTTAGTGCCTAGCCCATACTGCGGTATAAAGTGTCAAAAGTAGGCATCCGAAGCAAATGGGGATCCACTAACAATAATGTGGGGGTTCAGCTGACGGTCTCTAACGATGGAACCCAATTACTAAGCAGCTCCTTTGACCACACTGCAAGGTTGACTCTTTATTTCTTTGGTCATAGATTTTTTTTTCATTTTGTTTACTTGCAAATTCACAGTGAATTTTTGCCCTGCAGAATCCATTGTTTGGAATATGGAGGCATGTTGAAAGAGCTCAGCGGCCATTCGTCTCACGTAAACAAGGCCGGCAGAAAAGATATGAGAGTGAAATATTGGTCTAGAGTCTCCATTTTGGGAGGGGGAAGCGTTTATAATTATATATAATTATATATATACTGAATATTATAAAACTAATTATTTTAAGATAAAGAATAAAAATGATGTGGGGGAAAATATTTAAGAAACTAATTAGTGTTATGAACAAGTCCATATTATGTGGATGTCCATTATCGGTTCATTAGAATGTTTTAGAATACTTGTTCTTCAAGCTGAACACTAATTTTATATCCTTATATATATATATTATCTTATGATTCATGAATAAAAACACAATTATCTCTATTCTCTTTCTTTTCATAACACGTTATCAGTACGAGCTAATATCTACTAAACACTAGCCATCTTAACAAAAATCTCTTATAGAGACATGTAGCCGATGCCGTCTCCTATTTTTGATCACTCACATCGAGCGAAGTATTTTCTTATGCGTTGAATTTCGATCGGCTTATCAAATCATGGATAGCTTTATCTTTTGTTTTTATATATCTATCGTGACATCTATTAGCATTAGAATATCATACACTTCATTGGTTTAGTGTGAATACAATATATTTTCTTGTTTAATTGTTTTATGCCACAAGATAATTGATAAGTATTTGATATAGTTTATTAATTACAAAACAAAACAACAACAACAACAAAAAAGCATCGTATACATGCTTCGTACCCCTTTATATCATAGTCTGATTGTCATGTCTTATTATTAAGATCCATGTGATAGTTTACTATTTGATTCGATTAATTCTATCAAACCGAAGGCATTATTTGTTACTTTATTGTTTATCACTTTATTGTGTTATTAGAACTTACACGTTTGGTCATGTTTATTTGATATGTTTATTTAATATATCATGCTTAGTAGATTGACACATGTTTAATTGATTATGATCGACATTAATGCTTTACTACAGTTAGTTCATTTTTATTTTTTTATAATCTGGAGGTTCCTCCGAGCCTTAGGTGCAGATTAATCTCCCTTAGTTCCAATTTTTTTTTTGCACAGCTTCGATGTGAATTGGGTGGTCAAGTAGATTCGAACCTGGGTCTCAAGACATGCACATACCCAACCTCAAGTCACTGGGATACCACCACTTGGTTTACAATTAATTCATGGCATGTTCATTAACGATTATTGCTTTATATCATCGTTGATCTGAGATTAAATGTGTTTTCTCTTTGTTATATATCGAAGGTGTTTATGATGAGAAAATTCTCCGCCGTTTTCGCTAATCTCTGATCCGTTATGTGATGACGACTCCAATCTCCGTTCAGTCAGTTTCCCATCAAGATAAGTTTTTTACTTACACTTATCGCCTAATACTTAATCTCATAATATCATCAAATAAATCATGTATGATTGGATTTGGCTCTATTTTAATATTCTACTGCTTTATAATTATGAAAAATAAATAAACTTATTTTGTTCTTGTATGCGATATACTCTTGTGCTTCTCATTACTTTGTGGGTAAATGTTTCTTACTATTTTGAAACGAAAGATTTAATATTAAGGATTGGAGCAAATAATTTTCACCGTCTCATTATCTCCGTTTCGGATCCTCTTTAAAAGATAAGTATTGCTTCATGTTTTTATAAATTTTATATATGATCATGCATTAAGAAATATGCATGTTTGTTTAATTTATTATTTATGAAACTATATTTTGAGTAATGAATTGATAGATATTTTAGTGATCATCTGACATATACTTGGAATTAAGTCATGATTTATAAAACTTACTTTTTGGGAAATAATTTGAAAGCTTGTCACTTTGATGAACTGTTGGTTTGAATTGGTTTGGTAAATTGTTAAATATTTTTGCTGTTTTAATAGTGGATCTCGCACGTTATTGAGATATGTTAGTATGTTACGTTGAGTCATTTTAAGTTTTTTTTTTTTATAATTGTATATAATAATCGGTCACATGGTTTATTATTTGGTTTGGTAAATTATTGATTTGAATTGGTATATGTCTCATTGGTGTTTGATTCATAGATAACCAATTTTTTGACACTTGTTTTCTCTTTATCTTGAGATATATAATATATAGAATTAGACTTTGATGATGCCAAGACTCTAATGATGCTACTTCTATTCTCCGTCAATGGCTTCTCCGATATATCCATCTCCATCATTATCGAGATAAGTATTCACGATTTATATTTATTATCACATGCTTTTATAATAATATGAGATGAATATTCATGCTTTATGTTATTTGTGATGCATCTCATTAAACTGGTATGTTAGTTTAAAATTATGATAAATTATGGCGAAGTGATTATATGATTGATAGAGATTACTAGAATTTTAATCATGCTTGTCATCTGATCTCATTTAGTAAAATAAATTGTTTGATTGATTGAGAACCTAGTTTGGTGTCATGATAATAATGAACTAGTGATTGGTATTTGTTTGTTTATTTAATAAAGCTATTATTTATTTGAAGTTTAGTTATGTATGTAACCGTAAACCAAAAGTTTACTGCAAACTAGAATTTAGTGAAAAATCTCACTATTTGACAAAACCGGTTATGCCATTTCGGTTTTAGTAATGATGCGAAAAAATAATCACTCGTTTTTCACCGCCTAATTAATTTGGATTCTATCAATTTTTTGGTATACAACTACAAGGATAATTTATGGATTGATCACCCACTTAATATATTTGTTATTAACCCATAACCATGTGTTTATGAGGATACTTGGTTAATTGATAATGCTGGTGAATTCCATTGAAATATATATATATATATATATATTTATATATATATTCGCATCAAGCCAATGAATTATTATGAGATCTCTCCATCACAATTGGTTTTGGTCAGGAACCACATATTCCCCATCTTAAAATTTTGAATAAATTATATATGTTGAGTTGCTCCACCACCATAATCTAAGATATGACCTCAAAGAAGGTTATAAAAATATGTTGGATATGAAACTCCCTTGAAAAAGAGACTGTTATTTCAGTGAGTCAGTATTTCCAGTATTATTTTCATCATAATACTTACATGAACTCTTCAAGAGTTTTGATGATGTTCAAATTAAATATCATTTTGTCTGCTTTTAGCAGTTTAAGTCTTGGGACTAAATTCTTTTTCTTATTGCCAGACTTTTGAGGAATATAAAATAGTTGCATCCATCACATGAGAGTTTCAGGTCTTTCTGAAAATCTTAATGTATCTCTCACAATTTGCATTCTTCTTGTCCCACATGTTTTACACATTCAGGTGTACGGACTACTGGTCCAAATACTTACTTTAATGATTGGCCAAATCATTTTGTGTACACTTGTCAACTTTCTTTTCTTTATTTTTCTATACCGCGGTTTATGATCCTCGATTTTTCATCCTTACATCAACTGCTACATTGCATGCACAAATATTACGACGTCGATTTGTTCTATTCCAGACATAACTCAACTAGTTAAAATCTCTTATTATTATCATTACTAGGTACCTAGATTTATTTTTTTGTCATGTCTAATGTCTCTTCTAGAGATCCTTAACATCTCTTCAGTCCTGCCATTTTTCAATATCTGCTCCTTTTTATTTTTCGATGATTTATCTTTGGAACTCACTTGCAGTTGATAATGTCCTTCTGGGACATCAATTATAATCGGAGCACAGCTGGAATATATGACTTTATCACTAGATTCGGTCAGTAAGCGTCTGACAATCATTGATAATGATAAAGATGAGTCATCTACGAAACCCATGAACTGCAGAAGACTAGCGACGTACGTGGAGTGAAGATTTTGCAAACTTTTATCAAGATGTTTCAAACTGCTACTTTCAAGAAGTTATTTCACCAAGATTGGATCAAGTCGTCTCGAAGATCAGTGATGTACTCATGAGGGAGATTAAATGCGTGTTGCACTCTTTTTCTCTTAACTTTGGTTTTTCCCACTAGGTTTTCCAAGTAAGGTTTTTAATGAGGCAGCATCTCAAGCGCATTGGATACCAACTTATTATAATGGTCATCCAAGGGAAAATGTTATGAACAAGTCCATATTATGTGGATGCCCATTATCGGCCCATTAAAATGTTCTAGAATACTTGTTCATCAAACTAAACTCTAATTTTGTATCCTATATATATTGTCTTATGACTAATGAATAAGAACACAATTTTCTCTATTATCTTTCTTTCCATAACAATTAGAATTAATTTTTTTTTGCTATATCAGACATTTTCCTTTCTTCTTCTTGTTTTTTTCTTTCTATTTTGACGTTTGCCCTTCTCTATTTTTTCCCATCGATTCTGGTTTTTTAAAACTATGTTTATATTTAATTACGTTTGTAGGGACCCTATTTTTTGTTTTGTTTAAAATCTAAAAAAAAATATTTGAGCCGGTCTTGCAAAATGCTCCTTATCGGTTGTGGAACGAATGAGCATGTACTAATTTATGGGAGACCCAAGACTCTCTTGGAGTCCAGAGACAGTTCAAGACTTTATCCAGCGGCTCGCAAAACATTAATAAGATTCAAACTTTCAATTATGTTGATCAGTTTTTTTTTGTTTAACATTTCTGTTTATTTGTATGAAATAGACTCATAAAGAATATCATATTCTGTTGACCAGCTAAATTAAGATCTGTTTATACAGTTAAACCTCTATAAATTAATATTCAATTCATTAATACCTTGTTAAATTAATAATTTTTCCGGTTTCAAATTGTTATTTTGACATAAATATCATTTCTATAAATTAATAATCTCGATAAATTAATAAAATATCATAAAATACATTGGTTCTAATATTATTAATTTATAGAGGTTTTACAGTGTATATAATAATATAAGTGAATGAAATTTGTGTGGGTTTGTTTCTAATATACTTAAAGATTAAAGTAAACCTCGTAGCCAAACACTCTTAAAACTTTTACGACTCGTTTATCACTGATTCTTTTGATCGATAGTCACTCCCCGCCTTCATTGCGAAATTCAAATTCGATTTCTCATACTCAATGAGCGATCATCTCATTCTCATCTCAGACGACGAGGATGATGATACTCCACCTTCGAAGAGGGCTCGGAAGAATCCTACCCCTACGATTTTGAACTTGGATTCCGATCCAACGCCGCAGAAACAACCGCCGGGATCTGCTGAAGATGTCACTGTCATTAAGTCTTCCTTTGGTTCTGGACTTCACACTGTGAGAATAAGTTTTCCGGTGAGTAATCAGTCTTTTCAGTTCTTTGTTAGGGTTTTTAGTATTTTGGCTGAGTTTGTTTTTGGGAATTTGATTAGGTAAACGAGTAATATCTCTTGACTCTGATTCTGAAGACAGTCCTCGACCTGCTGATTCTTGGAAGCAACGTTTTGAATTGGAATCTGGATCTAGTGATGCAGATTCTGGTGAGCCTAATTATTACCTGAATATCTAAGCCAAGTATTCGTGATGAACTTCAATTGCAAAGGATAGTTTCTTCTCCACTTATAAATTTACTTTTGTGTGTGTTTTCTTTTAGATGATAGTACTATTTGGCTGCGGCGAGCCAGTTTTCGATCTCCGCTCCCTAACTATACTATTGAGGTTCTTTGTCATGTCTCTCAAAGCTTTCTTTTTTTTAGGATTGAGTGTATTTGAGATTCTCATATGTGTCATTTGTTTGTGTACTCGGTGCATTGCTGTTTATTTCTTTCTTTTGTTTGGTTCACTTCACATTGAGTTGATCTTTATTACTGAGTGGTTCAAAGCTGTATAATATATGAATTGCTTATGTCTTTTGTTATTTTGATTTACTTGCAAAAAAATATCAGGTAGATTCTGACCATGAGAAAGAAGATACAAGTGTTGAGAAAATGGGTCGACAAAAGCAGACCAGAAGTTCTAAAAGTATATCTCTTTCTGTTGATGCATTGCCTAAAAAGCGTATGTCCAAGGACGAAAAAATCGGTGTGGCAGAGGAAAAGAAGCTAAGAAAAGAAGTGAGCTTCTTTTTAACTGACTTTTCTAATTTTTTTGTTTCCTGGATCAATAGCTAATGTAGCTTTCATCATTCAGCAAGAGAAATTACAGAAAGCTGCTTTGAAAGCAGAAGAAGCTGAGTATAAAAAATTGGAGATGGAAAAGAAGAAATGGGCAAAAGACAAAGCGCTTAAATCTATCGTCGCTGTGATTGAAAATAAATTGGTTGAAGGACCTGTTGGAGGTTTCTCCTTTTTTTTTCTTTTTCTTGTCATCATATTCCTCAAGATTAGTTAGTTCATCACTAAGTATGGACACTGAATGCCTGTGCTATATTGTTAATTATAGGATGTCTGACTTCGGGGTTGATAGAGAAAGGCATTACATACCGTGTAACCTCTAATCCAATTGAAAGATCTATCGTGTGGACGATGACACTTCCAGATGATATTGCTCAGGTGCAGTAAAATCTCATTCAGTTAATTAATTGGCTTGCATCTTGAATCTCACAAACAAAACTTCTTTGAGGACAAGTGATTCTTAGAACACTGAACTTGCAACTGTTATCAATGCCCCAATCTGGTCTATATCCTTGTTTATTGTGAGGATAAGCTTGTTAGTTGAACATGTATTTTTTCTCTGACTTATACATCATACTCTTCTGTGTTTCATATTTCATTTCATTGTACTCTTAGTGATGGAAGTCAAGCTATGGTTCGTGTCTCTTGATTGTCGTCGAATAGCACGAGGTTTGAAATAACCGTATAACTTTCAATCATCAATGTGCTCTATTCTGTGTGTTTCAGATCCAGGCATATGGGATTTGTTTGTCAAAATTATTTTTCTCGCGTGTTTCAGTTATTATGTATTTTTTTGAACCTCCGTTTTTAAGAATGAGATATTTTCTTATACTCTTGATTTGTATCTTCTTTGATCTGTTGCAGACTTTGCCCCTAGGGTCCAAGATTCCATATGTTTTACTTGCCTATGAGGCTGAAGAATTTTGTAATCTTGTTGCTAATAAAGAACTTCAAGAAAACATCTCAAGAGTTCAGGATCACTACCCCTCTTATTCAATGTGCTACCTCACCAATAAGTTATTGTCCTACGTAAACAAAAAGTGGGTTTGATAAGGTAAATTTTTGTGGCATTAATGTTTCCATCATGAAGCTGAAAAAAAATGATCTTCTAGGGAAAGGGTTGAGTACAAGGACCCTGTTAATTGCAGTAGTTGGAGAACGCCTCCTATTGATGAGGTAGTATAGTACCTAATCAACATGTGTTTAGAATAAAACTTCTTATTGCTCCTTTTATGTCCTTAAAACTCATCTGATGTGTTACAGGCACTTGCAAAGTTAACTACTCACTATATTGGAGTACATTCAAGACATTGTGTAGACGAGGCTGAGGTGGCTGAACATATTGTTCGTTTAACCAGTAATCTTGCCTATTGCCAATTCAGGTATTAATGTCAATGCCATTTCAATTTTGTTTCCTAAAGATATTTTGATTCGATATGTTGTTGAATGGAAGAAGTTTCAAATTCTTTCCTCAAATCATTTGAGTATTTTCGGAGAATTCCATCAAACAAATCCCACCATAGAAACCTATAGAGCTCTTAAATCATAAATGTGTGTGAAGTACATTGTATTTAAGATACGGAAGCTCAACATTGAATAGAAATAATCTCTGCGTTAACGCCCTTGATTTTGATGCACAGGAAGAAGTTAACTCGGTTATCAGTAAATGCTGATGGTACATTAATGTCCAAGAATGCAGTTGATAAGCACTTACTTCAAAAGAGCCTATGGTAGAGTAATCTAAACCCATTTTCAATATAGATTTGTGGTTTTAATCGTTTTAAATAAGCTGATTTGTTTAATAAGTAAATATGCATGGGGTCGATAGGTTGAAGGCATTGGTAACAATACCAAAGGTACAGCCAAGATACGCTGTAGCAGTGTCGAAAAAATACCCATCCATGAAGTCTCTTCTTAAGGCTTATATGGATCCTAACATATCGGTGAGTAAACACAAACTACGGATTCGACTTCTCAGTCTGTTTCTAATGGTTTCTGAAGCAAATTGTGTGTTGTCTGTTTTTAAAAATGGGAAACAGGATCATGAGAAGGAGTTTCTACTGAAAGACTTGAAGGTGGAAAATTTAGTAGGGGCAGACACAAGGGTAGGTGAGATTTCTTCGAAACGGATATACAGAGTTCTCATGTCTACAAGTGGAACCATGAAGACTGATGATGTTGAAAACGGTGCTGCTTCCTTCACAATTCCTCCATATGACTTAGATTAGAACTAGGAGAACATTAAATAGTCCCATAACTATCTCTGCCACACAAAACAGAAGAATGATTGTGTCTGAGATTTGTTTTGTATATGTATGCAAGTTAACCTATGAAGAAGTTGATAATCTCTTTCCTTTCTTCTATTGATTTTATATATTGTTCAGAAGTCTTTAACTGTGTGTTTAGTGTATCGAGTGTCTTGGGATACCTGAGTCCATAGTCAAGAGATCTTGTCACGTTCATCCACTTGTGTGTAAGAAGTTCTCAGAAGAGAATGATTCTTTGGAGTATTGTGGCGTCTGCGAGACAATGGTACACACAGGACATCATGTTTATTCGTGCGAAGAATGTGATTTTCTTGGTCACATTGAATGCATTTTACCTGAGGTAAATCATATCTTTATTGTTTCTTAGTGATGATGATAATAGTTAAATTAACTACATACAACAGGAAGAGCCCTCACCATTCTACTTGAAAGATCTGTATTATTCTGGTGAAGTCATCACAAGAGCAACAAATCAAGTAGACTGTGAAACCAACAAATTACAAAACAAACTTATGGTATGGCTTGATACTGTAATTGGTAAAAGAAAGTACTAATTATGGTATGTGTTGCAGGTTAATGATAATGACCATAATCATATGATGACAATGATCGACATGTGTGAGCTTGGTAACAAAGAACATTGTGCATATGTGAAAAGGAAATACTTGGTAACCCATTGAAATGCGAGACTTGCAGCTTTATGACAGTGACACATAATTTCTGTGTAGAGTTGGGGAAACCATCAAGACATCGGTGCCATTGGAAACATCTTTTGACACTTTTGCCAAAACCTCGTGCTACGGATATGATGAGTTGTAAGAGCTGCAGAGAGGATATAAAAGGGCACAATCTATTTTGTCGAATATGCGAGTTTATCATCCACGTAAGTTGCTCCATGAAAGGTAAACGTTTTCTTGGAATGTTAGGGCCAAAGGTCGTTGGAACTTGGAATGCGATTTTATCATTCACGTCAGTTGCGCCACTAAGTTGTACGTTTGCTACTCTACCTCAGTTAGGAGTAGATAAGATAATTATTTGAAACTTCGTTTACATCTCTACACGAGAAACTGAGTCTGGTTCGTTGATGAAGCTGTTTCTTGAATGTAGTCTAGAACCTTGTGGAATCCCCAATGGCGCGTGTTCGCAAGAACAATTATCAACGGCAAAGAGTTCCCACTCCTTAATCCCACATTTCTCTAGTGCAGACTGCAATCTCTCTTTTTCCTTCTCTGCCGGGTAAGAACCATCTGGTGTCACGAGCACAACCCCTGTGTAAGACTGTCCTGCTACACGAGCCGCTCCATTGTAATGGAACAGTCCCCAACTTAGATCATCAGACACATCCACAACAGTCCAAAACTCATTTGACACCACACCATTGTCTAAAACACTGAAACGAAACGTTGCAGGAATCTTTCCTCTCTTAACTGAGTATCTTCTCCTTCTCCATACCAACTTCTCTTCAAGTGTCCTCACCTGAAACACGGGTTCATACCAAAACGAAGACTTCCCTTTCCCTCTGTAGAAAAGTTGGTACTGACATGGAAACTGATCATAAGCCGGGTTTTGTCCAGCCACGACACGCCAGCTCCAATCCAATTCACCTAACCAACCAACAAACAAGTCTTCTGCTGTCTCATGACATAACTCTTTCCCTCGAAAACTCGTCATAGGAGGCACATAAGGCTTCTCAGGGATCTTAGCATCCAATTCTAAACAATTGTGTTTCTGTAGTACACAAAGAGAGAATGCTTCAAAGTAAGGACTCTCATAAGAAGCAATACATCTATAGCTACAAACCTGATCCACAGGACTACATTGGTTCAAACACTGAAGAGCTTTTCGACAATTCGGATCCAATAAACAGTTCAAAATCTGAGGTCCACAGTTTTTAACCATACAACTAAGCGTCGAAAACCCTTTAGACCTCAAGTTTTGCAATACAGGAACAGGTCTTATATAAGCATTGATGATCACAAGCAAACAAAACCTTATATCATCAGAATTACGACGTTCCCAAGCATCTCCTACTGTCTTCACAACTTCAGTTGCTTCTTTATCTTTATTCACACTTCCAATATCAATCCCTCCAAGTCTATTCATCAAATCTGAAGAAGACTCAAAGCAAATCATGTTCTTGACATTTTTGCTGTTTCTCTGAATCCAATTCACAGATTCTAAGTTATTAACAGCAACCACAACTAAAATATCAGTCTGATTCAGTTCCTGCTTCAGATTCAAAGCTCTCTGATCACTTGAAAGCAAAAATTCATCATCAAAGACGAGTAATTTATATCCTTCATCAACCCATTTCAATCTTCTTGCCTGTTAATGAACAAAAGATCAGATTTTTTTTATTGTTATCAGATTTATAAATGTTGACGAATTTGCAACAACTGTTAGCGAGAGAAGATAGTTACTTACAGTGTGGAGCATAACTTCTTCCCAAGAGGTGGATTTGAGTGGACTTACTTCTCCTTTTCCGACGAGAGCAATCAATTTCACCGGAGGCTCAGGCATCTCTATCTTCGTACTTTTCTCCGTCTCCAAGACTGAGCGAACAATGGTTCGCGCGCGAAAACCCATTCTTCGTCTGTAGAACGATGAATCATCTAAGGAAGGATGAGACTTCCGGAGGAGACTAACCGGTCGACGAGTGAAGAACCGGTTAAGGAAAGGAGAAGGTGATTTGAGAGAAATCGCCATGGCTAAGTTTTACAGTAACGAGACACACTTGTTATAATTGTTCACGAGTTAGCCACGTGTTGAGTTATGATTGGTTTAATAGCTTCTGAATACTGCTGAAGATATCGAAAAAGCTACTCTCTCTGTTGCAGATATACAGGTACCACCAATGTATTATTGGTTTATTTATCATCCCACCAATAACATTATGTTGTTAACTTTTTTGAAAATGTGCAGGAAACTTTACAGCCCTTTCTTTCTACGGGTACCATTTTGGTAGGTCACAGTCTCAACAGAGATTTGGAAGGTAAGTAAAAAAAGTTGTCAGTAGATTTTGTTAGTTTTTAGCTACAAAATTTATGGGTATTTTGATCACAGTGTTGAAGATAGATCATCCCAAACTAATCGATACCACACTTATATTCAAGTATTCCAATGAAAGAAAGCTCAGAAGACCTTCACTTAACAACCTTTGCAAGGTAACTAAAGTCTATAACGTATTGACAAAAAAGATAACATTTGTAATACTTGTTGAAATTGATTTTGCAGTCTATTTTGGACTACGAAGTTCGAAAGGCTGGCGCTACTCATGATTGTGTACACGACGCAGAAGCTGCGATGAAACTTACACTTGCTGTTATAGAGAAAAGAGTTGACACAACAATCAAACCATCTAAAGAGGTTTGTAAACAAGAATGGATTTACCAAACTTATAGTTTATCATATATATACCAAACAATTACAATTACAAATATGTCTGCAAATTTTGCATAGATGTTGGAGGTTGAAAAAGCAAGACTCTTTCTACATAAAATCCCTCACAATATGCCATCTGAAGAGCTGGACCAACTTCTTTCTGGAAAATTTACACTTGATGTTAAGGTTGAGCAAATCAAACCATCCACTTTTTTTTTTTCTCACATAATAAAACCTTTCTTTCTTTGACCTCGTTTTTTTCTCTCTTTTTAGCAGCCAGCAAAACGCAGAGAGGTTACTATTGTGCATTTGTTGTTTTCGATAGTTCAGAAGACGCGGATCAAGCATTTGAAAACGTTGATGCAATCCAAATGACGGTATTTATTTTAAAACAATTTTGGATTGGATGCTATCTCCTCATGGAAAGTGATGAAATAAGTTATGTTTTCTTTTCAGGATTCATTGGGTTTGCCACAAAAACTGGTCGTCTTTAAGACGAGCTCGGGATCAAGAACTAGTTTATATGTCCGTAAAATGATGCAACGTAGGATTAGATTTAACTATTTTGTATTGTGTTAGGATTCTTTGTGCGTAACCTCTCATAGAAGCAACTTTAGCTTCCAGATCTTCTCTCTGCTTTAAACTCTTCTCTCCACTCCAAACACAAAAATCTCATTAGGTTAGAAATTGATTAAAGAGACAGCAAAAAGACATTCCAAATAATAACAATAGTATTACCAAAACATGTTTCAAATCCATCACACAGTAGCAGCAAGAACCTTGATTAAATCAAATCCTCTGTCAAGTGTAAGCACATGATCAAACCACTCAACTTTTCCCCAAATTTCACAACTGTTGCGTTTTTCAAGCGCAATCTCCGCACACCAAATCTTCTTATCGTCATTCCCGTCGCACCAAAAAACCGCCATCTTTCCACCATAATCAGCCAATCTAACTTGAGCATTACGAGGGAACTTAGGTAGTCCAACCAAACCCTTCAAAATTCTCCAGACTCTTCTTACCTTAGTATCATACCATTGCAATTTAACCTCTTCCTCATTATAAACTTTACTAGCAGAGTACAATACATTGTTTATCACGCCATTTTCCAACCACGTCCCACCTACCTTCCTTGGAATCGTAAGCAACCACCTCTTTTTGGTTGATCATCACAACATGGAACTTTCCATCTATAGATAAGGTATTTCTGAAAAATGAGTTTTTGTGCCGATGGGCAAAGTATCCCAAATTTGGGTTTTTTTGTCCAACACATGGAACGAGTTAACCCCCGAAGAAAAATGATACTTCAAGGAATTTTCGCTAGATATGTTTTGATCAACGGCGGTAGCCGAAAGTGAATATGGTTCCACCGGCAAGCTTGGAGCAACGCTTAACGTGTGAGAGCGGCAATCTAGTATCAAGACACTAGAGTGGACTCTAGAGGAAGGGGATGATCTACCAATTTTGTAGATATTGAGCCAACATCTCAAAAGTCCCTAAATCTAAAACCAAAATCTGAAAACTCCCTCACTCGTAAAAAGACAAATTTACCCTTAATGATCTGCTACGCGCGCTATCCACATGTTATATAGTTTAAATTGTAAGTGATACCAAACAAAACACTATGGCTCGTTGGAAAAGATCTCTTCTGTGCTCATCCGCGTGACCAGGGTTCGAATCTCATATGTGTGGTATAACTGGGTATAACTTCGGTATAAGGTACATGGTATCCGGTTATGTAGAAATAATCTGATAGTCTGATTACTTGGTATTACTCGGTATAACTAGGTATAACTGGTACTAGGTTATACCTAGTAATCCGAGTAGTTATAGTATAACTGGGTACAACTAGTTTTTAGTTATACCCAAAGGGTATTTTCGTCTTCACAGACTTAATGAGGGATACGTAGATTAAGTAGGGACATAAGAGATTTCATTGCCTCACTTAGGGACATATGAGACGTTTTCTGGTAGATATTAGAACCAACCGCCACAAGACCATAATAGAACGCATCAAAAGAATAGGGAATTGGGACTTTAGCCAAAACATACTTCTTCTTTTTTCTTAATGCTTCTTCATTGGTTAGGGTTTGATCAGTATTACGGGTTGAATTGAAGTTTGGTTAAGAACTGGTTAGTGCTGGTTAACATATACAACATATTCTTCTCAGCTTCATATATTCTACGAGATATGCTCATTAAACAGAGTCCAAGTTGTTGTAACTAACTCTTTAGATTCTCCGATATTTTGGCTACATAACTTGCTATATATTGTATGTACTGTACACGTTATTAAGGGAGAGAAAATTAAAAAGCTTCTGCTTCTTTTTAATCAGGTTTCCGGCAGAGGGTGAACCAGATACTAGTACGAAAAGAGATCTCTAAGCATACATAGAGACAACTCTCGGTTTGGCCCAAGAGTGACCTAGCGTTGTAAAGGTCAGGTGAAGCAATGAAAGATCGAAAGCTCTTGGAGACTAAGGAGAGTGTAGGATAGTACAACCTTGAAACACGTGCTATGCAGTTCAATACAAAATCATAGGGAAGTGACGGGATTGGGTTCCATTGCGGAGTCGTCGACACCTTCTCCTTCTTCCTTTTTTCTTGCCGGGGACGACATTGACGAAATTGATGAGGCGAATATCGCCTACCTTATGTTAAGGTTTTGTATAACAAAGGTTGGGCCTTTATGGGCCGTCACAAGTCTTTAATCATATTTTTTTACTCGTGGTTATTTGGGTTCTCTGACCAATGCAAATTGATTTGGACCATTGAATAAGTTGAATCGTCTTTTTTTTTTGTATGCTTTATTTTTATCTTCCGTTCTTAAAAAAAAACTTTATATAATAGTGAGCTACGTTTAATTCTGCTATTTTCCTTTTTTTGGGTGTAAGAAAAGAAAAGTGGGTCTTAATCTAGTAGTTTTTATCAATAAGGAGGTGATGAGTTCGATTCCACTTGAAAAGATGATTTATGTTTTAAATATAGTATTATCGACAACTGGTGTAGAACACCGAAAAAACTATGAGTCAAAGATCTGGAACTCCTACGGTTTATTAAAAAAATAACTCCTACTCCTACGATTTTCTAACTAATTGACACAAAAAACAATTAATACTTTATAATAAATACATTCTCTTTCTACTTTAAACACTTTCCAATAATTATAAACCAATAATAATTCAATAACTCAACTACCTTCAATTAACATTTCTTGAAATTTGAAATTTATTAATAATAACTAATAAAAATATATTTAATGATCTAGAAAATCAATCTTTTAAAAACAATAAAAAATTCTAGAAAATCAATCATTCTAATACAGAGGGAGTATATTTGTAAATATTACTTATTTTTTAACATCTGTTGATATATTTTTATTGATTCCTATACAACATTGGAAACTGCAATTGGAATCAGTTTATTAATCTTCATAAATTAAATTAGATAAAAATTCCATGAAAAACATTTAGAGGAAAACTAGGCAACAAATTTTCATGTAAATAAATATGGTAATATATTTTCGTTGACTAAATTAAAAAGGAAATATATTTCCATATGAAAGAAGAAAAAGAAACACCTCTTCCGTATCAGTTTCATAATATATTTACTAAGCATGTTTCAGAATATATCTGATTCTGGTGCATGTTTTCAAATTTCATCTTAGAGGGCTCCGACGCTCCGTTGTCGATTAATTCAAAGATGGGTAAAATTGATTGGTCTGATTTGCCAGAAGAACTCGTCGATTTAATCTCCGATCGTTTATCCTCAAACATCGAACTCCTCCGTATCCGTAGCATCTGTAAACCCTGGCGTTCCGCGGCTGCGATGAAAAAGCGTTTCCAAAACCGCTTTCAACGTAATCTTTCTTCCTTGCGCAACAAGGAAAATACTCGTCTCTTTCCCACCACTTTCTTCCGTGTAACTATCCCTTCTTCATGTTCTTCCAAAGGATGCTTAATAAGAACCAGACAAGTCTCCGAATCCAGTAAGCATAATCTCTTGTCTCCTCTCTCTCGCCAGCTCATCACCCCTTCCAACAAAACCCTAGACCTTTTGAAGTTTGCGGTTTCAGAGATTAACCAATCTTACGAGATTCAATACTTAGAATCTCAAAAGATATTATCGTCTAGAGTTGTTTTCATAGACAATATGTTTTTCGCAGTCGACAGAAGAAATAAAATCCGGTACGGCAAGAGTGGAGAAGAAAGTAAAAGGTGGGAAAGGATCAAAAACCAAGTAAAAGATTTCTCTGACATTATACTTCACAGAGGACATATTTATGCCTTAGACTTAAAATTAAAGGAGCAATTTGGTGGATTAGTTTATCACAGTTCAGCACCGTTCAATATACACCTTCAACTCCATTGGACTACTATGAGATTGATAGTTGCAAAGAAAAGAGACTCGTGGAGTATTGTGGAGATCTATGCATTAATTGTTCATCGTTCTGTAAGAATTTTCAGGTAAATGGAGCTTATATCCAGAGGACCATTGGTTTTAAGGTTTATAAGATGGATGAAGATTTGGGAAAATGGGTTACGGTTAGTTCCTTGGGAGACAAGGCACTCATTGTGGCTGTGGATAGTTGTTTTACGGTCGTAGCCTCCGAGTACTATGGATGTTTGGCAAATTCCATCTACTTCACTGATCATAATGATGGAGAAGATGTTATGGCGTTCAAGCTTGATGATGGTACGTAGTATCATTAATATGACTGATTCTTCTAATTCTCAGAGTTGTTTTAACATGTTCTCTCCTCCTTTTCTCTGAAAAGATTAATTATCTTAAAGTTGAATCTTATATTTAATGTGTTTCCTATGATCTTGTTTTACGGTCTTAGCCTCCGAGTACTTGGATGTTTGGAGAATTCCATCTATTAATTCACATATTGGGAAGATGTTAGTGTGTTTAAGCTTTGATGATGGTAGTGTCACTACCGAGAAGATTAATGATTCTTCAACTTCTCATCAGAGTTATTTCTCCTTTTCTCAGAGAACTTAATTGTCTTATTTATTGAAGGTTTTTTTGGTATATATGGTACCGAAACATGCTTAGTAATTGGTATTGATTTCACCATTAATAAAGTGAAATCTGTTTCAAGATACTCATTTGATTGGGTACGTTTAAAACAACTTCACACACAATAACCAAAATTAAATTGTACGTTTTGTTCCTAAAAGAGTTGACTCAAAATAAACTAAAATTAACTCAAAACCTATAGCAAAACATTAAAGATGATATCTAAATAGTAAAACGAAAATTCGTTGACCTTTGACCATTTTCCGTTTGGGGTCACAGCTTAGAATATTCGAATTAGACCACTATTCTTTCGATATGAGACGAGCTATAACACCCATTGTTTTCCATGAAGATACCAAATTAAATTTGGGGTTTGCAGGTTAATTAGTTTTTTACCATTTAAACATATATAATTAGTACGCATTATAATTAAATTTCTTTTTGATTGCTAATACTAGTGCGGGAAGCATGCAAATGCAAGCCGCCAACCTAACGCGTAAAGTATATCTAAAGTGTTATCTAATTACTTAATTTTGAAAAGAAAAAAATTGGTAATCAATTAGACAATTACATAGTAACGAAGACTAACACGTAACTTATAGTTTTATGTTAGAAATTGATCGTACTAAATACATAGATAAAAATAAAATATTTCTGCATGTAGATAACTTGACGTATATATTGATGAAAACTCTTTAAGTGAACCAATCGCGTGTGGGTTGAGGATTTATCATGTGTGTATAATAAAGATCAAATATCGAGTTTCAGTAACCATAATTGAAAATCGTTATAGTTCTGTTTTAACCATTGTAACACACAAAAAAAAGACAAAAATTATAGTGCGTACTATAGAATTTTTATATCTTAGATTCTTAGAGACTTTGAGTTAAAGTTTGAATCGGAAATATAAAAATATTTTGGCAACGACGAAAACACAATTTTTCAACTTCGATAATAAGATTTCGGCCGCTTGCAAAAACCCACCACGTCTTCTCGCTTAGTCAACCTATTGATATACATTATATATATTCACAATCTCCTTTATGTATAAACCAAACTTTTCTAAAAATTAATTCTCACACTCTTGCTTCACCAATTGAATTATCAATTTTAATTCATTCTTGGTTTCTATTTTATTTTTGTTTTTTTCTTATTCTCTGCACAATCACCAAGACGTGAAACTTCACGTGGGCTATGGCCAAGATTGGTCTTTATAAAACAAACTCTAAACGTTTAGTTGCAAATTATTATCAAACTTTAGTAATCAGTATTTTCATCCTCTCTTCAATGACATCTTCGGCTTCTTCTTCGTCGTCTTCCATGGATTTTTCTACTGCAATTTTAATAAGGGTTGATCAATCGGGCAAAGGAGATTTCAATAAGATTCAAGAAGCAATTGAATCTATCCCTCCCAATATAAACAACTCTCAACTCTATTTCATTTGGGTTAAACCTGGAATTTACCGGTATGATCACATGCATATATATACATATCTATCCATCTATCAATCTTGTTACATATATACTTTCTTTTCTTTGTCAAACGTTACATACTTACATACTTTGAAGATATATAATTGGAATAAAGATCTAAAAATCTTAAAAAATTTAAACTGATTTTTTTTTTTTTTGGTATGAATGTAAAATTTATTCAAACAAAACCCAGAGTTAAACTGAATATTTTAAAATTTAAAGAAAATAATGAACCAGTATTTAGATTTTAGGACTCTTAAAGAATTGAGTTTTAAAGGTTAGTTAGGGTTAGATTAGGACGTTTAAAAAAAAAACTTAAGACTATTCTTCGAAATGATATATTTTCATTTTTCTTCTTATACTATATCTTGTGTTGATAGGGTTGTGTGTTTATCAACTGGCTATCCCGGTAGACTTTGACCTACTATTTAATGTGTATATTCATTTTTGTAAAAGAGATTCTATTGATGAATTATATTAATGCTAATTATTAGCGATTTAATATTAAACAGAGAAAAAGTGGTGATTCCTGCGGATAAACCTTACATAACATTGAGTGGAACACAAGCTTCCAACACTTTTCTCATATGGAACGATGGCGAAGACATTTTGGAATCACCCACTCTCACAATCTTCGCATCCGATTTCGTATGCCGATTTCTCACTATTCAGGTCAGTCATTCACCATATACATCGTATATGATAAAGGAAAACTACATGATCTTGACGTGTCTAATTGGTTAATTTGCTATAAGCAGAACAAGTTTGGAACATCGGGACGGGCTGTTGCATTGCGAGTGGCCGCAGATAAGGCAGCGTTTTATGGTTGCGTGATAACATCTTACCAAGACACTCTCCTTGACGACAATGGAAACCATTACTTCAAGAACTGTTATATTGAAGGAGCCACCGATTTCATTTGCGGAAGTGCATCTTCTCTTTATGAAGTAATTAAGACTACTAACTCATTTTACATAATAATTATATATCTCTCTTGTATATTTTAATCAAAATTTTCTACACTTATTTCTAAAGATTAATAAACTCTTTTTTCATTGGGATATTTGTATTATACTACCTAATTTTATTTTTCCTTTGGGGTATGACTTGTAGAAGTGTCATTTACACTCGTTGTCGCCGAATAATGGTTCGATAACGGCGCAAATGAGAAAGTCGGCGACGGAGAAATCAGGGTTTATATTCTTGGGATGCAAGTTAACCGGATCAGGTTCAACATTTTTGGGAAGACCATGGGGAGCTTATTCTAGGGTTGTCTTTGCTTATTCCTTCTTCTCCAATGTTGTCGAACCTCAAGGATGGAACCAATGGGGAGATTCAAGCAAACAAAAGTAACTCAACATATTATATTCTTATGAATATTTTTGACTAATATATATACTAATTTTGTCTTTAATAATTTGTTCAGTACTGTATATTATGGTGAATACAAATGTTACGGTCCCGGAGCAGACAGGAGAGAAAGAGTAAAATGGTCGAAGCAATTATCCGATGAGGAAGCTACCGTCTTCTTGAGCAAGGACTTTATCGGCGGCAAAGACTGGCTCCGACCTGCGCCTTCTCACTTCAAGAATGCTCCCAAATCAAACCCAAAATAAAACAAGTAATAAAATATAACTCCATCAATTGATTAATATTATTCTTCCTCTTTTCTTTCTTGTATAAATCCTGAATACTTATCGCTTGTAATTAATTATATATAATAATTAATTGTATGTATAATTATTGAAAACATGTGAATATAATACTCGTTGTAAAATAGTTTCTATAAGTACAGCCCAATAATTATTATGGATTTATGGCTCCGACCATCAAAAGATTTCTTCGAATCATAATATGACTTTTTATATCGACTGTAAAACGATTCGAGAGACCGTCACGTGGTTTGTGTGAACTATACTAGGCCTGGGCAAAAAATCCGAAATCCGAAAACCGATCCGAAACCGAACCAAAAAATTTAGAACCGAAATTGAACCGAATAGTTATAAAACCCGAACGGATTCTAAATGTTTATATCCAAATTATCCAAACCGAACCCGAACCGAACCGAAATCCGAAAAGTATATCCAAAAACCCGAAATAAAATTATATATCCAAAAATATAGTTATAATTTATACCCAAGAATATTAAATAACAAAAATATCCTAAATAATCTGAATATCCAAAAATATTTAGTTATATTTGTAAAAATTATACAATTGTTTTGCAAAATTTTAACCAAAATTTATTAAAATTGAATTTTTTTTTTTAAATTGAATAATTTTGTTATTAAAATTGAACACATTTTTAGTTTTTTATTATCCAAAATCCGATCCGAATCCGCACCTATCCGAACCGAAACCGAACCGATAAAACTCGAACGGATAGTACACTCTCCTACACGAATTATCCGAATCCGAAAAAATCTGAGCCGAATCCAATCCGAAATCCCAATGCCCATGCCTAAACTTTCAAAGAGATCCATTTTTTGTATTTAATCCCATAAACATATCATTTATATATATGACACACTAATTTTAAAAATAAAGGTAATCAACAACAACATTTGTAATTTTAAGAGAAAAATATTATGAAAATACTAACAATATACCCGGGAGTAGCGCGAGCTCAACTCTAGTTTTAATAAAGATTAATATTATAGTATTTTAAGTGAAAACATTATATAATTTCATAAAATTGATATGGAAAAAAAACTCATACTCTGATTCAGTGCGTATTGAACATTAGATTGCGACAACTGGATGCTACCAAGGTAACCCAAATTCCTTAGAAATTGAAATATCTGCCTACATACTCGACTAGCATTGTAACATCTTGGGTCCATCACATTCTCGGTGTCCCAAACTACAAAAAAATGTAACCTTTCATAGCTTTCACGAGCACCATCATAAGTAACTATTTATATCAGTTGTTAATGATTAATGCTAAATTAATATTATACTATTTTAAGTGAAAAGATTATATAATTTCAAATAATTGATATGGAAAAACCCCTTAAACTTGTTTGGAATAATATTTTAAGTGAAAACATTATATAATTTCATACATGTTGGTTATTAGTTTAAACAACCAACGTAAACTATATACTAAATTTTGAAAGCCTCTTCTTTTAGTGGAGCTGATATGGAATGTACATAGATTGAGGAAATAGTTACATCAAATTTTTATTGCTATTAAAAGATCGATGTGTCAATGTGAATTTTATAAATACATAAAATATGGTTAAGAAATTAAAATATAGTATTAACTATTCGTCAAAACGTGTTTAACTTGATACCATATCTATTTGAAAACTATTATTGTAAATGTAAATGATTTAACAGCGACTTGGAAGGGAGGTTCAACCAACGAATCTTCACAAGTAATTTGATGAAGTATTTCAAATTTGGTTATCATGAAATTCTCCCCTTCTAATCTGTAAAATCTCATTGAAATTGTGGTTAATCATCTAGCCAAAAACAAGAAAAATATTTGGGTTCACCCTTCTTTATTCATCTCCTCTTTCTCTAACCAATAAAATTATGCCATGTAATATTATATTTAAATAAAAATAATAAATTAAAACTAAATAAATAAACAAATTAGAAAATTAAAATTTTTAATTCTTGGATTCGCTTAGTTGTATCATTTAGGGTATATAGTTTTATATGTTTAATTTATTTAGTTTTAATTTAAATAATAAATTAAAACTAAATAAATATTTAAAAATTTTAGCCATTGGATTCGCTGGGTTGTATCCCTTAGGGTATAGTTTTATATGTATTATTTATTTAGTTTTAATTTATTATTTTTATTTAAATAATAAATTAAAATTAAATAAATAATTTAACTTTTGAGTTTCGCTGAGTTGTGTCACTTAGGGTATAGTTTTATATTTTTTTATTTATTTAGTTTGAATTTATTATTATTGTTAAGTATAATATTACGTGAATAATCTTATTGGATGAATTTTCTTAATTTATTTTATTTTTTTAATTTATTTTATTTGTTTAATTGTAATTTTAATTTATTAATTAGATTTAAGAAAAATGATTAATGATTTAATTTAATTATTTTATTATGAAAAAATGATTAATAATTTAATTTAATTATTTTATTATGAAAAAATGATTAATGATTAATTGATTAAATTTAGAAAAAATAACTAATGATAATATTACATAGCATATTTTGATTGGTTAGAAAAAGAGGAGGTGAACAAAAAGATTCATTGTTCATGCATGCAATACAAAGATTGCATCACTCTTGTTTGAAAGAGCTTTGAAGTATGTTGGATAAGAATAACCTTCAACCTAAAATTAATTATGTGAAAACACAAGTAACAAAAGAAAAACTAAACAGAAATTGGTAAAGACAAACGAAACATATTAAAAAGTAACAAAAATAATGAATTTGTTTGAAACAAAAATAATTCATATATACAGAAGAAGTACTTGGGATTAAAGGGAACTAACAAAGAACAATTTTCCTGCAACATAAGAACAAATTAAACTAATCACCCTTTTTGTTTTTGTTTTTGTTTTTGTTTCCTTCTTCCTTGTAGCTGCATAATACTAGTACCAATTTGATTAAATTCGTCACTACAAAACATTCCAAAATGGTTTATAAACCCCATCTTTTTTTTCTTTCTTCTTCTGCAGAAAATGTGACTAACCGTTGAAATCAATCAGCACGAGAGCCGCCGCCGCTGCTCGCAGAAGATCTACGGCCACTATATTTCTGCCAAAGATCAAAGGTTCGAGATAAATTAGCAAGTTTAACCTCAAACTCTGTAACTATGAATGTGACTAAATGAGTTTTTCTATATCAGAGAAAGCTAAAAAGTGTGAAAACCTGTTTTCCGATGCTGAAAGGAATGTACTTATGCTTGATCATATGGGAGATTTGACGTCTCATGGTGAGGACAAAGAGAACGACCCAGTAGCAAAGTAGTATAGGCCAGAAGACAGGAACATCAAACACCGAGAAGAACGTCATGAGAAAGGCTATGCAGAATGCCTTAGTCATGGAGTACCTGCCACAGATTCAATCGTATAAGCTACTGTGTAACAATGTGTGCAGTTATGAAAATGCTTATGAGGTTTCTTCGTAGATGGATCATTCAAAAGGGTCTTAGGAGACAAAAACCGAGCAATTACATCTAATGGCAATAAGGGCTTTAAGATGGAAAATACTAAGAGCATAACACGGGTTTACATCATTCAGTACTGATGGCAATGATATGCAGCAAATGATCATATGACACTGCAACACAAGCATTAGCAGCACAATGAATATGATATGCATTCAAGATAATCCATCATTGGAATTGATAGCATAAGCAGTTAGGAAACAGGCAAAGGGTTACCAGAATTTAAACTCAGGCAGACGACGGATAAATGGCTTAAACTCATCAGAACCACGAGTAGGCAGAGAAGCTCCATCAGAGACCTCGAGCTCAGGGTCAACAAGAGGGGACAGGAACCCAATAAGCAGATTCAGAAGGTAGATTCCAAGACCATAGGAGATGATGTAGAATCCCTGAATAGAGTAAACCCTCAAACAGTAGATAAGAAAGACAACAAGTGTTCCAATCCACCGATAAGTTGAATGAGGTGTAGTCTTGTCCAGATAATATTGGTAAACCCTCCACGCATCATGTGCTCGCTTTTGTACAGGTGTGGCCATCGAACCATTGTCACCACCGCTTCCATCCATTGTGATTCTTGAAACCTAGAGATGAGTAAAAACACAAAATACTGTCACATTACATCTTCATCCTTAATCAATGACTAGGTCTAACATTAGCCTCTGCAACTAACTTAGACTACTAATGGAAAGATAATTCAGCTTATAACAGAAGAATGAGCAGATTCTTTTACTCCGGATACAAGATAACCATGAAACTCTACCAAGATAACCATAACTAGCTTCAACTTGTAAGCATTCATTATAAGAATGAAGATCTAGTCAGAAATGTTACCTATAAGACCCAGAAATCTCATAGAAAAGAAGGAAAATAACCTAGCTTCGATTATCTCCAAGAATCATCTCCTGGCCAGAGAATCTCACGAGAGAATCCAAAAACTCTAGAAACAAACAAATTAGGATTTACGAAAACTATTCTCTAATCTTTCTTTCTCAGATTTTCTCAACGACCAAAACGCGAAATTCAGATCTGGAATCGGAACAATCAGAACTGAATCTTTCCAAATAAGGAACCAATTTATCACAAAATCGCATCAAATCAAATCAACAACAAGAAGTGCGAGGAGGAGATAATCTAAGAAATCAATCGGAACAAGAAAATGAATCTAAGAGAAGCTTCTGGGAAAAAAAATGGAGATTGAAAGACTTACGGATGGTGAATGATGATGAAATAGGTTTGTGCTGACCCAAATGAGACCTCGACGGAGCGAAAAAGAAGCAGATCTGGCTAAGGACGACGCTACTCAATCATCCCCATTATCAGATGATTCCGACTTTTTTTTTTTTTTTAATAATTAATTTCCTCCCTCGTGGTTTATATAATTATGCAAATACTCCCCGATAAAATGTTTGTCTTCATCTAACCCAAAATCTTGTTTTCAGTTTTTACATTCACCCCTTGATATTAGTTTCTTACTCCTAAACCCTAATTTCACGTTGAAATTCCAATCAATATCATATGTTGGGTTATCGTTATTAGAGTATATTTATTGGTTAACAAGAATTTGATTTTAGATTATACTTTTAGCAAATTTAGAAACATGCTCAACTTTAACTTTGAGTAGATTTTCTAAATACTAATTTAAATCCACTTTATTTTAAAGTAAAGTCTATATGAATTTCTAAATCAACTAAGAAATACACAAACTAATAGGATCCTTGAGAATCAGTGTTTTCACGCCCAATCCAACCCGGCCGGTCCGACCAGTTAAACTAGGATCCAGACACTATTCCGGTTCGGGTTTAGTATTAAAATCCGTCAATAATAAAACCAGAAAAAACTGTCATAAACCCGCCACCCGGCTGGTTCAACCGGTTCACCGGGTTGCGGGTCAAGAAAAAATTTCAAAATATTTTAAGATTTTGATTTTATAACCCTTTTGATTCAAATAAAATATTTGATTTTGAAAATAAAATAGTGTTTTACAGTTTTTTTTTTTTTTAATTTTGTAGTTTTTAAAGAGCGTACATACGATTATTTATTTTGATGTTTACTTATTTTATTTTTGTCATTGGCGATTTTCCACTATTTTAGTGGTTTCTTCATTTTTTGTTTAAATTTGATTGAATAATTTTAATATTACTGTTAGATTTTTTTGTTTTTATCAAAATTGATATTACTGTTTCACTATTTTAATATTTTTAATCTTTTATTTTTAAGTTCATATAACAATACATAAAAATATTGATTAATACATAATGATCCGGTGATCGACCCGGTTTGACCCGTGACCCAGAAGGTCATCCGGTTTAGTGTCCAGTCGGGTATAAAAACATTCTTGAGAATAAAATATGCTTATTTTTGAATGATAAAAAGAGAATCAACCAAGATTCAAATTACAACAGAAAAGTCAAAAACAAAAAAGAGAGAGATTTGCCGATCAGTCTTCCGTCACCGGAGCTCCGGTCATACCTCAATGTGTTTCTTATTGTTCTAAATTCCTATCTCTTATATAATAAAGATTTTAACTAAACTTGAGTTCTTTTAATTGTACATACACTACCGGTAAACAGATCAAAGCTTTTCTCTTTTCATTCTCCGGCCAAAGAGCTTTGTAAATCTCCGGCTAGATTGTTCAGAGATGACAACTTTCTAGCTCCATTGTCCATTCATATTACAGTACCGTCTTGAATTGTCGCCTTTTCGACTATCACTGTGATTCCAGATCGAATGTAGAATCCTTCCTCTGGTCTATCTGCTTCTTGAACATCCTGAAAACATAGAAAAAATGTCTTAAAGATTTGATCTTTCTTTAACATTCGGAAGAAGAAATTCAAGAAAAGCTTACGCCTTTGTTCATGATGATCACGTTTTTACCGATCTTAGCATTCTTATCAATGATGCATTTCCTACAAAAATAACTTTTTTGTTTCAGGCTAATACAATTCAAGTTTTTGTTTGTATGTAATGTGTTTTTTTTTCAAAAACTTGCCTGATCTTTGTGTCTTTACCAATACCTATTGGAACCTTTCCTTCTGCTAATAGAGATGCAATCTCAGATTCAGTTTGGTAATAATCTGCACCTAACATCAATGTATCCTACGAAAAAAGAAAGTAAACCAAACTCAGTTTGATCACAAGAAACCTTTCCATTGTTTTAGATCGAGAGATACTCAAAGTGAAGAAGATTCACCTGAAGCTCAACTCCATAGTCTAGACGTGACCTTTCACCAATGATGGAACGTTGGACACTGCATTCTCTCAGGAAACATCCATGTGAGATTATTGAATCTACCATCTACAAAATTATTAAAGACAACCATACCAAATTAGCAATTATAATCAAAGAAAAGAGATTTCTCTTAGGAAAAGCGGATACATACACGGCATTTCTCAGTTTTGGTTGGTGGGAGGAACCGAGGAGAAGTGTAGAACGGAGTGTCTGGATCATAGAATTCAAACTTTGGTCGCTGCAGAACAAAAGGTTGAGAATGTATCCAAAGATATCATAATAAGGTGAAAGATTGGAGTATGCTTTTACCTCCTCAACAAGAGCTAAATTAGCCTCATAGAATGTCTTTATAGTTCCAATATCTTCCCAGTAATCTCGGAAGATGTATCCCTGAAAGAAAAGGTACAAAATTGTTAGATCATTCGATGTGTTCAATGGATGAAAAGAAAGAAAGAAGAAGTGGTGAGTTTTCTACAATCTTACTTGAACATCATGATCTCTTATGGCTGCAGGAATAATTTCAGATCCAAAGTCATTGGAACTCGGATACTGTCTTGTTAAAAGGTTTAGCAAAGCTTCGGTTTTGAAACAATAGACTCCCATTGATGCAATGTATGGAGAATCTGTTGCTTCTTGATGAGACAGTCCAAGCATTGTTGTATCCGTTTGCTGTCAAAAACAATAGAAAAGTTTCAAGTTTTTGAAATGCTTTGTGACTTTAGAATCAGAAAAAGTTATACCATTGACTTCAGATCGATTCCCTTTGGTTTCTCAGAGAAATGGATGACACGACCACATCGATCAATCTTCACTAAACCAAAATTTGATGCACGGCTAAAGAATTCACAAAAGACAAGTTTTCAGAACTGAGATTTCTCATACAAGAGTCATTAAAGATGAATCAAGAAACTAACCTTTCGCTGACTGGTGCGCATGAAAGAGTTATATCCGCATTACTATCTACATGAGACTGTGACAACACATCGAGTTAGTGAAACTACAGAGTTTTCACAATGATGATGAATAGATATGTTTAGATTTATATAAATACCTGAACAAAGTCCATGTAGTTCATTCTATAGAGATGATCTCCAGACAAAATAATTATGTTCTCAATGTTCCTGTTCTTGGCATCCTATTTTTGTAAGACATCAAAAGCTTTTAGATCACTTGAAAGATCACAAAGGAACAGACTTCAATACTAATAAAGCCTGTAAACGTGATCTTAAGTTCATACCTCAAAAACCCATAGGAATTTTCTGACAGCATCTGCTGTTCCTTGAAACCACTTCTTCCCTGCTTCTCCTGGTGTTTGTGTAGCAGCAAGAACCTATTCAATAAGATTTTACTTTTGCTTTATTCATTGAAAAATCAAGAAACCTGAATTGTTTATTGTTTATAGTGTTTATACCTCTACAAAACCACCTCCAAAGTTTATGCCATTCCCAAAATAAGTACGAGCTAAATGCCGATTGAGGGAAGCCGAGTTAAACTGTGTAAGCACAAAGATCTTGTTTATGCAGCTGTTAATGCAGTTACTCATCGGGATATCGATTAGCCTGTAGCATCCACCAACAGTAACCTGCATAATTTGAAGACATAAGAATCCTCATTACACAAAACCTTGAGGTCCTAATCTCCATAAATGTTATACTTACAGCTGGTGTTGCGGCTCTCTTTGTAAGAGGGAAAAGTTGAGCTCCATTGCCTCCTCCTAGAATGACTGCAGCAACGTTTTTCGGGTCTGCCTTTCTTCTCTCAAACATCGAAGGCTTGACTTTCTGAGAAAACAAAAGCAGCAAAACAGAATCAAAAACTCTTGAGGACTTTTGCAGTATGCATTTAAGCAATCTTCTTTGTTTAAGGTACCGATGAATCTGAGCAACACAAAGCAAAGCCTAATGCCATTTTAAGCAAGAGAGAAAAAGAGTAAACTGATCAAACATACCATAGCCTCTTTGGGATTATTTGAAGTGGCAACAGAATAAACAACACCGTGCTTGAACTCTCGATTCCCAAACTTCTTGGAGTCCAAATCTGAAGCAAAACGTTTAAAGGTAGTACCATTGTTGTTGTTGATCTTGTCACCCAAAAATCTGTTTTCGACATTCTTGAAACTGAGTTTTGGCAAGATAGGACTGCTTGTCCCCAAGGCAAAGTAGTAAGAAGAATCCATCTTTTTAGCTGCAACAAGAGAAAGAAACCTCGGAAAGTTAATAGCAGAAACTCAGAAGAATAATAAAAGCTTCAAGTAAAGTGAATAACACACAAAGCGTTTCAGTTTCTATTAATATAATCAAAATAGTACTAGAATAATCCAAAACCCATTGTTCAAATCTAAGCAAAGTGTTAAAGTGAAACCGACCAGAGAAATTTCTAAAAGACAGTTCTTTAGAGTACCCAATAGATAAATCCTCGAAAGTTACCAACTTTCCACAAACCCAGATGATTCACAAACACAGATCCCAGAAATTCTCAAAATTCTCAAAACACAAAACTTTTGAAGTTTCAAGATACTCTAATCTCGAGTTTCAAACTTATGCAGACAACAAATCTTTCAAACTCATTGTTGGGTTGCAAAAAAAAAAAAAACATCTCAAGAAATTGAATTTTATATAAAAAGGAAGAATTTTGAATCATGATGAGCTTCATCCAAAGATCAATGGATCGTATCTTATATTCCTATTTGAACAATAATGTTTTTTAGTTATACATTTCAATAGAAAAGTATAAATTTTCATCATTGAACCTAAAGAAAACAGAGTCCCCAAAAGAATATGATTTTCCGGCAAAAAGTGATTTTCAGGGGAAAAGAAGAGACAAATAAAACATACTATTTGGTTAAAATCTACAGAAAGCAAAACCAATCATGGGAATGTAAAATCCAGTTTATGTTCAACAACAATCTTGAAACGCAGTTCCAGAAAAATATTAAATTTGAAGGAAAAGAAAATTGAATACAAAAAAATCATTACTTGAGTATTAATCTCACCACAAAATTAACACTTTTCTGATTTTGATTAATAACGTTGTTCGTTTTGAAATGGAGAAAAGTGTGAGGCAGTGAAGAGCGTGCTTGACGGAGGAAGCTGTTACTTTTTCTGGTTTTGTCTTGTGATTCCCCCACGATTAAGTTTACTTATTTTCTCTCTCGCCAAATATTTTTTCCTATTTTTAAATTGTTTTTTTTATTGTTCGTAATAATCGTATCGCCTCTCTTGATATTTACGAGACAATTTCAATTATATTCTGATTTTAATTATACCTAATTTTCTATTCACATTGGTAAATAAAAAAATAAAAATATACTGATAAAATTTTTAATTTATACTTGAAAAAAATTTCCTTGAAATGATTTCATAGATGCTTATTAAATGGTACATAGTATGAAAATATGTTATATCAGTATGTCTGTGATAAATCAAGATTTTACAATGAATAAAAAAAATTATTCGCCGGTACTTTGATAGACCAAAAAAACGTGAAAGAAAATAAAATTATATTCAAGCAAAATAAATAAAAAATTTGTTTGATAAAGGTTTAAGATATAAAAAGATTCAAAAGATCAAATGATGTGATGTGAGTCATGTGACTGTTACATTAAACGGACGGTTCTGGTTTGATTTCTAGCAACAACAACACGTGGTACCCTTTCCCCATTTTCATCTGCACACGTTGTGTTCATTGCAATAAGAATGAACTAAATTACAATAATACGAATAGCCAATTAGGTACACCTTATAATAAAGTTTGATTTTCGACGTCGACGGCTAGGGTTTTATAGAAGATACATCAAATATCTACAACAGCTTTCATGTCTTGTCATAAGTGAGAAAGTGACATTTTTTAACCATTTCTGCTACTCAACAGTAGTGAAATTTTGATTGATGCTTAACGTTAACGTATATGTCATTCATTGTTTATTTGATTGGATGAACTAAGAAATTTTACATCCGCACAATTTGAATTTACTCAAAAGCCGAATAGGTACAGCTTATAATTGCCAAGAACAAACAAAACTCCGATTTAAGTAGAAATAATATCTCAAAAACAACAATCTAAAGAGTAACTGGAGTACAAATGAGTAAAGAAAACCAAAAAGGAACAACTATAAGAGCTCTGATGATTAATGTATACATCAAAAGACGAGATTCAAGAACCAAACCATTGACAAGCCTTAGGTATTGGTGGCACGAGTGTAGATCTGCTGGCTTGAGTGAGCAGCGACCATCCTGATCAAACCTTTAGCCATCAGCTCCCTTATTGCCCTCCTTGCTAGAGACCCATTAATCTGATTGTCCCAACAATTCAAACCATAACAATGTCAGAGACTAACTAAGATTCATGACAACTCGTGAAAGCAATCTTACAGAAACATATGTAAATGAACATAAACTTGAATAAACAGTGAGATAAAAGTATATAATATTACCCTCATACGATCGGAAAGAATCGATGGAGTAATGAGCTTGAACTTGGGAGCTTCAGTAAGAAGCTTATCATAAGTGACTTGATCAAACAAAACCATGTTGTTAACCTTCTCCTTTTGCTTTCCCTTGCTCCACTTCTGTTTTAGTTTAAAACAAAACATTCATTGAGTACCAAAATCATGAACAATGTTTATATAACCAAAGCTGAATTACAAAATACTCAAAGACTTCAAAAATTTCAGATTTGTATCAAAACATAACTAAATCTACTCAAATAAGATAGATCAACCTAACAGGAGACGATATTAGGTCAAATAGATACGAAACCTAAACCTAATTTTCACAAAACTCTAGACATAAACAGAGAAATGAAGAAATTTGTAACCATCTAAATCTACATTAAACCGTAGCTAAACCAGTAGATTAGCTTGATTGAATCATATTAAATAATCGAAGAAACGAACCTTCTTCTTCTGTTTTCCACCTCCAGATTTCGCCGGCTTTGATGACGGCGGTGGAACCTTATCCTTCTTTGGCGCCTGAAACACCACACAAGTTTTCAAATTAGAGACTGATGCGACGAGAAACAAAGCGGATACAGATTACAGAGAGAGAGAGTGTGAGTTAACGAACCATGGTGATGTCGACGGAGACGGAGTAACGATCGGCGAGTAGAGTAGAGGACGAAGGCTGAGAGGCTCACGGAGACGATAGTGAGAAAGATTGGAATAAGCAAAGTGGTTTTCTTCTTATAAAATTAGGGTTTTCAGTGCTTCTGAGTGTTAAGAGGCTACATTTCTCTGAAAAGCCCATTACTATTTTTAAATAATAAACCCAATTTTTTAACTGAGCCCAATTACAGTTTTTTCAAAAACACTAATTATAAGTAGAATCATTAACATAAATGATTTTAGTTAAATATTTGGTGGTTTTTGTTTGACCCTAACTTTATCTTTCGATTGAAACTTGGTCAATCTATAGGAGGGAGATCTAAAAACTAATTCTCACCATTGTCAAATTTAAACACGTACATTGTTATTCGTATTAGGAGCAATTCTTTTTACATATACAAACGCTAAGTAAGTGGCAATTTTTAAACATAAGAAAATTATACGATTGTCATAAAACGTAATCTTATTTAAAAATTTTAGTAATAGCCAAACAACGAAAAAATTACGGATTTTCATCCAATGTTCATCATACTTAACATCAATGGAAATCTTTAACTACTTTATTAAAATTATAAAAACTATTTATCATATCCCCATTCCCTGAAAACTTTGCGGTTAAATATGTTTGATCTAGAGTATTATTAGAATGTGTGACTTTCTAAAAATTCTTTGACTTGTGTTGCATTCTTTTGTCAATCAAAATGTAAAAAAGTAAAATCTATTTTTAATAAGTCTTCGTTTGGTTAATTAATATCATTTGAAATAATTTGTAGTTGGTTGTCATATTCAACATCACATTATCTTTCTTTCTTTTTTTTGGTAAGAAACATCACATTATCTTTTTGTTAGACAACTTATTAATTTTTGGCTACTCCAAAGTCCAACTGCTATATCACCGCACATGCTACGTATAACGTATTCCATTGATTAGCCCAATTTTTTTTGGTAAAAGATTAGCCCAACTTTTTTGTTTGTCTTTGATATTCATATGAATCACGTAATTAAAGCTTGTCTTTTATAATTGATTTTCTATTTTCAATAAATTACAGAGTAAATAATAAACTTTGATATGCTCGAAATTGTAAAGAATTGATTTCTATACATAAAAAAAGGTACGATTTATCGGATATTTTATTCCACATTTAAATTACAACATACATATTCATTTGACAATATACATGCATACATTATGATAATGTATATGTTTAAGGAACAAGTGCAAACGCTACCGTTTAGGTATTCTTTGCAATCTCCATGGCTCTCATATTCCCATTTACTGCATTCGCGATCGTAGTCGAACGTCTCACTACACCTCCACGGAAATATTCTGGTCGACTTCATGCATACCTTAGCGGTCATGACACCGCCTCCTGGAGAGTTTGCGGCGATAGCACAAGGATTGGAATCGAGTGAAGTGCCGTTAATTTGTTTGGTCGCTTAAGGAGAAGGACATGGTTCAGTTACAAAAGGGTTTTTGGACCGGACAAGAGAGCAAGGGATAGTGGTTCCATATGGAACTCGGTGTTGGAGAGTGTGTCCGGAGGTGCTCCAATGATTTGCAGACCGTTTTTTGGGGATCAGAGATTGAATGGGAGAGCGGTGGAGGTTGTATGGGAGATTGGAATGACCATTACTAATGGAGTCTTTAGAAAAGATGGGTTTGAGAAGTGTTTGGATCGAGTTTTGGTTCAAGATGAAAGGTAATGCTAAGAAGCTTAAAGAACAAGCACACGAAGCTGTCTCTGCGAAAGGAAGCTCATTTGTTTCCGGCGTCTATCGGACGTGCTTTATCGGTAATATTATTAATTAGAAAAATGAATGAAACTTAATTTGAATAAAAAGTTACGTTTTTGTTATATTAAAATTTTAAAGATATGATTTAAATTGTAGGACCGAAATCCAACCGTAATTAATCGGTTTTAGATCGGTTCGGTTTTCACACAAGGAGTAAAAGAACAATTGGCGCATGACCTACCTATTTGACAATCATCACACAGAAAAATCCCTAAACCTAATTCTTTCTCCATCCTCGCCGACGACGACCCTCGTAAGATCTCTCTTCTTCATATTGTATCTTTTTTATATGTTCCAAATTCAGACTATTTTTGTAGTTAATTGAAAGTTTTGAATGATCCACCTTGGTAGTTGATATTTTTCTAATGTAATTATCTGCTGATTTAAGGGGATATATATATATATATATAATGTGTAGGGTTTCCAAGGAGGCATCATGTCGTCATCCAAGGAGAAATTTACTGGAGAAGAGATGGTGGAGGAATCTGTAGAGAAGATGAGCAAGAAAGAGGCAAAGAAGCGAGCCGCTAAAAAGGAGAAGTTGCTCCGTAAACAGGAACGAGAAGAAGCCACATCATCATCTTCTCTTTCTTTGTCTCTTTCTCTGGAGGAGGAGGAGGATGAATCGTTTTCCAGCAACTACGGTGACGTGACTCTTAACGAGTTGCAGTCGGCTGTTGAGGGAAAAGAGCTCACTCATGTGATCAACTTGGTTGAAGAGATTGTGGGGTCAGAGGTTTCCATCAGAGGTCGAGTGCACAAGAATCGCTTATACGCTAAAAAATTGTTTGTCATCTTGAGGGAAAGTGGATTCACGGTTCAATGCGTCGTGTAGGAGACTAGCATGATTAAATTTGTCAAGCAGCTCAGTCGTGAATCCGTTGTTGAGCTTATCGGTCTCGTCTCTCCCCCTAAGAAGCCTCTCACAGGAACCACTCAGAAGGTTTTTTCTTTGATTTTTTCCTTTTTCTTTGATTGATTCCAATAGTTACATCGATAACGTTGTTGCAGGTTGAAATACATGTCAGAAAAATCTACTGCCTCAGCAGATCCTTGCTAAATTTACCACTTGTTGTGGAGGATGCTGCTCGAAGTAAAGCAGATATTCAAAAATCTATAAAGGTAGAATAATGAATGTTTTAAGATTTGGAGCTGCTGCTAATGGTTCTTTTTATGCTCGTTCATAAGCCATGATTGATTGTTGCAGGATGCAAACGAGCTGCTCGTGTCCTTCACGACACACGTTTGAATAATAGGGTTCTTGACATGAGAACACCGGCTAATCAAGCCATCTTCCGTATTCAGTGCCATGTCCAAATTGTAAGCCCTGATTTGATGGAGGATTATAGCTACTTAGTGTCAACTAGGATTATACATGTGTTATCCTAATTGTAATCTGATCAGAGAATTGTTTGTGTAGGCGTTCAGAGAATTCTTACTATCCAAGGGGTTTCTTGAAATCCACACCCAAATTGATGGCTGGCAGTAGTGAAGGAGGCTCTGCTGTATTTAGGTTGGACTACAAAGGCCAGCCTGCTTGTCTTGCTCAGTCTCCTCAGCTTCATAAGCAGATGGCCATATGTGGTGACATGCGACGCGTCTTTGAGGTTGGTCCTGTTTTCAGAGTTGAAGACTCCTTCACTCATAGACACCTCTGTGAATTCGTTGGTCTTGATGTCGAGATCTGAGGTATGTATGATTGTGCTAGTAGTGTTAAAATATTAATAATATTTCATCTCTCTAATAATATTTCCTGTTTGGTGCAGATAATGGATCTTGTGGGGGAGTTGTTTCCGTTCATATTCACAAAAATAGAAGAAAGGTGCCCAATGGAACTTGAATCTGTCAGAAAGCAATATCCATTTCAATCTTTGAAGGTATCTATCTATCTTTTGGAAAAAACTGAGTTTCTTTTGTGTTTGATACTGATGATTGGCACTAAACTTGTAGTTTCTTCCGCAAACATTGAGGCTAACCTTTGCACAAGGGATTCAAATGCTTAAGTTATGACTGGATTTTTCTTTTGCATTCAACTTGATGAGTAAATAATAATTGGGTCATCTTGACAGGAAGCTGGCGAGGAGGTTGATCCTCTTGGTGATCTAAATACAGAATCTGAGAGGAAACTTGTTCTGGAAAAGTACAAGACGGAGTTCTACGTGCTGCATCGCTATCCATCGGCTGTCAGACCGTTCTACACGATGCCCTGTGAAGACGATTCTAACTACAGCAACTCATTCGATGTCTTCATCAGAGGTCTACGAGTTTGTCACCCAATTATGTTACTACTACACTTGATTTAATAATACTAACTTTGAGCTTTCTGTCTTATAGGAGAGGAGATCATGTCAGGAGCTCAACGCATCCATGACCCAGAACTCTTGGAGAAGCGCGCAAGAGAATGCGGCATCGATGTCAAGACAATATCCACGTAAATCGATGCATTCAGGTAACCACAAACTGATGGATCCAGTTGGGTTCCTACTATGAGTTGAGTTGAGTTGACGAGTGGCTGCATGTTTACAGGTACGGTGCACCACCTCACGGTGGATTTGGAGTGGGGCTGGAGCGTGTGGTAATGCTCTTATGTGCCCTCAATAACATCCGCAAAACTTCGCTATTCCCTCGTGACTCTCAAAGGCTTGCTCCCTAATATCATCGCTCTTCCCTCGCGACTCTCAAAGGCTCGCTCCCTTAATATTTATCTTTGATAATTGTCAGGCTCCACTGATATTTTCTCATTGAAGATCTTTGAGACTCTTTAAGGGTCTTTGTGTAACGATCCGCTCCCGATTTCTAAGTTATTTTATTGGAGCGGTTCGTTAGGTTATTGGTAAGGAGACTAGACGGAAACTACAACAAGTTCAATAATAGCTACGACTTAAAAGAAATTAAACCACACTTAGAGCATAAATCACACCGGTCCTAAAGCAGAATTAAAACATAAATCATACGGGTCTTAAAGCAGAAACTAAACACATAAATCAAACTTGTCTTAAAGCAGAAATCAAACCGCAGGAACTAAACCAACAAGCAACACATAATCTGGTTCTCACGATAAGAAGATGATATCTCACCACCAATCACCAAAGTACTCCACCTCTGCACGTCGGGCAATCATTTCTTCTCCAAATCCATTCGTAGAGGCATTCCTTGCAATACACGTGACCGCATTCTAACCCTATACGCGCACCGGCGTTGGCTACACTCCCATAGCATATAGGACATGCACGCTGATTATTAGCCATGGCGACGGAATCTTCATCTTCGAAGTAAGTTTGCCAGTAAGGGTTGTCTTGATCCGCCACTGCTTGCTCAACCACAATTGCTTCAACTTCGAGGTTACGTTGAAATTTGCTCCTCCACCACCTTTGCCATGTACATGTGCAGACAAGAATGCAGCAATGGGTTCCCAAATGTTGTTCCAGCCCTGATCGTAATGATTGAAAAGATCGATAGCAATACGTTGACGAAGCTCCTCTTGCGTGTCTACACGCCATCCTTCCGTCGTATGATTGAGTTCATGGAAAGGTCCAAGTGGCCAGCGAGGAGGATCATTCATCATTACGTCGGTAGTTGTAAGGACTTCGTTCCCATTGGACCAACGCATTATTGTGCGTTCACAGTGGCTTATCCTTAGGACAAGGTTGCTCTGAGTACCATGTACGACGTTGAATCTTACAACACGGTATTCCATTTCTCTGGTCACATTAAAGGCCATGATTTGTCAAGTCCTGCGATGGAGCACAAACTTTGTAAGAAAAACCAAAATGAAACTCATACAAAAACTCATACAAACTTTGTAAGAAAAACCAAACTAAGAAGTAATCTATAGAAGATAAAGAGAGAAAGAGAGCGTACCAGAGAAACTGTTGGAGAATAAAGAGAGGAAGCGAAAGATTTAGCACTGAGAGAGAGATAAGAAGAAGAAGTTGAGTGATTTTGGAAAGTCAGAGAAACTGTTGTATTTATAGAGAAGATTGAGTATTTTGAGTATATATATTTTTTTAAAGCGCCAACGTAATGTAAAAACGTTTTGAGTATATATATATATGTAAAAATGCATTGAGTAATGAGTATATAAGCAATTAAGTATTTAAATTAACTTAAATTTTATATAAGGATTCAAGAAGTTTTTGATAATTTTTGAAAATTTGAATTATTTTATGAATTATAGATAATTTTTATATTAAAATTACTAAAACAGATAATTTTGATACATTCATTACAAAAAAATAATACTTATTCCCAATGGGGACATAGATATATGAGTCGCTAAATAATAAAAATTTATACGTAACTCAAATAGGAACAAAAAATAATTATTTGAATCATGTGTAAAATTTAATTGGAAACCGAATGATAGAAAAATAAGAGAATAAAAATACATACATAGCTCTTAAAGTTCTCTCTCGATGGTTTCACGTTGACGTTTTCAATCTTATTGTGTTTTATTTCAAGGAAACTCTAATTTCGTTTTTCACTTTATATTTTCAATTTTTTAATCACATGTTATAAATTATAAATCCACGTATACGCGGGTCATAATCTAGTTTGATGGTAAATATAATCACAAAGTTGTAATTAAGATTTACAAAAATACCATTGAGAATGTGGCTCTGCTATATTCGGAACGAGCCTCAATATGTCATTGATTTGTGCAAAAAATATTATTTAATCCACGGAAGAATACTCGGGTGATATTGGTTATTATTATTTATCTATTGCTTCGGCTATTGTATGTTTCTTTTGGGTTGTGCGGAACCAAATAGCTGACATGTTATGGCTGATCGTTAAATTAGTTATTTATTTACTTTTTATGTGTTACGTTTTATATTTATAAATTAAATTATATATTTTTATTTCTTTTTCTTTCTTTATGAATTATTAATGGTTTCCATAATACTTAAAGTACCCATTTAAAAAAAAATTAAACAATTTTTGTTGTTTTCTTTAGAAAACAATTTTTTTTATCTTTTACTATAATTATAATTATTTATGTTAGTAATTTTTTTTAAAATTATTACAGTGTTATATTGTATGAACTAATTTACTTTCACATTTTATATATAATAAAGTAAAGTTACATTTTGTCTGGAACTCTAAGACGCTGTCATATGTCCACTTCCAAAATCACACATTTTTTCTTTTCTATTTTCTTTTATTTTGATTTTTTATTTCTTTTAACCAACTTCATAAACACCAAATATTTATACCACTTCCATTTATCAATTATTAACACCATTTCATTTATTTAAATTTTATTCCTAAATTTATTTTATTTTGATTTTATTTCTTTTCTAACCAACTTCATAAACACCTAATTTTTAGCAATTTTCCTGAATTTCTATTTTCTCCTTTCTATTTTATTTTTAATTTTCATTTTTTTTCTAACCAACTAATTAACCACCAATTATTTAACATATTGTCCACATATTTTCATAAATTCTCTTCTTCCGGCTTAGAATTTATGATTTTATATATTTTGTAACTCTCATATTAATTTTTAAAGCAATAAATTTCAATTATTTAAAGCAATAAATGTATTTTATGCACCTTTTCACATATTTGATTAACTTTCATATTTTGTAACTTTCATATTAATAATCATATACATGTTTTAAGGCAAGAAATTTCTTTCTATTTTATTTGAATTGTTTATTTGTGTTAATTTTCACATTTTTGTAACTTCTATAGCATTTATAATATCACAATCAATATAATATATTACTATGTACTTATTGCATTTTTGTAACTCTTATATTGTTTATGTAACTCCTATAACAATGAATTACATTGGCTTTAGAGATATAAATTGAAATAAATATTAGTGCATTAACTATCTCATTAAATAAATAAATTTATAATATGCTTTGAACCAAAACAAAATTCCTATAAATAGCAAGATACTCATGACTCATCTCACTAATTCTCATATCTCAAATCTCACATAATTTTAAAAATTCTCTTTTTTTATTCAACTAACCTTTAATATGTATGTATCATATGCTATTTCATTTATAGGAAGCTCAACTGATTTATATGCTATGCAACCGTAAGATCTGATACATTAGATATTTTAATTTTAAAATATGAGAAAAAAATACTTTTCTATCTTCTAGTTGTTTACATTTTGTCTATAATTCCTTTTTGTAATGCATATGTAATCTTACTATATTTTTAAAATGATTATATGCATCCTGACACCAATGTCAATCATGTTATGGTAGAGAACATCATGATATATAGTTTTATTTTTAATTTTTCTTTGTCATCAAAAGGTTAGTATCTAAAAGTGAGTTTCTCAATTTACAATAACATATTCAAATATTTTATTTTTATTTAGTTTCACATAAAATCTTAGAATATTCACATCAAACACTTTATGAGATTATCTTATATTAGTAAATAACAAAAAGATTTAGAATTGATATGAAAAGAAAATTACCAAAAAAAATTAATCATATTAAAACATGCTTATATATTCAAGAATAATTAACGTCACATTCACATGAGTTTATAAGTACTATAAGTGATTTATTTTCTGTTTTGTTCTATAGTATATTATTCTATTTTGAGTTTTTTTTGAAAAATTATAATCAAACAAATATATAATAATTTAATTAAAATATGTATTATGTAGTGTAATATCTCTTTTCTGGCAATATGTATCATATTTTTCTATACTTATTTTCTATTTTTCATTTATTTTAAAATAAATAATTCACATAAATTTATTAAATCCACTAACGGAATTGTTAACGGGATAGTAACACTGTAATTGTGTTCCGTTACTGGATTTAACGATATGTCTAATTTGGGTCGGTCAACATAACTTAGCTATTTTTAAAAAGTCAACATAAGATTTCGGCATTAAAACGACATTTTATAAGTTCAGTGTTTAAACTTCCCAAAATTGTAAGTTTGCGCTTTTTTGACATTTTTCCCAATTTATTAACTATTTTGCAATGTATTTTCAGTAACTAAATATTAATCCTAATGATGTATCATTGATCAATATTTTAAATAATTACCATAAATATTTATCTACTTTTATATTGATTTATCTAAAAAATATTTTGTTGTTAATTGTTAAAATATGTATAAGTTAGATTTCGCTCTCACTTTATTGGTACAATTGAATAAGTTTATACATGATTTTACTTAGAAAGATCATATATATTGACTCAAAACACACATACAAATGTTCTAGGGGTGGCTGCTATATTTCTGGAAATAGCAAAAATCCACGGCGTGGAAAGTTATATAGCAGAAGAGCGTCTTCGGTTCTGGATCAATCATCTCGTGAAACAACCATCTTCACATGATGCAGTGGATGGTATATTTGAAGCTAAATCAATGGGTTAATTAAATGGAAGAGACACTTTTTTTTTTTTGTGTTTGTTAGGCAGTAGAAAAAGTAATGAGGGAGCTAAGGAAGCTTGGAACATAACAACAATTGAGAGACACATCTTAATATTTTCATACAAGTGTTTAGTCTTAAAAGATAATTATTTAATTTGAACAGTAAATTTATTTAATAGGAACTATAAAATATTCAATTTATTTTAAAAAATAATTTTTTAAAATGTATATAGTTACAAAATGTTGTATATTTTATTATATTAATTTCAAATCTACACAACGCATGAGACACTCTCTAGGTTTACATATAATATGGTTACTTTTTTGTAGAGTTTTGAAATGCTGTCACGTATTTTTTCTAACCAAAAAATAAAACCTTTTCAAATTTAACTTTCTTTATTAATCAAAAACCAACCCCAATTAAAAAATCCACATGAATACAATACATATTTATACAAGTTTTCCAAAACCTCATTTTCTGAATATGCACATCTCGAAAGTATATACTTTTTAAAAAATTAATAAACTAACAAAAAAATTGGTCAACCCAAATCAAATAAAATTAAGACTAATAATCAAGGACAGTTAATACTTTGGATTACAAAGAAAAAATAGACTAATAAAAAAAACTTAAACCAAAAAAATAAGAATAATACATTAAAAAATACTAAAAATTTAACAAAACATAAAAATGCAACATTTAAAAAAAGAAATACAACATCTATTTTACACTAATATATAAATCGCAACCGCACATAAAACATGAATGCATTAAAATTTTCAAAAAGGTTATTTGGATTACAAAGAAAAAAATAGACTAAATAAGTTATCTTTATTGTAGGGAATAATTATTATGAAATTACTAACAATTTTTGAATAATAATAATAAAATAAATTGCTATAAATTTCCAAAAGTTTACCTAAGTTACGACATGTAGCAACACCAAGCTTAGCTGCTGAAAACTGAACCAAAAGCTCCTATAAAAAAATATAATTTGTAGAATATTTGGATTATGCACACAAAAATAGATAAAAATAAAATTAGAATACTCAATTAAAATATACTAAATGTATGTATATATATAAATGAACATCAAATTATATTACATCAGCACATAATCGAAAGGAAAATAAAATATATATTACATTTTTGTATCAACTATATATTAAATAAATAAATATATATTAAATCTACGCACCACGCGAAATTTCTTCTAATAATATAATATTAAAGAGACGTAAGTCAAGAAGATGGGCTTCACGTCTAAATGATATCTCTTAACGTTAGAGGGCCAACTAATATCGGTTTTATAAGTTCATTCTGAAAAATTAATCAAACAGACCTTAGCTCAGTTAGTAGAGCGGAAGACTATAGTGTTGCTGTAATCTTTAGGTCGCTGGTTCGATTCCGGCAGGTCGGATTTTTTCTCAAAAAAATTGATAGGCTTTTATTTGTTCTCACACTTAAAAAAACAATTCTGGATATAAAGGGAAAAACAATATGGCGACAAAAAAAAAAAAAGGGAAAAACAATAATTTGGACAATTGCTTTCCAGATATAAACGGGGTAATTAAATCAAAATATAACGTGTCACATAATTGTTTTTCTTTTCTTTTCATGGAAACTATTTGTCGTTTTAGTTATATTTATGTATATAAGGAAATTACATAGTTTTGATAATATAGTTCAGCTTAGTGACACAGATTCAGCATGCACTCACATGCGAGGGAGGAAATTAATGTTATAAAATGCATGTAAAAGATAAATACTTAGAAATTTTAAATTCATCTATGTGATCAACTTGAGAATTAATTACATATTTGCGATCTATTAAAGCCATGAATAAATTATGAAACTCAGATTCTGGTTCTTTTTAGATTTGCCACCACAAAAGGGGTCACATTAATACGTTAATGAATTATATAAAAAAATTGTTGGCTAATGACCCAATTTTTTCTTAGAATTGGAATAACATATAACAAGAGTTTCATTAACTAAGTTTATGTGTGGAAACTGCAGTAAAGCTCCATAATCTTCAAAGTATAGATACAATAAAATAATGCTTTTTAACAACAACAACAACAAAAAATAGTCCAAACAAATTGTATAAAAATAAAAGAAATTAGTCTATAAAATTTTAAGGCCCGCATACATTTTATGTAAAAGAAAATATTCTCTTGTGCCTCATAATGTCCAACCATTTCTCATTTTCTCTCTATATAAAGGGGATAATTATATTAAATTTATGAATCAAATAACTCAAAAACAATATGTACAATATCTATAATATTTATACATATTATATAAAGTGTTTTATATTGGCATGACATATTTTGTTTTACATGTGTTGCTTAGCTCTGGGAAAGCTTTAATTAGTTTAATATAGTTATGTTTCTCAAGTGTTTTAATCTGGATAAATCATAGCTTTATAAAGAAAAAAATTGAGTTTCAAAATATTTTTTAGGCTATATCAAATTAATTAGGATCTAAACGAGCTGGCAATACTATAAAATAAGAGGGGAACTTCTTATGGATAAGTGTGATTAATGTCTAAGGACATGTAGACAGAAAAACTTCATAATTTGCACATATTATCTTGATTGAAGCATCGAATGACACGTTTACGCTTATGGGCAATTATGGAGATGTCTTTTAAGAGAAAAGAAGTGGGACTTTAATTTTTGTTCAAAGTGTATCCAATAACAAAAATTAAAATTGAAATGAAACCACATATATATGCTTTTGGTTAGAAAGAGACAAGGCATAAAGAAACACATTAACAAAGAGAAGTTGTAGAAGTATGAGCCATTTATCAATCTCTTAGTGAAGAAGTAATGGTTTCTTTTATATTTTACAATAAGAAATCAAATATGGGTAAATTGCAGAAGTAGCATGTTTTGGGTGGAAAGTAATTAAAAAATGATGTAGAGAATATCAGAATAAATGGATAACAAAGAGAACAAAATTCTGGACAACAAATTTTTAGACCTTTTTTGGCAAGTATATATGACACAAAAATTGGTAGAGTTATTTGTTACTGATGTGATCATGTGATATAAGTACTATTTATAAAAGTAATTGGCTGTTTATTCGTTACCTTAATAATTAGAGAGTTAAATATCATTTCTCTATGGTATATTTTAATGCTAGATTTATGAAATTTTTTTGTATGGTCGAGTTTATTTGTCATAGGAAAATGTAATTTATTTTGATCACCAGGGGACTAAACCAAACATAATTTCTTGTGAGTTTTTTCCTGTTTTTCTTTATAACATAATAATATATATTTTAATTGATTAAAATATATTTTACAAATCCAAGTTAATTAAAATACAGAAGCGAAAAATTACAGTAAATCCTAAATATATAAAACATACAAGACTCACAACATAAAATATAGAATTTTCCGGAAATGGATAGTAGACTTCAAACATTAATGGTAGATGTTTAGAATTACATAAGTTAGAACATCACACCGCATTTTAATTAATTCATCATAATGCTACTTCTACTATTGTAATCTAGAATCTTTATAAAAGCTTATTGTTAACCTATCATTTTTTTAAAAACCCTATCATTTTCTAAATATAAAGCTTCTATATATATATATTTTCAGTTTTCAACAATGGTAGATTTGGTTCTATTTCGATTCTTGTAAAACTCTTTATTTTAATGAAAACCATTTAACAAAAAAAAGGTATGTTTTCATATGCTTAAAATCATATTATATAAAAACCACAATGTAAAAAAAAAAGTAATCAAAATTTTTAATAAACAGAATAAAAACATGCAGTATAAATTTATGTTAGGATTTTTTCAAACCAAGCTAAACCCATTTACACTAACTAAAAGATTTCTAGTCCTAAAGAGTTCAACCTAAAAATACAATTTTTAGAGGGCTTAAGCATGTAGACTTAACCCTTTTCTTTTGTGTGTGTGTGTGAAATTAGGTTAGAATTCGGACTTTAACTCTAATTGACATGTATAATTGGAGGATTTTAAAAAGCATAAAATTATCTCCAATAAAACAGAATTAAAAAAAAATATAATAAATATCTATACGATGATAATACTATATTTTTATATCTCAGACTTTTTTAATTTGGCACGATAGACATAGTTTGCACTAATCAGTCAAGTCTTGAAAGCTTTTTTTTTGTTGTTGTTGTTAAAGGTCTTGAAAGCTGTTGCAACTAAACTTATTTAACTATGGTGATAGCATTATTTTAAGAAAATAATTTATTGTGATTAATAACATGGACCTAAAAATAATGGGCAGCTTTATGAATCAAGTAAATAATTACAAATGAATGAAGATAGTGCACGAAGCTGTTTTACCAAAGAGCACTAACAATGTGATTATCAATTATATAGGTTATACCACTTACCAATGAAACCCATGTGAATCAAGTGATTACTGATTATAGAGTGTTCAATCCTAATTTTATTTCGCCTGCGGCCGGCTTATTTTTTTATTCTGTTAGGAATATTTATCTTAACAAATGTAGAATTTTGTGCATATTTTTGTAAATATTAGGTGTTTTTTTAGCAGATATTATTTTACATGATATCACGCTATTTTCGTAAATTATATTCCAAAATAAAACACACTTTTTATATACTAATTTTTGCTACGATTTATTTTTTTGTTGTTTTCTAATTTTAACCAAAATTTTGGCTACCTAGTAAACAAACCCGTTTTAGAATTATAAAAATAGATTGTATTACCATCTTTTGATCAAGTGAGACATGGCTTTTTAGCTAACAAACCCTTTAGGAACTGCACACTTTCTATGCTCAAATAGTATTTTATAAGAAAGTGATTATATTACTTGTTTGATTGACATACTATAAGATAGTGATTGAACCACAATTTTGAATCACCTATTAAGTTAGAAATAATAAATTATACATTTTTCATAAACTGTTCAGTTCAAAAATCAAAATCATTAGCTTATCATCATCTGAAATGTTTTTTTTGCCCTTTCAGTTAACTTACTTTTAATTAATGAAAGATATGCTAAAGTTTATTTATTTGTCAAATTTATGAATACAAAAATCACTAAACATTGCAGTATATGGTTGATTGTTTCAGCTTGTAAACACTAATTTAAACAACTTTTTATTTTAAAAATCAAATCCTATAAAATTTTAAAATGCAAACGAAAAAAGCAAGAGATATCATTTATATCCATTTTGCGTTTACATTCACAAAAGAATGCCAAACTACTATGATCGATCTTGATAAATACCATATTTTAGCATATAATACAATCTAAAAATGAAAAGAAGGCCATGGTGTCAAATGAAAATATTAGGTCACAAAACTATATTTTTCTTGGCTTTAAGTTCCAGAAGATTCAATTAAGGGTGAAAGAAATCTATTAACTTTTAATTATTGCATATAAGAACGAAACAAAACAACTTTAATTCAATTGAAAAAAATATTGTGCTCGGAAAAAGAAAGCAAATCCACTCACTTGCGATCCTTTATAAATACTCACATTGCAAAGTTACATTCTCTCAAGCTAAAAAATAAGAAACCAAATAACAAAGAGAGAAAAAAAAAACAGACACACACTCCTCTGTTTCTTTCTCCATAAACTGAAAATAAATTTCTATTTGTCTCCCTAAAACATCTTTGTTCGATCTTCAAAGACGATTTAAACCTCAAGTTTCAAAGCTTCTCTCCTCCTGTTTTAAGCTAATGGATTCGCTTAGTACTCAGAAGGCTAAACCAAGAAAGATGAAGGTTGTTGTGAAGAAGTCTCGGGTTCAAGTACTCTTAGATTTGTTTTATCGAGTGATCGAGGTAACTGTAGTTATGGTTACAGTAGCCAAACTCTGTTACCAACTAGTCATCACGCTCGAAAGCTCTGGTCTTACGATTTTTCTCATCAATCGTCATCTTGCTTTCGTCTTTGGGAATGCTATAGTTATCGCTCTAGTCGCGAAGTGCGGTTTCTTTGTGAATCAAGAACCTGAGGCACGGAGAAACAGCAATGATTTTTACGATGAGTTTGTTCGGGAGAGCTCAAGAGGAGAACGGAGTTTACAGATTGATGTGATATGCAGAGAAAAACAGTGTGGAATAGAGAGCGAGGCAAAACAGAACACTGAAGAAAACAGAGCAAAACAGAGCAGCGAAGATAAGGGACAAAGCAGAGCAAAACAGAGCATGTCAGAGAACAGGACAAAACAGAGCACTGAAGATAAAAGTGAGAAACAGAAAAAGACTGAAAACAGTTCAAAACAGATCAGTGGTGAGGATAAAGAGACGAAAGACATAACTGTGAAGAGACAAAGACAAAACATTGCTCAAAATCAAGAAATATCGAGGAAGAGTTACGAAAGAAGTCAGTCGGAGAATCTCCAAGGAACCAAGAAGAGTTCTTATGGAAAGTTGAAGAGATCGGAGACGGAGATATCTGCAGATAGACTCGATTCTGATGATGAACTCAGGTACAAGATCGAGTCTTTCATTGCGAGACAGAGGAGGAACCAACAGGATGAAGAGTTTTGTATTATCTAAAATATAAAATAAAAAAGCAAAGAAAGAAAAAAGAAAAACTTTAGTTTATGCAATATCATTCACATATTTTGTGTTTGTATATATAATATATGGGTAAAAATATTTCAAAACCCGAGCATAAAATGTTGTTTTTTTAGCTTTTTTTTTTCTTTGTATAAATTATGAAATATATATATTTTCTGTAATTTTGATGTTATTATTTCAATGTTTGAGGTATGATTAAATAGTGTTTTATATTTTCAGTGCAGATTTTCAGTTTTAATCTTGTTCTTTAGTGTATTAATAAAAGAGATAAAATATGTGTAGTGTATTAATAAAAAACGTAATAGAAATTTTAATAAGTTTACAGTAATGTTGATTTTCTTGGAATTAGGATTTGTTTAGATTAATGATTTTTTTGATTGAAAAGAAGGAGGGTTATATTTGTCAATTCACTTAATTGGGGGTATGTAAGGTTAAAGAGGCATAGGGGCATCTGAGATAATTCGTCTCCCTAACCTTAGAAGTTAGAACTCTGTTCTTGCTAGAAAGCGAAACCCTAGATTCCCATAGTTGAGAGATGCTGCGAGTAGCAGGAAGGAGGCTTTTCTCTGTTTCGCAGAGATCTTCGACTGCGTCTTCCTTCGCCGGAAACTTCTCTGCAGATCTCTTATCTCTCAATTCTTATCACCGGAGCCTTATAAGAGGTCTGCCCATCTCCGACCCCTCGATTCAAATTTTTAAAATTTTCATCTTATAGTGAACATGAATGTTTTAGAATCTTAGAATTTATGTTTTGTTACCCAACAAGGAGCCACCTTTGCAATCTTATAGTGTTGTGTTTTAAGCATTTCTGTAAAAAAAAAAAGGGAAACTTGATATATTGGTATATGGTGATCCATAGTTTCAAGGCCTCTAGGCATTTTCTGTTGGGTATGTTGTAGATTTTTGTGATGCACAGAACAAAACATTGGTGGCCCAAATGAAAGAAGAGATGCTTCATATGGACATCAACTCAATGATAGGAAGTTCCATGCCACTTGGTATGATGCGCATTGGAACTATCATTCACAACGTCGAGATGAACCCAGGGCAAGGTGCAAAGATGGTCCGAGCTGCAGGAACCAATGCCAAGATCCTTAAGGAGCCTGCTTCTGGGAAATGCTTGATTAAGCTTCCATCAGGAGACACCAAGTGGATTAACGCCAGATGTCGTGCTACAATTGGCACTGTGTCGAACCCTTCTCATGGAGTCAAGAAGCTGAGGAAAGCAGGACAGAGTAGGTGGTTGGGGATTAGGCCTAAAGTTAGAGGAGTTGCAATGAATCCGTGTGATCATCCTCACGGTGGAGGTGAAGGAAAAAGCAAAAGTAGTGGAAGCCAAGGAAGGACATCGGTTAGTCCTTGGGGGAAACCGTGCAAAGGCGGTTACAAATCCGCTAGTGTCAAGAAGAAGAAGAAGCGTTTGGCAGCTGCAGCAGCCAAGATGTGATCTATCATGATCAACAAAGTTGCAATTTCTTTTTTAAAACCTCTCAGGGTTTTGTGATGTTGTTGAATCTTTTGAGAGTTTTTAAGCTTCAAGAAATTTGGAGCATCTTTGATCAATTAAGGATAAAGATGTTTACGTGTTTAATGAAGGGGAGAGACAAAGACAAAACATTGCTCAAAATCAAGAAATCTCGAGGAAGAGATATGAAAGAAGTCAAAGAGAAAAACTTTAATTTATGCAATAGAATTCACATATGCGTAAAATGTTGTTTTAGCTTTTGTATAATTTTGTTCATCTTATAAATTATGAATTATGAAATATTTTTGTAAAGAAGAGCAAATCAACAATGAGAGTATAAGAAGAGCCATTGTTCATATTATCCCTAAGAGTTCAAAATCAGAGGCCTCAAAGTTATCGATCTTCTTCTTCTCACGGTTGATTTTCAGAATCTGTTTTTACCGTTAAAACATAGAAGAAGTGAGAATTGTTTCTTGAAATGAAACAGAGAGCAAGATAAGGAACAAGTTATTTATAGTACTAACCGGGAAGGGTTTTGGGGAGATTTGAAGCTGTTTTTGTATAGCATTGACATGAGATTTATTAATATGGGCTTGTCCAATTACATGAATGAAATCACCAGCAATAAAATCTGTCAAACACAAGAAACCACATAAATGCTTCAAGTCTTTATACTCCATATTCAAAGAGCTAATTAAAATGGTATACATACCGCAAACATGAGCGATGATGCATGTCAAGAGAGAGTATGCAGCGATAGTATAAGGAATCTGGAGACCCGCTTCGGTTGAGCTTTGGTAAATTTGACATGAAAGCTCACCATTCGCTACATAGAACTGGCAAAAACAAACCATTTTCAATTTCTATCTCCTAATACGTTAAAATGATTTACAATGGAAATGTAACAAGTTTTAAGATGAAACCTGTGCGAACGGCTGACAAGGATATACCGATAAGTTGAAATCTAAGGGATTACAAGGCGAAAGAATGATCCTTTGATCATGAGGATTGTTCTTAATCTTGTTTATGACATCAGAGAGCTGACTAAATTCTTGGCTGGAAAAATATTCTTTAGCTTCATCACTGTCCCATATATGATTAGTTTCCTTTTCCTGAAAAACGTTAAGAGGTATATTATGTTTCACTCTCGTTTCTTTATCGATATATCGACAAAGAAAACATAATCTTGAACACAAGGTTTTGGTATGTAGTAAGCACAGAGGTCTCTTTTGGTTTTTACCTTGAGATTGGTTGAACCACTGATGAGTTGTAAGATTTCATTTACAACACCTAGCCAGAATACTTTCTGCAAGACAATGGATAAAAACACCGACAAAAATCAATCTCTAGGATCAAATAAAGGTGGATTCTTTGATACAATTTGTAACTAAAAGAAGATGATGAGAAGAAAATAAATGGTTTTGATTGAAGCTGACATAAAAGTAAAAGAGTATGGGATAAAGAAGACATGCCTTGGTTGTGAGAAGCGGGAAAGTCTTGCGCAGATTGAACCGCATCTGTAAATGAATCAAAACAGGATTATAAGAACATGTAAAGGATAAAGACACTAGCAAAGATGAAGCACACAGCTTACCTGACAACCAAATTTAGAAAGAGTAGTGTTGTCATTCATGTCCCCACTAGATATAATGTTTTGAACAAGATTCAAGTAACTAAACTCCTCATGCCTCTCAAATACCATCTTAGGCAAGAACGAGTACTGCTTTGTCTCAAGACAAATGTGATTTTTTCTTCGGACGTAAGTGTTGAAGCAATACCGAATTCCATTTTCCACAATAGGAAACGATGAGTACCATGGACAGTATTGAGAAGTATCCACCCTTGGTGCAAATGCGTCGCAAGGCACGCTTATATCGATCTCGGTTAGGTGGATAGCATCACAACTTGGTGCATTCATATAGTTCCTGTACCGAAATATCCAATCATCTAACTTAAAGCCTCAAAAGAACATCAATCAAAGTTTCAAAGTCTCAAACTTTAACAGAACAAAAACTATAATAGAGACAGAGGATACAAACCTTAATAGCTCACCACCTCCTATGACAAAGACCTTCTCAATGGACAATGAATAAGGCTCGGTGGCTAAAAGTTCAAGAGCCGATTCCATGCTACTACACACCATTACATTCTCATCAATGGCAATGTCTAGACAACTAGACTTTGTCAGAACAATGTTGAGCCGACCAGGAAGAGGACGAATCTCGAGAGGAGTAGCTTCCCATGATTTTCTTCCCATTATAGTTGCATTTCTCTTCTTGGGATCAGATGTCCTAGTTGTTACATCCATGAAAAATGTATGTTCTCTTGGTAAATCCCAAGGAAGTTTCATATCTATACCAAGACCCATGTCTCTTGTTGCAGCTATTACGACTTGGTAACTTCTTCTTGTAACTGATGAAACTGTGCTTTGGCCATTGTTACCACTAGCCATATCCTGAAACTTTAAATCAACCAATGAACTTTAAGCTGATAACAAAAAAAGACACGGCATGAGATAAAAGATTTGGTTTCAACTGCAAAAATCTAAGAAAGATAGAGAAATATGCAAGAACCTGAGATGGATCAAATATCTTGAATGAAGGGAAGAAACTAAAATAGTCAATGTATTGGGAGAAATAAGTGTATATAATTTAGCTTAAACAATGTGGAAGCTTTACGTTTATACTTTATATTAATAACAACTTGAATAACAACTTGAATAACAACTTGAATAAGAAGCAACATTCTCTGAACTATAACATGGACCTTCCTACAAAACTCCAAAGAATTTTAACTAAATTAATAAATCAATTTTTATAAGTCAACTACATCAGATTAAATGTAAGAAATTGTGTAGACTGGTCTAAAAGCTTAGTAAGCTATACAATAATGTTCAACTAGATTTCACAAAGTCAACTAGATTTAAATGTAAGAAGTAAATTTTGGACCTTCTCTGAACTATAAACCTGGACCTTCCTTGGAAACTCGACAAAGAATTGAAGATTGTTTGGGGGGGGGGATTTTTATTTTTTCTTAAGATCACATGTTATTGAACTAGTTATTTATAAATAACTTTTCAAATCCTATGTTATTGAATTAAGAATTTATGTAAAATAATTTTTAGCATTTGAGATCTTATGTTATTCAATCAATCATTTGTAAAACTCATATCAAATCTAGTTGTTATTCAAAACACTAAAGTTCTTTTTGAGAAAACTAATGAAAGTTATTTGGTGAGATTTGTTATTTAAATTTGGTGAGATTTTCAAAACAAAAAAGGTAACATATTCATAAAGTTTTTTCATAAAACTAATTAAAACTAAATTATATGGAATTTGTTTCCTTTTTTTTTGTTTTAAAAATCTCACCAAAATTTATGAAAATTTAATAACAAATCTCACCAATTAACCAATCAATTTTATTTTTAAATTAAAAAATCTCACCAAGAATCCTCAAATTTCTTGAAATCTAAATTCCATTAAATTTCCCCAAATTTTTAATCCAATACATCCCCCCAAACCAAATTAATAAATCAACAAGCCATAGAAAATAATTATTAATATTACCTGGGCTTTAATTTGGCCATTAATGTTAAATATTATTTAAGTTAAATATAACAAGCCCGTGAAAGTCGATCCACTTTAGGCCCAACCCTTACTTAAACTGTAATGGACTGTTAACTCTTAATGCATTTTTAATAAGAGTTAATTTGCTAAATGCTTAGTGGATCACCATACGTCCATATATACATAGTACAGTGGCTGATCTGCTTTTCAAGGTTAATTTTTTTAATGTAGAGATTTTTTTTTTCAAAAGTGGGAATTATTTACCATTATTTTTCAGTAATGTTGCTTTTGTTTGATAGAAAAGAAAAACACAATGCTTATTTAAAATAAGTCAACATCATCTAAAAGCACAATAATGTTAATTTAAAAAAAAAAATAAAAATATACACAATAATGTTCAAAATAGGATAATTTTGACAAATCCCACTAGATTTAAAAGTAAGAAGTTAAAATTAGTCTACTCCGAAATAATAATATAACATGATTTATAAATTAAAATATTTGATTGATAAACTGCAACTTTGTGGAGTCACTAGTGGAATTTATCTCAAGTCGATTCAAAGCATGCTCCGTGTTTAAAAAAAAAAAATTGAAATTCACGGATTAAAAAAAAAAAGAAAAAAGGTCGGAATTTAATTAATTGTTTCTCACCTAATCGGGAGCCCATATACTGAGGGAACTAGCTTGTCTCTTCCCTCAGAGCAGAAGAGGCCGGAAAAAGCAAATTTCCGCTGCCATGGAAAATGAAGAAGGCGACAAAAATGAAAAGGATAAATTGAACTGTTGAAAAAAAACAACCTAGATAATGAATATTGCCTGGGCCTTATTTTGGCCCATTAATGTTAAATATTATTAACCCTTGTGCATTTAATAACGTAAGATAACTTTTTTTGTTTTTTTTTTCATTTTCATTTTAACGTAAGGTAACTTTGACTAGTGGATCACCATACATAATAGTGTTGACCTGTTTTCCAAGGTTATTTTTTCAAAATGCAGGAATGGATTGCACTGAATATTTAGAAAATTCTGAGTTTAAATAACAAATTATGTGTTATTGAAATACGAATTTTAAAATATTTTTTTAAATCTAATGTTATTAAATTGTATACTCAAATCTATTGTTATTGGAAACATGATTAGAATTTGATTTAAAAGTTTCAGATGAGATTTGAAGAGATTTCTTAGTTAAAAATACAAAGACCAAAATCCTAGAATTTTTTGTGAGATTTCAAATAATTTAATAACAAAATTCATAATTGACTCAAATTTCACCAAATTATCTCAAAACTCATTAAAACTCAAATCTCTCCAAATATTCACTCCAACACATCCCTTGAGATTTTTTGTTTCAAAATTGAGAAATATTTATCATTATTTTTGAGTAATGTAGCTTTTGTTCAATAAAAAAAAATAGTCTTATCATTAATGTGTATATTATATAAAGTCAATTAATATGGGAGATGGAAGCTTGGGCTCATTCATGATGGTCGGTCGGTCCATATATCGAAATTTAAATACAGTTTATTGTAATTCGCTGGAAGAAATAAATGATAACTGGTTGACATAAAATCAAATAAATGATAACTGTTCTATTAATTTTAGAGTCTCTTAATTTCATCAATTCGGTTTCTTTATTTGGGGAAAGCCATGCCGTTCATAATTATATTGTCGGAAATATACAATTTATATATATAAAAGATTACTCATTTTTTAGTTTTCTCTGTTCAAAATCACTTATTTTTTTAATCTATTTTCATTAAAAAGACGTGCATCTAAAAATGATGAACTTTAAATTCTTTTTAATTTTTTAAAATTTTTCCGTTAGTAGTATTAAACCAATAGCGATTCATACAAGTAAATATTTTTCTGTAATGCTATACTACATATATATATTTTTTATTTTATACATGATAGTTTATTCTAAAACCGCTTAGATTATCCTATGCTTAACGTTTTTCTAAATACTGTTAAATACTTTTTTAATATATGTGAACCTTTTTTAAGGGTCAAAATATATGTGAATAGTCTAAAAGAAATAAGTTTGACAAAAAAAAAAGGTCTAAAAGAAACAAATCTTTAGAAAAACTTTGATTGGTTGTTTCGTCCAAGTCGACATAAAGCTCCTCCATTTACAAAATTTTCTCACCAGAAAAAACGGCAAAGCACGCGCCTTTCTTCCTTCTCCAATGAAAATGGCTTCTTTCTTCTCTTTCTCTCTATCTCTCTCTTTTTTTACAAATTACAATGTAACCAAAAAGGTCAAACATTTTCGAAAACCCTTTTAATGGATTAAGCTAATTCTTTCTCTGGATTTCATCAAAACCTTTGTCAACTGAAAATAAGCTTTTCTCTTTCATCTAAGATTTGTTCTCTGAGATTTCGCATTCTAAATCTGGAGCCGTCCTTTTTTCGGAACTCAGAGAGATTTAGAAATCAACTATATACAAACCTCTCTTTCTTTCTCCTCCCTTAGCTTTGATCCTTATTAGGTAAAAACATCTCTTCTTTTCCTTCTCATTTGTTTCTTCCAAAACCTCAAATCGCTAAATGTTTGAATATTCCGATTGTTTTCAACCTCCTTAACAATTAATTTTCTATTTATCTGTGTTCTTATACAAAACGTGGGTTTGATTCTATTGTGTTCTCTCTATGAAACAATGATTTTGGAATCTCTGTTTCAGTTATAATTCTCGTTATTGTGATGCATGCGTAGCACCTATTTGATCAAATGTCTAAAAGGGTTTCTCTGATTCTTCTTCTTCTTCTTTCATAGATTGATTGTTAGCCAAGGAAACTATTCTCTGGATTCATTAGCTCTGTAAAACTGAACCCTTTTTTTTTTGTTCTCTTGATGACAACAGAACCTTAAATCCAGACTATAACAATGGCGGATACAATGTCTGCTCATATGGATCGATATAATAAGCCAGGTAAGGTGGAAACTTTGTTCAATACAAATTATTTATGAAGCTTTCTGCAAAGATTCTGAATTTTTGTTTGAGGTTTTTGTTTTGTAGAGTTTGAGAGCTCAGAGGATGAGAAGAAGAACAAGCTTTGTTCTTTGAAGAAGAAAGCAATCAATGCCTCTAACAAATTCAAACACTCTTTCACCAAGAGAACTCGAAGAAACAGCCGAGTTATGTCTGTCTCAATCGTTGACGATATTGATCTTGAAGAGCTTCAAGCTGTTGATGCTTTCCGTCAAGCTCTTATCTTAGACGAGCTTCTTCCTTCGAAACACGATGATCACCACATGATGCTTAGGTTTTTAAGGGCAAGGAAGTTTGATATTGAGAAATCTAAGCAAATGTGGAGTGATATGATCCATTGGAGGAAAGAGTTTGGTGTTGACACAATCATGGAGGTGAAAAAAGATCATCTTCTTTGTTTCTTTCTCCTTTGCTTCTCCTTGATTAAAAGTCTGACTCTTTCTTCATTTGAAAGGACTTTGATTTCAAAGAAATCGACGAAGTCCTTAATTACTATCCTCAAGGTTATCATGGTGTTGACAAAGATGGAAGGCCTGTTTACATAGAGAGGCTAGGCCAAGTGGATGCCACAAAGCTGATGCAAGTCACTACGATCGATAGGTATGTGAAGTACCATGTGAGAGAGTTTGAGAAGACTTTCAATATCAAATTACCAGCTTGTTCCATTGCTGCCAAGAAGCATATTGATCAGAGCACCACAATCTTGGATGTGCAAGGCGTGGTATGCTCTCTAGTCTCTTACCACATTTGTTTTGGTTTTCAAATCAATTAGTGATGTTGCTGGTATTGTTTAATTTTTTGGATTTCTAGGGGTTGAAGAACTTCAGTAAGGCTGCTAGGGATCTTCTTCAGCGTATCCAGAAGATCGATAGCGATAACTACCCTGAGGTTTACTATGATGTTTCTTAATGGTTTCGACATAATTTGTTATTATCACTATACCAACTCAAGACAATACTGAGATTTTTTTGTGTGTTTATGTATCATATAGACATTGAACCGTATGTTCATTATCAACGCTGGTTCTGGATTCAGGCTTCTGTGGAGCACTGTTAAATCTTTCCTCGACCCAAAGACCACCGCGAAGATTCACGTAAGATTTTTACTTCGTTTTTTAACTCCAAAGATCCAAACTTTAAGGTCTAAGATTAATCGGAAAACTCATGTCCCTCATGTACAGGTTCTTGGAAACAAATACCAAAGCAAACTGCTTGAGATTATTGACTCCACGTAAGAGAGAAATAAAGCTCCAAAACTATGCATTTTAACCACAAAATTCATAATTTTAAAACTTACTGTTCCTTTTGTGTGTGTTTAGTGAACTTCCTGAGTTCTTGGGTGGTAACTGCACTTGTGCTGACAAAGGTGGATGTATGCGTTCAGACAAAGGTCCATGGAACAACCCTGACATTTTCAAGGTACTTAATTTCTAATATAGAATCTTCGAAAACCTGGTTTACGAAACGATGAACTGAAAAGCAGAATCTTTAACTATATATACAGATGGTTCAAAATGGAGAAGGGAAGTGCCCAAGGAAGACCTTGTCAAACATTGAAGAGAAGACAATCTCAATGGACGAAAACACAACAATGGTAAAAACAAAACCCAATAAAATACTTTTCTTCTATAAAATTTGCAGTAAATTAAATCTAACTTTTTCTTATATCTTTTGCTTGAAACAACTCAAAGAAATGTGATTCCTTTGGGGTAAGTTTCTTTCTTTGTATATAAAGTTTACTTCTTTACCTCTTTCTCTTTAGATTTTCTCTTTGATTGATTACAAATCCAATTTGCAGAAGAACAAATTCGATACAGACAACGCGAAATTCATACCGATGATTGAGAAAACTGTGAATACTTCTACTTGGCCTACAAATCTCCACAAGTCAAACTATCCTGAACCTGAAGGTAACACATCACACAGAAACATTTATTCATGTTTTCATGTTTTGAAAACGTGATTCCGCGATTTCTTACCATTCTGTTACATTCTTCAACTATCATACCACTCATTGTAACCTAAATGTGTTTTTGCTGGCACAGATTTATACTCTGCGGTGAAGCCATCAGAGAGGAAAGGAGGAGAAGGATATTTATTCGGTGGCGTGATGTCATTGATGATGGGGATAATGACTGTGGTTAGGCTAACTAAGAACATGCCAAAGAAGCTCACTGAGGCTGCGATTTACGGCACTGAAGCAGAGAAAGGAGAGACTGCAATGGTGTCAAGCCAAGAGTATATGTCAATGGTAAAGAGAATGGCTGAGTTGGAGGAGAAATGTAGGTCTTTGGATAATCAGCCGGCGTCTTTCTCGCCGGAGAAAGAACAGATTCTCACTGCCGCTCTTAGCCGTGTCGATGAGCTTGAGCTTCAGTTGGCTGAGACCAAAAAGGTACAATAAAACATCCAAAATAATTGCTTCGATTTGTTATCCTTAAATTATAAAACAAAAATAAATACAAAATTAACAGAAGATAATAATAGATTGATTTATTTTGTTGAAAATATTAGACTTTGGACGAAGCCATGGTTAGGCAGCACGAAATAGTGGCTTATATCGAGAAGAAGAAAAAGAAGAAGAAGGTAACATTTTAAAATACTCTTCTTGAAGATTTGATTATTGTTTTCACACTTGATTTTACATATTTATTCATCTTTTGTTATTTTTGTTTTCAGTTCTTCGCATTCTGAAAAACTTGATGATGCCTCAAGACTATGAAGAAACCTGGAAAATATATAAATCCATAATTATAATTATATATACATAAATATATCCGTGAAGAGTTTTTAAAGATTAAAAAAGTGGAGATTTGCTTTCTGTAAATGTTTTGTTGTCATTCTTTCACACCTAATTTGTAACGTACTAAAACAAAAACAAAAACAAAAACAAAAACATATTTGTTATAATATTATTATATAAAGAAAGTAATGTTTATAATTTATATACCGGTATCTCAACAATGTTGTAGAACAACTTGAAATTGCTTCAAAAAACCCGGTAAATTGCAAGCGAACAAAAGCAGTTACTATGTGGTCGATTTCTCAGTAGATTCTTGATTATCTCGGAGCTTGAAAACACGGAAAATTGCAAGATTTGTATCACCTGCAAATCATAAAGAATGAATCTCATGGATCGATCGATCACAGCGAGGTAATAAAGCACGAAAATATTGATATACCAAAGGTGATTCGGGTTCCCGGAAAGGCAGGAGCAGCAACACCAGGAATTAAACGTTTGTCTTCAATGAATGTACCATTGGTGCTATTCATATCCGTCACAAGTAGATTGTTTTCATTTGTATTGATTGTCGCATGAACTCCCGATACTGCGGTTCAAAAACTAAGAGAATTAAAATCTTAAACCAAAAACACAAGTCTTGAAAAACCTAAGATATATACTTATTTGATTACAACTTGGAACTCAAACTAAAACATAAAACCATATTAAAATACCGGTGGCAACGGGAATCACTACGTCAGCTTTTCCCGGTAGCCGTCCGATGGTAACTTGGCCCTGCTCAAAAAACAATGTTAATGAGCTCTACAAAGAATCTTTTAAACAGATATATTTGGTTTGTATATATTTTCTTACAGAAGAGATTTCAAAAGGAGCAGGCATTGCCACTTTGTAACCAATGTGTCTTGTGTCTCCATCTCCTATAAATTTTCACAGAAAAAAAAAAGAAAGATTAAATAAGCTCAGTGATTTTAAAACTTAGAGAAACAAATAGCTACTGACCAACGGGTTGGAGAAGCCACCGTTCTCCTCCGGCACCGGAAGTTGGAGATTCATTCTCATCCAAGGAGGCGCGTGTTGTTTTCACTACCGGCGCGTGGCTTCTTGATTTCTTCGCAGTGATCAAGCTAATATTGGTCTCTTTCAAGCAATTTACTGAAACAGCTCCATTTAGATTCCTCCTCTTACTGTTTCCTTTTAAACAGAACAGTGATGAAGAGATTGAGAACTTAACCGGAGAGCAGAATTTGGATATTGTTATCTCCATTATATATATAAACTGATAAAGGTATAAATTCTTGATTGATCTTAAAAACCAAACTGATAAAGGTATAAATTCTTGATTGATCTTAAAAACCAAAGATGATGTAAAGAAAAAGGATAGACCTTTTGTGAAGCGTTTAAGATATAATCACTATTTGTGAATATGTGGCTACTATATACTGCATCTGGATAACAATAGTCCTGATAAAATATTTCAGAAAATATGTAATTTTTTTCGAAGGTTTTTTTTTTTTGTTTGGCATTAATAAGTTTACAGTTTTTGACATGACTATAAAAATAAACTTGTACATATGTAATGAGTGGCTCATAATCACAGAAGGACAAGAGTTCTTCTCTGTATTAGCTTTAAACATCAAATCAAATAATTTTTTTTTTTTATATAATTAAGAGAATTTGGTGTGAAGAAGGAAAGAGATTTCAATGCTTTGATTTATCTTGGCTTTGCTTTAAAAGCAAAAGAGATGTTTCTTCTTCTTCTTCATCTTCTGGAACTGAGCTTCTTCTTGACGATCAATATAAGCAAGTAACTCTTCTTGTCTCATCAAAGCTTCGTATAGTGCTTTCTTAGTAGCTATGAGCTCTGCTTCAAGTGCGTCTACTCTGCATACGGCTGCATTTAACAGTTCTTCTTTCTCGTAAGGCATCTCATTAGGCTTTGATTGGAGAGTTCCGATTTTATCCTCTAGCTCTGTTAGTTTCTTCATCACAGAGTTTAGGAGATCGGTTTCTGTGAGCTCTGGTACAGGAGAAGGAGGGCGACACTCTTCTTGAACTCCGACTTCTGTTGCGTTTCTTTCGGATTCTGGTGGGGAAGTAGTAGTCGCTGGAAGTTTTTTGGTTACAGGGTAAGTTACTGTGCGGAAGAATGTGAAAACCGCCATCACAATGGCCATAAACATTACAAAGACTCGAGCTTGGATGCCTTCAGGATCCTTTGGAACAGTGGGAGTCATTAAAACCCCTGAAGGAGAAACAGATTGATAAAATTCAGATCACAAAACAAACAAGTCCACAAAAAGCTCTGTTTATATAACCCAACTCAAAAACAATCCTAATCCTAAGTAAACAAGGAATAGATATATTAAATCCAAATCCTAATAAGATGTGTTTTTGAAAGTTTTAATCTTGTTCCTTCAGTTCTTGGTGCTGAATCGGAGCCTACTTATACTGTTGTACATAAAGCATATAACAGCTAACTAACCTTTTGAGGCTACTCTATGGATGGCGGGTTTCACCTTGCAAGTTGCATCCACGGCTTTGTCAACCATTGGTACATACTCATCATAACCTGGAAAACTACCAGTCAAGCTTGTTTGACCAGCTATCTTTGCCTGCAAAGTCTCAGGAGTAAAACCGATAAACATACAACTTTTTTGCATGCAAAATCACAAAAATAATTGGAATTTAATAAACATATGCACAATCAAGAATCTGAAATGTAACTAGAAGATAGACAAAAGAAAAGTTTACCTCCTCACGAACAGGTGTCAAGCGGAGATGAGAGAAACTCTTTATAGCCTTTGGGGATCCGATATCTTCGGCGTCAGATCCTGACTCTGCAGTGGAAGTGTCACTTCCCTTTATCATCTGTGATAATGACCGAGCAAGTGTTTAGGCACAATATGGTAAGCTACAAGTTAAAGATTAAATAGTTCTAGGATTTAATAACTACATACCCATGGATATGACGGTTTTGCATAAGCAATGACTTTCCCCTCGCTGTTCAAAACTTTCACCACCTGCCTGGCTCGATGTGCTCCACCATGAAGCACCATCTGAAATAAAGTGAAGATAACCAGTTGTCTCAGATTTCAACTTGGTATGATGATAAATATAAAATCCTAGACAGAAATAGATGAACCAATTAAATGACCTTCACAATTTCCGGGTTTTTCCAAGGTCCCTTATCAGAAAGCATGCAACCACCTTGACCTGCGCAAGTACATGCACCTCCCAAGAACTCAGGCAATTCGCTGTAAGAAAGTGCAGACCATTTTTTTTATATAAGCAAAAAGAAACAAAAATCAAGAGTAGGAAAAAAAGATCAAAAAGTCAAGGTTAACAGACTTGACATCAATGATTTCAAGCAATTTGCTATGATACTTGTATCCGAGGACCTGCATTACAATAGAATAGTCCAGATTTAATTCCATATAATTGAAGGCAAGTCTTTTGGTAGAGATATAGCGAGACAACTAAGATATATCATACATGAATTTTTGAAGATGTTTTTGGGTCTAGAAAGCTTTTCACAGTGTTCCAAAGCAGCCTAAATCCAGTCCCTGCATTGATAATAAACATTTGGTGGAGAGTCTGCATGAAATAACACAAAGCCAAGATTAGCATATGATACCTGACGTCCCAGACACATAGGAGACTAAGTATTAGAAGCTCCAACTAACAAATACCTCAGGATAATTGTCTCCATCAATTTTTTGCAATCTTGTGATAAGCTCTCGAGCAGACTTGGTAAAGTTTTTCAATCCCTGGATATAAAATTATATCAAGCAAGAAAAAAACTCATTTCACAACATCCTGGATATTAAATCTGAATAGAGAATAATAATCAGGAATTGTAGAGAATACTTACCACTCCCTGAACATCTAGAATAGTTGTACTCGAATCAATATGCTTCTTTGCAGCAATTGTACAGGAAGGAAACTTGATCATAAAGCACCTCTCAAACTCCTTTACATGATATCTTACATATCGATCCATGCTTGTAACTTGCATGAGTCTGTTAGGATCAACTTTCCCAAGCCTTTCAATGTAAATAGGCCTGCCTTCTTTGTCAACTCCGTGATAACCGTGTGGGTAATATTGCAAAACTTCATTGATCTCTTCAAAATCAAAATCCTGTTGAGGTACAAGGTTAAACAACATTGACTTGTTAATTGAAAACAAAGGCTAAACACAATCTTGTGTTAAAAGTAGCATACCTGAATAATAGTGTCAGTACCAAATTCCATTCTCCATTGAATCATATCAGCCCACATGTGTTTTGCTTTCTCAATATCAAATTTCCTCGCTTTCAAAAACCTCAACATCATATGATAATCATCGTGTCTATCGGGAAGCAACTCGTCCATTAACAACGATTGTCGAAACGCATCAACAGCCTGTAGCTCCTCAACATCACGCACATCCTCAATGGAGACAGAACTCACTCTTCCATCACTCTTTCTTCTTCCACTCTTTTTCTTAAGAGAATGCTTGAACTTAGTAGATGCATTAATAGCTTTCTTTTTCAAAGTACCAATTCTTGTTCTCCTCTCATCCTCAGAATTCTCAAAATCTGATTTTCGTTCTTTTTTCTCATCACTGCTCAAGAATCCCTCAAAACCTGTAGTGAAAGCTATTTGGATTTGATTAGACCCATAAATTATCTATTGAACTATTTGGATTTAGCTCAATTAAACCATATTCAAGAATCTAATGCAGGCAAGTTAAGCTCCTAAAAACCTAAATCAAACACACTAAACAGCTTAAAGACACGAACTTTTTCAACAATTTCGATTGTCAGACATCAAATTTGTTTCATTTCGAGGTTTACGCTACAGTAAACCCTAGAAAAAAGCATACCCAGAAATTCAAACGAAAGAAAAGAATTCAAACAAAACTGAAACAATAAAGCAGATCAGATCTCTTACATGGTCTTGCATATCGATCAAGTGGACCTGACATGTTTAGATTCCTTGGACTAAAAACCGACAAATCTTATGATTCCTTTGATCTTTCACCAAATCTTCGAGAAGATGGCTGATCCACGAATCAATGCACCAGCAACAAAAAAAAACCTTTTTTTTCCAACGAATCTATCTACTTCTTACATTTACAAGAAACCCCAGAAAATTCGCTAAAAAAAATTTAAATGAGAGAGAGAGAAAACAAATTAAGAGGCAAAAGTGGAGTAGAATTCGGAAACCAACTATGGACTTTCTCAGTTTCTTCTTACCTAAATTGCCTCTAATTTCATTTCATATTTTAAATTATTTATTAATAAGGTTGTATTTGCCCGTTATTTAATGACACCACCCCAACTGTTACATTCGTTTTCTAATTGTGAGCCCCACATGTTTTGTCTTTCAATCTATCCCCTCAAATCGGCGGTGGTATTTTGTGATAGAATTTAATAGTTTTGGAAATTAAATTACATCTCGCACATGAATTATTCCAAATTGTGTTTTTTTTATCAAACTAAACTAAATTTTCATAAATTTTATTGCAATTATTAAAAAAAAAAACTGGTTTATATAAATTGAGGTTAAATCTGTTACCAAAACTAGTTTTGGTAAAAATATGTAAAAAGTAAATATAATGTTGGGGAAAGTGCAGAGATACTTGCTCTTGTCATTATCGGTGAAGATCTGACGGTCATTAATGGGCATAGGTGAAAATTAACGGTATACGGTTAGACCTGTAAACTTTATATAGCGACACAGATAAAAAGTCAAAACAAATTAAAGTAATTTAATAGTTAAAAAAAAAAAACAAGTGAGAATTCCGCCGACTAGTTTTTAATATTATATGAGCATGGGTTAGCTTTAAAAATTAGAAGATTATGTGCAACAAAATGTAAATTTTAATGAAATAAGGGGCGAAAGTGAAATTTCACGATTACCCGTACCGTGGAACCCACATAAGACGTGGCAGATAGCGGAGGATTGATTACAGAATAGTACAATTTCAAGCAAATACGGAGCAATTAAAGGAAATGTCAACGGTCGTTAGGCCTTCCCATTGTAGTTGGGAATAGCTATTATTAGTTTAATTATTCAATTGTTTACTTCCACAAATATATCTACTAGTAGTATTTATTTTCTAGAGAAAATCAATTTAACAAGAATTAGAGGGTTCATTAATTAAATCTAACAGCACAAAATATTGACTTTAAGACAAGTCTTGGGCAGAGTTTCAGATAATCGATCCAATGATCAGTTGAGTTATGATTGGTTAGTTTCTGGTAGAATTATAATCAATCATTATTTCCAATTAAACAAAGTAACGACATGATGCATGTTATGTTGTTGGGGCAATAACATTCCCATGAACATTCTAGACTTAAATCCTATATATCACTCTTATAAGAAGCCCAATAATCACATTCGGTTTCATCGTCATCAGCATCTCCACCATTGGATCTCTCATCGTTCTCATCATCTGATTTCTTAACTTCAGCTTCAGCTGCCTGTTAAAACCACAAGGGTTAAATCAGTCATTTTCTGAATGGCTTTGAGTTAAACTATACTATTGGCACAAACAAAACACTGAATTTTCAGATTCAATCTGCCTAAACCAAATTTTATTTAAGGGCAAAACCAAGAAAACCGGAATATCCAAACACAAAATCACAAAATGAGCAAAGTACTAACTATACTTACATTATCGGGAATGTCATTAGTCTCTGCTTGGGCATCCTCACCCGCAGTTTCAGCTTCTTCTTTCCGTGCAGCAGCCTCTTGTTGAAGCTTCTTGATCACCTTCTGGTAATGAATATGATCTATAGAGGAGAAAAAAACCGAAAAACTTATGAATCACCAGATACTTTCTGGTTCAAAAGGGCGGCTTGTCAAAAAGTAAAATGATACGGAGAGGATCTCACCTTTTGAACGACTTGTTAGAGCATCATTTCGTTCTTCTAATTTGTATTTTAGCTTCAACTGTTGACGTGACCTGTCAGGAAACAGTTGTTGCACCATCGACAGATTGCTCCCAAACTCGCCAATTCCCTAATGAGTTTGGTCAAAGATATCTTTCAAATTCCTCTCAGAATCCATTCAAAGAAACATCATGGCTTCAGGTTCAACAATTTACCTCATAAAACAGTTCAGTGTCCTGTTTAGACCAACGTGATCTGGCAGTTTTATGTAAGAAGGTTTGATAGTTAACCGGTGAATCAGGTTTAACTCTGCCAGTTTCTTGGTTTTCTCTATCTTCCTCTGAATCCAAGTTATAAGCGTCATCTTGAGAATATTGGTTTTCATATGCGTTGCTACTACTGTATGAACCATTTCAGCAAGCGAGAAATAATCTAAAGCACCAGGGACACTCATTTTTCTTCCAAATATAAACAAGAAAAGTCCATAAACGAATATGTTACCTTTCTTGGGTCTGAGATCCTTTTCTTCCTTTTGCTTCCCTTTTCTGCATATAAACAATGATACCCATAACAAGTCTCTAATAGGCAAGAATCGGATTTCATCATCAGGGATTTCATGTAATTCCTTCTCCACTAGTACATGAACAAAAAGAGAGAGAGTGAGAACCAAAACATAAACAAACACGAAGAAAGAGTCAGTTACAACATAATAGTTTAGTAAGAAGTTGCAGTTACATGTTCTCTTCTGTCGAGGAGTAGAATGCTTTCAACTTCTTCTGTTGCAGTTTTTTGTTACATTGATTTGGTTCTTCGTTGCTTTGTTTCCGCTTTTGAGCAGCGGATTCATGAGGCTTAGATGCTTCTTCGTTCACACCATGGTTCTGTTCTTCAATCACACTGCCATGGAAAGCATTCCAAACGTAAATGATCTAACAATTCAAGATCAGATTTGGAAAAACTAGTGTCTACTTTTAACCCTCTTTAGGCAACAACATCGCAGATGTTGATTATTCGCAAAATTGAGCCCATCGCTAACCTAATTGGAGAGCACTAAACAGAGCAATAAAAGTCTGAAACTGAGCATGAAATCAACAACAGCAGTTTGAAATAAAAGTCTGAAACTGAGAATGAAATCAACAACAAAGAGTTTGAAATTGGACAAAGTGAACGAGAGGAGAGCACTAAACAGAGCAATAACACCAAAGTAAAAATAAAAGTCTGAAAGTGAAGCAAAAGGAGAGCACACCAAAGTGAAACTGAGCATGAAATCAACAAGCGAACTGGTCCTCCTCTGGCACTCAGTCTTCTCCAAAACAAAAGGAGTGCATTTTTTTCTCGTAAGCCAGTGTGGCTTTAGCTAGATCTCTTTCAGCGCATACCATGTCCAATCCTTCAGGCTGCTGTATAACTACTCCTTCAGGCATATGCATAAGATAGTTATACCCTTAGAACTGTTCAGATTCTTCCTCTGGGAATGGTGCAAAGCCATGATTCTTCAACACCTCAATAATTGTAGCGTCACTCAGAAAGTCGACGTTGAGGACAGAATCTCTAATTGCAACAACAAATTTGACCTTGTTTTCAAGTTTCACAACATCTCGTTCCAGCTTTACCAGCTTCTCCTTCCCAATTTTCTAGTGTACATCAATTAATCAATCAATCAATCACAGATTAGTTAAATTCATAAAAATCATTTAATTTTAGAATCACATTCTCAAATTCATAGTTTAGAAAGATGGATTTTCTAACCCAATCCTTCTCAGCTTCAGCACGCCGCTTTTCCCAACCCCCAAGTTCCTTATATGTTTTCATTGCGTAATTCCAATCGAAAGAACGCCATGCCTCGGCAAAACCTGGCACTACACAAATTTAATTTACGCATATTATTAACTCTGGAAACCAGATTACAATTATCATTATTTAGATAATCAGGCATATATACCTAATTCCCTTATCTCGTTGTTCATCGGCTGCATCGGGGGTGAGCTATCCATGGTAGGTGACGAGAGAAAAAAGTTAAAATCTGAAAAGTTTTTAGATTTTTAGGGTTTGTGAAGAAAGAGAAGAGGCGCGTTAGAATATATATGCATTAAGAATATATATGCATCGGTAGGTGACGAGAGAAAAAAAGTTAAGACCTCAACTGTTTATGGAAGTTGGAATATATATGCATTAAGAAAAAAAGAAAGAAAAAAAAACCCACAAATATTATGGGCCGCTAGATTGGTCCATTAACACAATTAGATAAATAGTTTGGCCCATCATTAGACCCAATTTGTATTCCGGTTCCTCGACTACTTTATTGTGTGATTTTGTTGGATCCACCATATTAGGGAAACATTTTTTTTTTTTGATGTCTAGCTAGAAACAATTCATACGTCCTCAGTTTCTGTACTTTTATAAACTTGATGATACATTTGATGATAAAAGTCCACAAAATAAGGAGTCACTGAAGCTGAAGCGTTACAATCTTTATACCACGTGCTTGCAGTATAAGGGTGACCAAGGTATTACTTTCAATAGTGACAAGTGGAATAACCTTTAAAGCCAAGTTGCTAAATATTTTCTTCCTTCTTCAATAAATATTTAAATTTTGGTTTGTTCTCGTCCATTAATTGAGTGAAATTTGTTTTAAAGCATTTAATCTCTCTTATATATCTATCAGAAATCGAATATGACCACTTTACTTTTTTTCTTCGTCGACCTTGAAGATAAACGATTAATGACTACTCTCTTTATCTTAATGATCGGCTTGATTGGTAGGAGCTGTGGAGTCTGTCCACATCTATATTTTACAGTAATAGTAAGACCCACACAGCCACACTGAGAAAATTCTAGATCAATGTGATATATTTTTAAGAGATATCAAACAAGAAACAGTTTGTTACAAAATTACAAACCAAACAATGATGAAATCAAGAACAATTTGATTTTTTTTAGTGGCAAGAAATTATTGGAAATTGATATCAGTACCAATTTTAGGTCATCTTGAACATAATTAAAACATCTCAACACAAATTTTTGTTCTAGTTAATTGATTTTCCAAGAATTCCAACATAAAATGTAAAGCTGGTTTCTGAAAAAAATCAAAATTTTTGGTGCGAAATATCATCGGAGAGTTACATTACCTGAAAATCACAAAACAATTCAGTGAATCTACATCATTGTCATAGATTCGTAGTTCCTAGGGTTTACACTAGGGGTGGGCAAACGGAAATAGAAACGGGACGTAAATTTGGGAATAAAAAAACTAGTCCCATTTACGACCCATATTAAAGATGGAACGGGATCGGGACAGGCCGGGACAGAAATAGAAATTCCCAAAAAATAAACATGACAAATAAATTAAAAAATAACAATAAACGAAATGTGTTTGTTTAATAATAAAAAGAAAACTAAAAATTCAGAAACAACCCAACATAAACTTCAGCCACATATCATCAAAATGAAAATAAAACCAAAATAAATTGCAAAAATGTAAAATCCTAATAAACTAAGTAAGTAATCTTCACCTTCTCTCGCATCATTCCTCGTTTGATTGTTTACCAAATTATGTGCATACAAAATAAACAAAAATAGTAATAGTTAGAAAAAACATACCTTTAATCATACAAAATATGAAAATATTTATATTAAAGAACTAAAATTTATGGTACCTTCTGTGACTTGATCATATGAAAATATTTGCTTTAAGCTTAAAATATTCCATGAACGCATTCTCATCCATTACTTGCTTTAAGCTTACTCCTGCATCAACTTGTGGCGAACATCGTAACCAATTTGCGTTAAAATCGATGCTTCTACCATTGAAGAAGTTAGACAACTCCTATATTCTTATTTTTTTTAGAAATTTAAGATTCAATATTTCTAATTTTCTATTATTATTATATTTATGATATACATATATATATAATATTATTATGTATTATATATAAGTATTCCCAAATGGAATTTTGGGAATTCCCATTTCCGTCCCGTCCCATTCTCAAATGGGAATCAGAAGATTATACCATATGGAAATATCCTTCTAAATGGGACGAAAATTTCTCTTGAGGGATGGGAATGAGCGGGACGGGAATTGTGTCCACCCCTAGTTTACACTCGCAACAAGAGAGGTAAAGAAAAAGATCGGTTTTTTAAAGTACAAAAATAAATTGCTCTACTTTAAAGACTCACAGCGTAGTGGTTGTTTTCTTATACTTCCCGACCTCCAGACCCGAGTTCGATTCCTTCTGTAAACCATTAATAAGACCTTTTTTAGTTTTTTTAGGCCTGCGAGTTCGGTTATTCGGTTCGGTTCGGTTCGGTTTTATCGGTTTTTCGATTTATTCGGAATTTGAAATCTATTCCAAAATAACTGATTTTAATTGCGGTTCGGTTCGGTTCGGAAATCGGTTAATTTCGGTTATGAATTTCTTGCCGAATTGAACCGAATATTGTCGGTTATTTCGGTTATGTTCGGTTATCTTCGGTTATTTTTTGATTTGATCTGATAAAACATAACCCATTCATCAAATTTCAAAGTCCAAAGTAACGAATAAGGAGAGACAGTAATTTGCTGCAATAAACACCAAAAGTTCTAAATTCAATCCAAAGTCCAAAGTACAAACATAGTTTCGAGAGAGAGAGAGAGTCATATCAAACCATATTGACCTGTGAAGAGAACTTTACCTTTATTTCTCAATTTCTGGTGGTATTTGACCTGTGAAGAAGAATAAACACAGTCAGCCAACAATGAAAACAAAAGATAAAATTATAGACATAAAACAGTAAACACATTACCTAAAGACTCATGAAAATCTAATTCTTCAAACATTTGAACCAAGCTTGCAAGCTTCTCAGCCTGAATTGTATTTCGAAGCCATTGTTGTGTGCAGATGAGAGCTTCAATCATATATGGTGTAAGACAACTACGAAAAGGATCTAAAATCCTACCACTAGTACTGAATGCGGACTCTGAAGCAACAGAAGAGACTTGAACGGCTAACACATCCTTAGCTAGTTCTGACAAGACTGGAAACTTAACAGAATTGCGCCTCCACCATGATAACACATCATAGTCCATTCCCAAGCCGTTCTTGCATCTTGGCATAGGTTTTTCCAACAAGTATATGTCAAGTTCAGTAGCAGCTTCTTCATTTGCAGTATCTGAAACCATCTCTGAGTACAAAGAATCCTTGGTCTCATACTCCTCACCTTCTTCATCTGACAAATCAAACATAATTCCAACCTCAGATTCCCCATTCTCACTCCTGTTTTTGACACTATCACCTTGAGATGATATACCCTGTTTCATCACATACTCTTCATACAACTGCTTCATCAAGGCCCTAATTTAGCTTCTGAGATGACCACTCTCTACACTATCCTTACCGTAGAGCTTGTCAAAACAAATAGAAGCAAACTGCATCTTGTTTCTAGGATCGAACACACTTGCAATGATGACAAGTGGATTCATATTGATAAGTCCATCCCAGTACTTCTCAAATTTGATCCTCATAGCTTTTGCTCCAATCCGTAGAAGCCCATCCTTGCTGTTACTCAATGCTATCAGATTTCTTTCAATTATCACTATCTCATTGTAACAAACAGTAGAGGTAATTGTCTTGGATGCTGAAAACGCCAAAGTACAATTAAAAAAGAGCTTAAGGAACTTAACTAACCTCTGTACTTTATCCCAGCAAATAGAAGTTGGAGGTCCAACCCTTTTTAGTCCATTCTCTTCTGATTCCATAAAATACTCATTATAAACCTTATCTTCTGCCAGTAACTTCTCAAATGCAACCCTAAATTTTAATGCAGCAGACAACATGAGATATGTGGAGTTCCAGCGAGTAACACAATCCAGAGACAAGCTCCCTCTACTAACCTTTCCTGTTAGAACCCAAGAATGAAATGACTGCAGCCTTGTCCTCGATGATCTCACATACTTGACAGCATTCCTAATAGCCACTACACTATCATTTATCTCTTGCTAGACCGTCCCTAACTATCAAGTTCAATATATGGGCACAACAACGCATATGCAAGTAAAGCACCATCTTTCACTAATGCATTAGGTCCCGATTGCCTACAAGCTTCGTGAATAGCCTTAATGCCTTATCATTTCCCTTAGCGTTGTCCATCAAATCGTGAAAACCTTCTCAATTCCCCAATCCGCTAGACAATCAGTCAGATGCTCAGCGATTGTGTTTCCTTTATGATCTGTCACAGGTTTGAAGCTCGATGATCCTCTTCGCATATCCCATTTCTATCAACCCAATGTGAAAGTGACTACCATGTAGCTGTAGGAGGTTGTAGGAGCTGTCCATATATCTGTAGTGAGGAAACTCTCTTCTGACTGCTAAACAACTTCCTCAAACTAGCTTTCTCTCTCAAAAACATGGCCAAGATGCCTTCTGTTGCTGTCCTCCTGCAATGAACCGTATACATGGGTATCACATTCGCACAAAACCTCCTAAACCCTTCTGACTCCACAAAAGAAAACGGAAGCTCATTCAACACAATCATATCATTAACAGATCTCCTAAATAACTCTTTATCATACTTAACGGCTGTGACTACACCACTACTATCACCCGCTAACATCTTCTGAGTACCACTATCTTGATAAGCTTTAAACAAGCTACATCAGTCAATATGATTCCTCATCGCACTTGTCCCAGTTTTCTTGGTATCGCAGCCAATCTCTTGGCCACAGTACAGACAATTGCTGAGTGCTTTGTCATCTTCCCTTTGACTAAAATGTTGAAACACCAATGCCCTATGAGCTTGCCTTTTCTTTGCTACCGGAGGAACCTCAGAACTTGATCTCTCTGTGGTTGTTCTCTTCTTTCCAGCAGCACGTTTTCTTCGTGATCGAATACCATCGCTAAGTATCTCATCATTATTGTCTTCACTAGATGACATCTACAACAAAAGATAAACAGAACATTTGATTCAGCATTAAAAGACAGAACATCATTTTACAAAAGACAGAACATCATTTTACAAATTGATTCAACATTTAAAGAGAATAAAGAAACAAAGTCATGAACGATTTCATCACTACCCAAGTACTTATAACACCAACACGAAACACATAAAAACTCATGAATGAACTAACCTTGAGCTAGAATGATGAATGAACTAGGAAGAACTGAAGAAAAGTGAAAATCAGAGGAAGAAGACAAGATTTCTCGGGTTGAACTGAGAGAGAAGTGAGAAGAAGATTGAGAGAGATTTGTCGTGAAGAGCCGATGTCGGGTGAGAGAGTGAAATGTTAGGTTTAGGCTTTTATACTGAGGTTTAATATCGGTTCCTGTCGGTTTTCATGTAACCGAACCAAACCGAATCAATAACCGATCAAAATTATAATTTCCTCCGATCGGTTTGTTCCTCCTAACCGAACCATAACCAAACGACCAAATTTTCGACTGGTTTTTAACTCCCAGGGCTGGTTTTTTTTCTTCCCTTATTCTAAGACACGTGTGCATATTTAGGGCTCGACTGGTTTAAACGCTGCGGGTGCGGGTGCGAGAGTTTGCGGTAGCGGACAGTTGCGGTTGGAAGCGTTACTAAGCGATTTGAACGACTGGTTTCGCGGTTAAAAATGGGAGCATTTGCGGGTAATTTATGACTGGTTAACCAGCGGGTACAATAACAGTTAAAGAAAATAAATATAATATAAAATAATAAAGAAGCTATAAAAATACCAAAACCATACTATTATTATAAAATATATAAAAAAAATTCATCATAATTTAAAAAGAAAAAAACAATAAAGCACTAAAGAATTATTCAAAACAAATAAATTTCATAATAATATGTTGATTACTTCATGAATTGAGTTCATCACCAAAAATTATATCAAGTAGAGGGACAAATTGCAGAGTGATGCTTGCTTGAACTCGTGGATCTTCGGGATTGACTTTATACATATGATAGAATTTCTTCAACATTTCAAAATGGTTTTTTACTTGAGGCCAGATCAAATCAATTCCAAACTGGTTGTTAATATTTTTAAGTATATTTTCTCTGTGAGGACTACTTTGAAGTCTTTTTCCTTTGTCTTCCGTTTGTTTCTCCACAATCATCCATTGAAGTAGTGCACAAGTCATCTCATTTGATCATTCTCATAGTGAAAGAAATCTATAGAAAAATATCATATTGAAAAATCCAAACAAAAAAGCAAACCAAATCAAAAGATGGCACACAATGTCATAATGAAAATGCAAAAAATAAAGCACAATTCCAATGGAATGAAGAAAATGCTAATCATCAAAGAAATCATTACGGGCGTCCTTAGATTGATGCTTTAAAAAAGGCAACTTCTCGTCATCAGGCAGAGCGAGAAATAAGCCTCGCATAACATCATTTGTTGCAATAAGCTGAAGAGATGCCCAATAAAGTTCTGTCATCGGAACCAGATCAGGTACCACCCTCACATGTTTGACAACAAGAGCCATGCGCTCTTCAGTTGAATTTGTTGACTGAGCTTTAGACTTTGCATTTGTCATCTGTTCCAGAATATCATTCCGCTCTTCCATAGTCGCAACAATACGATCAAGTGTCGAGTCTGAATTCTGTTTACGCTTTTTCTTACGACTTACATTTCTCACTTGAGTTTGTGTGGATGATCTCTCTTGTGATACAAATGACGGTTTCCTGTCGGCTAAATTCGGAGAATCCTCCATTGGAATTTGTGACATCCAGTCTGGGTCTTCTCTTTCACTAGGATTATTCAGATGGTTTTGCATCAGATCTTGTCCCTCATCTTCATTATCATTTGTATATTCATTGTCATTCAAGTCAACTAGTGGAGGACGACGATGTGCACCACGTCTTCAACTACAACAGTTTCATCTCGAAAGACGACATCAAGAAGCGGTATAAACCGTAGTGGATGCATCTTGAGTTTTTAAGCTTCAGGATAAGCCTAATAAACCAAAAAAAAAATTCAATAAGAAAAACAAGAATAGGTTACAAGAAATTTGAGAGAAGATGTGACTATAGATACCTTAATTTTGTCTTTCTACCAATGCTCAGGTGCATCAAGACTTCCTGTTCGGGGATTAAATCCAAGACCAGTTGACCCAAATGTGATCTTACGATATGTTTCATACTGCTTCTTTAAAATGTCAAGTCTGTTCTTAATTTTGTTCTAATTTAAAGCCAAGGGAAATTGCTTTTTAAATTCATTGAGAACATTTTGTCTCCCCTCTTCACTCAAACTTTTGCCTCTAGAATGTCCATCTTGTTTCTCTAGTGTTATCAATTATAACAACAAACAAGTCATCTCGTCCGACCAAGTGAGTTTCTATTCGGAGATCAGTAGAAACATATATTCAATTATAGAAACATAAAATATTATTTAGAAACATATAATCTTCAAGCTAGCATAAGAATAACAACACGTATAGTTGACAAAAGAAAAAAACAACACATCAAACAAAGAGATCTTGATGCCATGAACAGATGTCGACTAATTAGGCAAAAATATAACATGAAAAGTATGAAGATAACTAATGAATGAAAAAATTAAATAAAATTTTTAGGATTCTTATGTTAGTTTCTGGGTTTTTATCAGCTTGGTTGGAAACCATGATTACAATGGAGAAAGACGAAGAGTGGTGATTAGATTAGATAATGGATTAAGATAACATCATAAGTTTATATAGATTTAGATTTAAAAAAATTTAATTTTTTTTTTCTTTTTTACTAGCCGCAAACGCTTGCGGATAGGAGCTTTTGGAATTTAGCGGTTTTGAATGATGTGGAACGGTATAAAGCGGTTGCTGTGATTTTTATAAAACGCTAGAAACCGCTACCGCCCACAAACGCAGCATTTGCGGGCGGTAGCGGGAGAACCAATCAAACCCTTAATCTTCCTACTATCAAAGAAAAAACAAAACCTTTTTCCTCATTTCGCCAACTAGAATCGATTTTGTGTGTCCATTTACATTTCCGCACAGATCGGTAAGTTTCTGCGTTTCTCTCTGTTTCTCATGTATTCATATTTTGGATCCCTAATTCTATAAGATCTGTTAATCAAAACTGGTGATCGTTGTTTTTTTTATTCCGCCACAAGAAAAATGGGAATATGAATCATCGTAAATAACATTTCTGCATATATTGAAATTGGGATCAAATTTACAAACTTGGTCTTGATTTGTGTTTTTGTTTTCACATTGGTTAAAAAAAAAAGGTATGGTGAAGGAGAATGAGTACTACGAGATCTTAGGTGTTAAAACTGATGCTTCAGATGCTGAGATTAAAAAGAGAATTCGTCTGAAATCGCCCTATTGGCATAATTTTAATCTGGTTTCGCCCTTTCCGAAAATACCCCTGCAATAACGTTTTTTTTTTTTTTTTTTTTTCCGGTAGCCTTTTGCTCCGGAATAGTCTTAACTTTGGTAGATTAGTACCAGGTGTTAAGAAAACCGTTTTGATTAATCTTTAAATGGATCTTGTCCCAATGGGCCTTCAAAAGGATCCATAGTTTTGGATAATTGAGTGATTTCTTCGTCATCGTCAGATGAGTCAGAATCCATAAGTTCCTTGAGTAGTTGCTTAAGCTTGTTGGTACGTTTCTTCTTCGAGCTTGTCGATGAAGAAGGTGAATGGATTAGGTTTTCTTTGGTACTTGTGTTTGTTGGGTTTGGATGCTGAAGGCCTAGTTGTTGGGCCGTGGATATGGGTTTGGGTTTTTGGTTGAGAAATGCATTGGTATGTAGCCATTTCTCTTGGTTGACTAAGGAGCATCGGTCTTGGTTATACTTGTCCCACCATTTGACTCGAAATTCTAGAGTTAATGAATAGGGCATCTTGGGTAAAGCTGGACTAAGATTGAAATGCCAAGAGGCAATCCAAGGAATGCCCATGTCCATGTGGAAACAAATTTGGGTAAAGGATTCATGGTAATCATGGTATAATTGGGAGGAAATGGTTTTTGAGTAATAAGGGAAGGCGGTTTTTGAGACAAAAGGTGGATATATTTGATCAGTAGGACCAAACCAATGCCACCACTCATAGAACCATCCTGGAAATTGCTTAGGACAGGTTTTGTCAAAGGAAAAGAACCATGAATGGTCTCTTGGGTAGAGGTAAAAGGTGTTGAATAAGGCGTTATGGTAATCCATGTAGGTAAAACCCGGTAAATGGTAACCTGGGGTAGAGAATGGTTTGGAAACTTGGTGATGGATAAGATTCAAGTCTTGAATACTACAAACTCGAAGGAATTTGCAGGTTGAGTATTTGTTTATGGTAGGATTATGTGGGTCAGGGTAATGGGTAATTTCTACTGACTTTGTGTCAACTAAGATGAATTCATAGAACATTCGATCTCTGTTGACATTATCAGTTATCCAAAGGCTGGTTGGGTAAAAAAGGCGGTCTGTGAAGGATTGTAATTCCTTCAAAGGGATTGGTTTGGTATAATTTGTGGTCATGATGTGTTGGGCTTGGGCCTTTTGAATGTAATCTGTCTTTTTGGGTAATGGTTGGATTGGTACCGTTGGTTTTACGGCTTTTGCATAAGAGAGTGGAGGAAACTCAGCTAATGCTGAGAATTTGTTTTGAGTAGATGGATTTGAAGTTGACCCTTGCATAAATGGTTGAGACTTGATATAATCAGAAGCAGACATAGGCTTCTTTTTCTTGGAATCACTCCGTGTTTCACTCATTTTGGATATTTGATTGTCCCTGTAAATACTCACGAGTTAGGAAATCGGGTAAACAATTATTTTCTCCTTTTATATATTCTATATCAAAATCGAAAGCCGATAAAATAGCTTGCCATCTGGCAAAGATTTGTTTTGAAACTAAATTTTTAACATCTTGTTTTAAAATTTCCTTAGCTGATTTACAATCAACTCTTAATAAAAACTTTTGGTTTATTAAATCATCTTGAAACTTTGAAATACAATTGACTATGGATAAAACTTCTTTTTTAACGGTGGAGTAGTTTTTCTGTGGTCCTGTCCAGACACCTGAATGAAATCTAACTATGGACTCATGGTTATTGCCTGGAAGGGTTTGCTTAAGGATTCCTCCGAAATCTAATTCAGAAGCATCTGTTTCTACTATCATAGCTGCATCAGGATGAGGAATGACTAGGCATGGTAAAGTCCTAATCTTTTGTTTAACTTCCTGAACTAGACTAGTATGCAAACTAGACCATGGAACAGGGGTTTTTTGCAGACGTTGGAATAGAGGTTTGATAGTTTTCCTAATATTAGGAAGGAAGTCTGAAATATAATTCAAACATCCTAAAAATCTTTGTAATTGTTGTTTTTCTTTTATTTCGTCTGGGAATTTATCCGCAAACTCTATTGATCTTGATATAGGGGTTATAGTTTGTTGACATATATTATGTCCTAAAAACCTTATCTTAGTCTGGAATAAATGCATCTTTTTAGCCGAAACTACTAAACCATGATTCTTGATTATTTGTAAAAATGTATGTAAATGTTTGAAGTGTTGGTCTATTGAGTTGGAATAGATTAAGACATCATCTATGTAAACGATTGTAAATGTTGAGTAATTATTGAATATATTGTTCATTATATTCTGGAATTCAGAAGGTGCATTTTTAAGACCAAATGGCATAACATTCCATTCATAATGTCCAAATGGGACAGTGAATGCCGTCTTATACTTATCTTTTTCATCTATCTGAATTTGCCAAAATCCAGACTTCATATCAAATTTACTAAATACTTTTGCATTGTATAATCTCTTTAATATATCTCTTTTATTGGGTATTGGATATCTAATCCATTGTCATACTTCATTTAGTGGTTTATAATTGATAACTAATCTTGGAACTCCTCGTTCTTTTTCTGCTTGTTTATTAACATAAAAAGCCGAACAAGACCAAGGGGACTTGGATGGCCTAATTAATTTCTTGATTATTAAATCTTGAATTTCTTTTTTACAAGTTTCTAATAAATCATGATTCATTTGGATAGGTCTAGCTTTTGTTGGAATATTTCTTTCATTAAAATCTTTTTCATAAGGTAATTGAACTATGTGTTGTTTTCTTTCCCAAAATGCATTCGGAATTTCCGAACAAACTTGGGTAAGAAAATCATTTTCTAGTTTTTTAATTTTATTGATAACTTGAGGATTTGATAATTGTTCTTCAATTCTTTTATAGGATATTTCTTCTTGAAGATGTTGAATATGCTTTTTCTTATTAGATATTAAATTTACCGTTTTATGGATAGTATGTTGTTGTAATTCCATTACTTCTTTAGTTTTGATAGGTGATAAAAACTTAAATAATAATTTAGCACCTACTACTTTAGTTGTAATACCTTCTTGATTAACCTTAAATGGATAAATTTGAGTAAAGAAGGGGGTTCCTAAAATAACTTCTTGAGTTAAGTTTCTTACTAAAATAAATTGGTTTTTAAAACAATAACCTTTATTGCATATTCTTACATTAGGTAATTTATAGTTAACCTTTAAACTACTACTGTTAGCACCACTAAGTCTTTCGGTGGTTTTCTCATAGTATTTAGTTGGTATAAGTCCTTCTTTAATATAATTATAATCTGCTCCTGTATCTAATAAGGCTATTATATTTATTTGATAATCATGACTTATATGCAAAGTTATTTGCGTATACCATTTTTGATAGTTTATTTTGTTTATGATTTGAATATATTCATTATCATTTTCTTGCTTATCTTCTTCTTCTTGTACTTGCCTACTAGAAGAAGCTTTAGATTTTGGAGTAATATTTTCATTTTTTAAATCCTTTAATTCTATCAATGATAATTTTGCATTAATTTGAAGTTGATCTAAATGTTGCTGATTAACTGTTATCTGAAGTTCCTTTACTTGTGATTTTAATTGTTTAATTTCACTTTGCAATTCTCCCGTAGTTACTTGTTTGAATAAACTTTGAGTTGGATACTTTTGAAATATCTTGTTTAAACTAAATGGTTCGGGTGATGATAGTTGATTTTCTTGTTGAATAATTTTTTTTAATTTTATTAGATAATTCTTTTTAGTTTCTGGATCATCTATTTTATCTATGATATCTAATAGGAATTTCTTATCTACTTCTTTTGTTATAACATTTATTTGTTTACAATTGCATAAGTCATCTATCAACTCTTGAGATTCAGTTTAAGAATCACTTGAGTTTTCTATTAAATCTAGATTATTTTCATCATTAGTTTCATTACTAATATTATTTGTTTCTGAATCAGAAATAAGTAATTTGGTTAATTTATCTTGAATATCATGTTGATCTTTGAATATCTCATTAATCTTTTTTTTCATTTTACATTCATTAGACTTATGACCTGGTCGCTTACAATTCCAGCAAACTACCTTGTCCTTAGTATTCTTTGTATAACGTTTATTTTTTGCATAATATGGATTATGAGGTTTTTTAGAAAAATTTCTTTTATTGTAAAAGGGTTTTGAATAACTAATTTGTTGTTTATACTTTAAGCGTTTAACTCTAGAAGGTGGATTTAATCTTTCATAACCATATTGCTCACAGAATGAACCCATGGTTAATCCAAATTTTAACTTATCAGTTTTTTGCTTATCTTTATGGTCTTGGCATATTTGTAAACCTTCTTTTTTAACAAATGCAAATAATTGCCCATAGGTGATGTTATTCCAAGGAATAGCATCTCCATTTGAATAATCTTTTAGTTTGTTGATTACTTTTTCTGCAAAGAACGATGGTAATCCAGAGATAAACCGTTCTTTCCAAAAGGGTTGATTACAATCGTTTATTTGGAATATGTTTGCCATAAATATATCTTTATACCATTTGAAATCTCCTAAGGTTGGACACCTAAGATTGGTTAATATTAATTTTTTGCTTACTAATTCTTCTTGTGGGTTACCAATGAAATGCATAGTTATAGTATGGATTAATACTTCTATAGCGTTTTGGACTTCTACCTCTTCAAGGAAGCCATCCGCATCTTCTACTTGTTTAATTTCTACATGATTTAAAATAGAATCTTGAGTAATACGATCTAGTGCATTATCCCACCAATATTTTAATGCTCCATTAAAACCAGCTATTAATAAAACACATCCTTGTTTATCATTTAAGCCTTTTGCTTTATACGCAATTCCGGCTGTTCCCATTTCTTGGAATAAGTTCATCATTTCATATTCTGAACGACCATCTAAATTTCATTCATATACACCTTCACCGGTATATACGTTTTGTGAGAATTTATGGTGTTCTTCATATAATAAATCTGGTGGAGTATGTTTTGGATAATATGGTTTTCTTGAATTCATAAATTTATTTCTTACTCTATTAATTTCCTGATTAGTTTCTGATTCAATTGATAGGTTATTATCATCTATAGTGTTGATACCTTTACCTTTATTCATATTATCTAAACGTTTGGATATTGATTTGAGTATTTCATTTTCTGGAAATTTGACCTTATGGGTCATAGGTTTAAATAGAGGTTGTGTAATTGAAGATAATGGATGTTGAATACCATTGTCTATTTTAGGTTCCAATTTAATTTCTAATTTTGCATCAATATGATCAATTTGTTTAGCTATTGTATGTAATATTTGACTTTGATAATTATTTTGTTCATAAATTGATTTAATATCTGAAGCTATAATAGGTTCTTTATCTTCCCTATTAGCTCCAGTTTTAAAAGGTTTTGCTAGTATTTGCCTATCATTCATTTTAATTTTTAGATCTTTTAATGGAGGATGAATCGATTTCGATTTTTCCCATTAAGAGATTCCCATACTTGGCTTAAACTTGTATATGTATTAATTTCTCTAAATGGATAATCAATGTTATTAGCTATTGCATATGTTTCAAACCATATAAAGAATGGGATATTAATTTCTTTTCTATTCATACATTTATACCATTCTTCTCTATAGAAGGTGGTTAATTCTTTAGTAAACGTTTTGAAATACCATAATCGTTTCTCTTGATTATCTTCTGAATAAAAGTCCTTTTTAATATATTATTTATCAATTTCGAATTCCTTTGAGATAATATTTATTGATTTAAAATCAGAATGAGTAGGTGATGTTGGATAAAGATCAGGTTTAGGTTCTGCGATAGGTGTAGTAAAATTAATTTTTTCTTGATTAATTGATCGTTGGATAATTTTGTCCTCTGACTCGGTACTGGCTTGACCAGACCTGAATTCAGAGAAGGAAGCTCTTGACATATATGGACTAATTCTGTGTGGTAATGGTTCTCTAAAAGATCCGAATTGTAAAAGTATTTTACCATTAGTTCTTTATATAATTTTTGATATACTTTTTTGTTCAAAATTTCTAGGTGGTTGAGTAATATCAATTTGCCATTGATCTGGAATAGTTATTTCAGACCATTTTAATTGTTTAGGTGCGTAAGTCGCAGTTGGAGTACCTTTACTATGAACCGCTAAAATAGTGGTTTTACTTTTTTCATCTTGTAGTAAACATCTAGGATTAAACTCAGATGTTGATTGTTTAAAGTATACTCGGTACAATAGTAAATATCCGTGTCTATCATTTTCAAATTTCATTTCTAGTAAATGAATATTTAGAACTAAGGTATTGAGTATAGTTGGATCATGTAAACTTACTTGATAATTTGGAGCGCAATTAAAGTAAACTGCACCGTTGCATAAGTTTGATTGAACGGCTCCCAAGAGAGAGTCTTCAAATTTGAGTAAAGTCATATCCCTTAATAACATAAGAATAGGTAAATCAATACCAGTTCTTGATAATGGTTTAATTGCTATTTGGATTAAACCGAAGTGAAGATAATTAAATCCTTTTTGTTTATATTTATCTAAGGTTATTGAAGATAATAATTTAATTTCTTCAAACTCGTTTCTAAGTGAAAGAGTTTGTTCATGTTCTTTTATTGAATAAGCAGTTCTAAAATCAAAAGTACCGATTTGATAAATAATTTCTGGATTAACATGAGGTAATTGATTTTGCATAATAGATTGATTAAATGAAGTAATTTTTGACATAATTTCCCTTGAATTAATCATATGCGAAGCAGATGATCTATCTTGCTTATTTTTAAAATACTTTCTAATTGTAGATGCCATGATGACTCAATCTATATCTAGACTCATTAAGAATTTCACTAACCAAGGAATAGACTCTCAAAGCGGCTTACCAACGGTCTTACTGCCCCACGGGACTTAATGCCTGGAACACCAGCTCTCCAGAGGGTTCTAAAACTAGGGTAGTGGATCCTAAACAGATATAGTGTTTAGACTGGGTTAGGATAGAATCTAAGATTTTGAAAACATTTTAAAAATAAAACAAGGTTTCAAATCCGCTATAGCAGATGAAATCCGAGATACTATCGACGAATGAGGGTACAAATACAAAGAAGTGCAACCACACAATAAGTCGAAGGAGCCAGTATTGTCCGAAAACTCAGGGTTCCCGTTGTCTTGACTAAAGGCTTCCGCGGTAGAATGACCTTTTTTAGTTAAGACTAATTATTTCTTTTGCTTAAACGTTTTTGATTCCTTTAAAAAATCAAAACGGTTTTAGCCTACTTGGCTCTGATACCAAAATAAACAGGATCGGATAATCAGAATTTCTGATTTACAAGATCGGATAAACCGCAAGCAAAGAGCATACTTTTCTTAATTAATTAGAATAGTAATATCGGAATAGTAAAAAGAAAGACGGAAACTGGAAATAAGAACAAAATCTGGGTAAAACTTGATTTATTTCTTGAAATAGTTTACAAAATAAAGTTCAAACTTTGAATACAAAGGATGAAGTTTGAATACTAACTTAAAACTAAGGAGAAAATATTGATAGAGAGAGTGTGAAGAATTTAGAGAGATGCTCTAAATTGGCCTGAGTAGTATGAGGTCTTGGGTCCTTTTTTTATAGAGGGTTGAGGTTGATCTTGATTAATTATGGCGGGGTCATATGTCTCCTTTAGCTTTTTGTTGTTTAATTATGATTGGTTGAAGTTTTAACTAATTGATGCGTCTTGAGTAGGAGCTGAGTCAGATTCTTTGTCTTCTTGTAAGTGTCTTGATTAGGTAGGTCCCATGTGTCGGTATACGAATATAATCGTATAAAATAGGTATGCCGACACCTGTATATACAAATAGTGAAATACATATATACAAACAGTATAATACGTATATACCAACAGTAATCGTAAAACTAGTACAACTGGACATTAGTATTACTAGGTTGACTTAGGGTGGACTAAGGGTATAACCGTCTTTCTCTGCTAAAGAGGGAGATTGTGGATTATAGAGGGAGAATAGAAATTTTTGTTTTGGGGAAAAGGAGATATGAGACGTTGTCCCGATTAAAAAGGCTTACTACTTAAAAGAAGTAAGTCTCTTTTTTTTTTTTGTGTGGAAAAAATTTAAACTCTGCTTATAATTTGATAATGTAAATCAATTTTAGAACTTTTGGGGTGTAATTGTGTTTTTTTTGTTCTTTAGGCAAGGAAAGTTCATCCAGACAAGAACCCTGGAGATCCTCAAGCTGCTAACAACTTTCAGGTGAATCAAGATATGTTAAAGTGTTTTGTCACATTTCTTCACAAAATTTCTGATGATGTTTCTCACATTTTTGTTTCTTTCATGAATGAAAAGGTTTTAGGTGAGGCTTATCAGGTTCTGAGCAATCCAGATAAGCGAGCAGCTTATGATAAATATGGCAAAGAAAGAGTTCAACAGTAATAGTCTTGGTCTCTACTTACAACTTTTGGGTTAAGAATGTTGTGATTGAAGTTGGTTTTTTTGTTTTCAGGGATGCTATGGTTGATCCTGCAGCTGTATTTGGTATGCTTTTTGGAAGTGAAGTCTTTGAAGAATATGTTGGACAGCTTGCACTTGCTTACTTGGCATCAATTGAAGCTGACTTAGAATCATATGAGCCTGAAATCAGAAAGCAAATGCTTCAAGACAAGATCAAAGTACATTGTTTTTCCCTTTCTTTTTAACGTCTCATTGTTTTAGTTTACGTTTCTGAATGTTATATATGTGAGAATTGTGTGTAGGCTTTGCAGAAGGAGAGGGAAGACAAGCTCGCTGCTACATTGGAAAACAAACTTGAACAGTTTGTGGAAGGACGAACCGATGAGTTTATCGAATGGGCAAACGAAGAGGCAAAGTGGCTTTCTTCTGCCGGTAAAAAAAAAGCCCTTTTGCATTCTATCTATAAGGAAGTGAAAGTCACACACTTCATAAACTGTATATGTTTCCATTGCTTTGACTGTTTAAGGTTTTGGCGAGGCAATGATGCATACAATTGGTTACATTTAAACAAGAAAAGCCGCTAAAGAAATCGGGAAAGACAAGCGATATATGAAAGTACCGTTCTTAGCAAAATGGGTTCGTGACAAAGGCCACCATATGAAATCTCAAGTGATGGCTGCTTCTGGTAAGAAAAAGAAGCAATAAACCGAAATCTTTTGGTTTTCTAAGCAAAATCATTACTTACTTTGGATGATTTTGTTTTGATCTGTAGGTGCGGTTTCGTTACTTCAGTTGCAGGATGAAGTGAACAAGTTGAATGAACACCAAGGAGAGAACAAAGAAGAACATATTCAGAAAGCTATTGAAGCTAAAATGGATGCTTTGCTTCACTCTCTTAGGCAAATCAATGTTCTTGACATTGAATCCACTCTATCTCATGTCTGCCAATCTGTAAGATACTAAGATTCATCTTACATTATATAACCATCTTTGTAGTAATTAATCTTCTTGTTGATTTTGTTTCTCTCTCTCTCTCTTAAAGGTGCTTAAAGATCCAAGTGTTTCAAAGGATGTTCTTCGAGCTCGAGCCATAGGACTCAGGAAACTTGGAACAATCTTCCATGTGAGCAAGAACAAAAGGGTTCGTACTTCATAACTTAACATAACAGAAAATTAAAGAGTGTTGCTTTGTTTCTCTTTGAAGGGTGCTAAGAAGCCGTTCACTAGAGGATGCAGCTTGCCTCGCGAACCTTCCGTGAAACTGGATACGGGAGGTTCTTCAAAGACTACATCTTGAAACTCCGATCACCGGAATTGAAAATGCTGTCTCTTTAATCTTTTGGATATGCTCTTTGTGTTTTACTTTCCTCAGTTTAGAAGAGATTGTTTTCTAATATGAAAATTTTGTTTGTGTAGATGTTCATCTTTATTTAATCAACGATTATTACATTAAAACATTTTCGGCTCGAAGTGGCTCATCATTTGAACACCATATTAATTGTTCAAATGGAACAAAATTTATTTTTAATAATTGTTTCTCTCATAGTCATTAATAATTTATAATTGTTTGGAACTAGTGATTTGTTTGTTAAGTAAAATGCGCGTTTTATTCCCTTTCATCTTTCCGCGTTGGCCTCACAAAGCTCCAAACGTGTTCTGTAAGATAACAAATACAGAGACGTTTTGAATTTCCTAGTTTAGTCCTTCTTAAAATCTAAAGTTTCATTTCACACCCCAATCTTTATTTAGATACATTTTCAAACTGTCTTATTTACCGACTTCACTCCGTGTGTCATTCGACATCGTTAGCCTTACGTCACTTAATTACGCTAAAACTTAACGACTTCAAAACAATAAGTCAAACCGTAATGTTTGGTTTTACTAAACCGAAAACAAATCAAACTGTTCCATTTGCTAATCCTGCATCTGATAGAAGAGTGTTGCTCATTAGAAGAAAAAAAGAATACTGTACGAAATATACAAATGATTATGAAAAAAACTAACATAAAATAAACTTGATTTCAGTTGGTACGGTTTATGGATCCTTAACCGGTAACACGTCGTTCGGAATCTAACGGCGTTAAATAAAACCGTCAGAAAAGACTTGTATTTCGTCTCTTTCTATGGGAAACAATGAACAAATCATAGAGCTCTGCTCATTTTTCCTCATTCTTCAAATCCACCGCTCTCGCTATGTGTAAACAGTCTTTTTTTTTAACTTTCCGGCGACGATTTCCGACTTCCGAGTTCAGGTTTGGTGTTCGTCACTTTCATCTCAGCTTTTGTTGAATTGTTGTTAATACTTGATTTTGTTCTTAGCTACCGAATTTAGGGTTTTAGTTTCTATTTTGGGTAATCTCAACTTCAATTGCATGTTTCTTGGCCCTAATCTTGGATCTCTTTAATGTTAGTTATGTGATATTTGTTGATATGCCCGATTCAATTGCTATTTCTGGCGTCCTGAGAAAATTTTATCATTTTTGGATTTTCGTAGTGAAGATAGTCATGAAATTTTCACTTACCTACAAGTTAGTGAACAAACGAATTACTCAATTTGATTCTCTCTTTATTTGATCCCAAACCTTGTATTGAGTTTTCATTTTAGTTCCTATGCTGTTATTACCAACTTTGTTTAACTTGGCCATGGCCAGTTTAAGTTATTGCGTGGATGATTCATAAGCTCTTGTCGATGGTGTTGGTGTTAGTCCTTTTAAGTTTTAAAGGATTTATAGTCATAATTGAATCTGATTGAGCTCCTAAAATTTTGTTTTTTCGAAGGTTTTGAGGTGTTCTACTGTGGTTTTATGCGTCAAAACAGCTGACTCGGAGTGTCTTTTTGCGGTGCTTAGTAGTTTCCACACTCTTTTAGCTATGGGGAATGCTTGTTGTGTTGCTGCTCGAGACAAAATGGTAGTGCCTAATACATCAGCAGTCGAGAATATGCAAAGAAACAATGTGAGGTATTCTCCTAATTGGAGCTTCCGATGGGATAATAGAGGACGAGTGGCAGGTGAAGAGACATCTCTAAGTTGGTTATCTGATGGGATCAGTCGTAATGATGGGTCTGATGTCAAATCCGAATCTGCATTTGTATCATTACAAGGGTCCCCTTTGCATAATTTTCAGACGCAATCATGGCCGAAATCTCCTGCTTCGGGTAATAAATTCCGGCCTTTTAGACATATGCAGTAGATTTTTATTGCTTATTGGCAAAACCTGTTTGATTTGTCAAAAACTGTAGATTTTGAGGGGAAAATAATGTAGGTTCCTTGTTTTGACCCGCTTGGAATTTAGGACTACTTTTCTACAAAACCTGTTCATGAGCGAAAATGACATTGATATGTCTGTTAACATAAATTGTTTCTCTTGTTTACTTCTTGGCTTGCTTCTCATTGGCCTCCATTCATCTTGATCTTTTAAACTATGACTTTTCCATGTTATGACATCACGTTTTTGTTGTGGCAGATCAATCTTTTTCAAGAATTGCATCCAATGACACTGTCTCTGAACAGGTAAAAAGTTTTATCTCACTGCTAGCTATATATCTCCCATGTATCCCCGTTAATATGATCTCTATTTTACTGTCGTTGATTACTCAGAAAACAAATGATTCAGTTGACCCTGCTTTTTATCCATCTCCTGCAAAACTGTCATTAGCTTCTCAACCATCATCCTTCTCAGCGTCACCACTGTCGTCCCAGAGCCACTTGCCAATGCCGCCTGCAAGTTCATCGACATTAAAGCTTACATCGCGCCCTCGTCTATCAAAGCAAGTCTCGGATCGTCAAATCTTGGGATTTACCTCACCGAGCAGAAGCTCAGCAACGGAAGAAAGGCTGGGGAATGAATCTCAGTCTGATGGTTGGTCCATGCAAGCCTTTTCTGAAATGATGGCGTATTCTCGCAGAGAGTCTTGCTCTTATGATAATGAGTGCTTTGGGCTTCGTCGTGACAAGTTAGACCATCATGGAAACAAAAATTCCAGTGATCAGCAAAACTGTGGCGCTTGCTCAAGATCTTTGTCTGAGAAATCTTTGTTGAGTAGCCAAAAGATCTTTGCCACTAATGAGCTCTCTGTAGCTGCGATTCTAGCTTGTGGGCACGTCTATCATTCTGAATGTTTAGAGCAGATGACACCTGAAATCGATAAATTCGACCCTCCGTGTCCCATCTGCACATTGGGTGAGAAGAAAACATTCAAGCTGTCAGAAAAAGCATTAAAGGCAGATTTAGATATGAAAGCTAGAAACAACAAGAGACTAAGAAACTGCGCTGTGGACAGCGATGACTTTGTCATGTTTGATCACAACCACAAGTCAGCAATGGCAGCAGCAGCAGGATACAAAGGTAAAGCCCCAAATCTGATATCGAGTTCAAGCTTAAGGAGCTATTCCCCAAAACCTTTCCTTGCAAGACACTTTTCTTACGGGTCTAGAAGTAACAGTAGTAAATCCCCAAAAGAGAATCATTCTGCGAGCTCTCTTAGAAAGAAAGGCTTCTTCTGGACCAAATCTATCAAACTTTGAAAACTGTAAGCATCTCAATATGAATATGAAGCTTAGGACTCAGATGAAGGAGTCACACAAGTGAAAACTTTATAATTGTTTGAATCTTGTTGCAGATTCTGTGGTGCTGTTTCTCTTCGTAAGCTAGGACCGAAGTCAACGTTACGGATGCTTATCAAAGGTACACACAAACATGTTTATTTGTGTGTATGTCATAGAATTTTCTAAGTAGTCTCAACAAAATCTTTCTTCCATCATTTTGTTTTGTGCATTCCCAACTTTTGACACTTGTAAATATGATAATTATAATAATACAAGGTTAAAATGATCCACTGTGCACAGGCCCGGAGGGTGTGTGAGTTGGGTTAATTATATATTTTGTTATATATATATTAACCGAATGCTATACTAGTACAAACTATTTCTTCCATACATAAATATTTTGATACAATTTTTCTAATAGATGTAGACTTTTATTTGTTTATACAAAAGTTTCGATTCAAAGCCAATCTTACTGTTCCAAAAAGAAGGTTAATAAAAGTAGTAAAACCGAAAGAAGAATTGTAGTATGATGTAGTGAACTAGATTGTGTTATGTATGATCCAACTTCCAAGGTTCGTTTGTTTAGTGCATTAGTTTACAAATGCAAACTTTGCAATTGCGAATCAGCTCGTAACATTTGGTTAATTTAAGAATTTAAACATCGAAAGACTGACCAAGTAAGTTATATTTCTTTAGCGGTTGTGATCGAATCCATATCCATTACAGAACACAGAAAAACAGTGTACGTAAACGATAACGTTGTTCTGTCGAATTTATCAAAAAAGAAAAAAACGTTATTATGTCAGATTCGTGACGTATTCATATCAAAAAGCACACATGATACGTGGTAGTCTTTTTCTATCCGTGCGTGTCAAAACATTTCACATTAAATACGCCACGTCTCATAGCCATGCAGATTAACATCTCTAATATATATATGAACACTTGTTCCAACCTCAACCCAATTGAGAATATCTTATACATACATAGTCACTCAAAACTTATCATAAACAAAAAAGAGTTGTTTACAATGACGTCATTTCAGGACGACCAAGGAAACCCACTCCATCTAACAGACGCACATGGGAACCCGCTTGAGGTCACTGATGAATTCGGGAACCCCATGTACGTTACCGGTGTCGCCAGCTCTGCCCCTGCCTATAAGCAGAGTACAACTGGCGACATTGGCGAGCACCCTACTTCAACTTTTGCAGAAACACATCCGGTTGCTACCGGTGCGGCAGGAGCTGCCACCGCTGGTACGGCTGCAACTGCCACGGGGCAGGAACACCATGACTCGCTTCAAGAGCATCTTCGTCGGTCTGGAAGTTCATCTAGCTCTAGCTCGGTAAGATTCTCATTCTCATGCATGCATGTATATATTCTAAATGGTTTCTTGCATGGATTGTTTTTATCATGTCTTTATATGATGTTGAAATAGGAGGATGATGGGCAAGGAGGGAGGAGGAAGAAGAGTTTAAAGGAGAAGATTAAAGATAAGTTTGGTAAGCACAAGGAGGAACATACTCCAAGCACCGCAACAACCACCGGACCTACCACCGGACCCACCACCACCAGTACTACCACAACTACCGGAGCTGGCGTGGACCAACCCCACGAGAAGAAGGGTTTTATTGAGAAGATCAAGGAGAAACTTCCGGGCCATCATAACCACCCATGAACACGAGCATCACGTTAATGTCTATATATGTATATAACGTTTGTTTCGATTCCATGAATAAATAAATAGCTTGCAATTTCAATTATGTCGATTTATATAGTGTAATGGGTTTGTAGTTTGTTAATCATGTTCTCTTTTTATTTATAAGAAGAATTGTATTTTGTTGGTACTTTTAAACCGATTGAAAACGGTCAAAAATTCAATAATTAACTCTGTAAAATAAACTGTGTATGGAAAAAAATATGGTAAACGAATACATTTGTTATTAAAAAAACTAGTATCAAATGGTGATTCTGTATCATCATATCTTCTTGAATTATAGTTTTTGTTACGTAGGATGAGCTAAAATATAATTTGAGTAATTGGTTTTAAGTTTTTGCATGCGCCTAGTATATTGGCTTCATTTTTACATTAATTATTACTTGATCATAATTCATAAGTGAGAATCAAGATTCAAAGGTTGGTTTAAGTTGTCGCATTCAAACCATTTACATCCGATTTTAGTTATAATTTAATTAGAATATGTTAGGTTTTGGTTATGTTTGATTTTAAAGATCAGTTTAAGAATTTTGTATACCTTTGTCACTAGTTTTGTTTTCTTACGTCACCTTTATCACTAATATTAAAAAGAGAATGAAAATAACCAGACCAAACAATATTATTATTAAAATAAAAATGTGATTCAGGATCTGTAATAATAATATTTTCTTAATAACATCTTAATATTTCTTTTTCTCCAAACGTTTGAGAGTCACCAAGATAATGTCAAACAGATATTTAATGACAGTATTCTCCATGAGAAGATCTTCTGCTATCGATTGGTTATCTTTTGGTATCATTTGTTTGGTTGTTGACAAATAATGACCACACGTATTCGTCTTGGTTATTGAAGCATCAACTCCAACGTTTAAGGCATTATAGTCCTTCGCGGCCAAAGCTTTGAGAGAAGAATCAAGACTGTTAAAGACATCTTTGTATAAATATGCGCATTTTTGATACGCAGAACATAACTCCTTGGACGCGTTGATGCTTTTGAATATTACTGCGAATAGTGTTACATGCATCTGCGTATCTGAAACTTTTTGATTCTCATAATTGATCACAAATTTGGCGAGACCAGAAATATCCAATGTTGAAATTTCAGGAGTTGGTTTTAGAACCTCAAAACAAAGTGTCGAATTGACTCCTTTCTTTGTGCAGATTGCGTTGATCTCACCTTTTGTAACCATCATACTTAATCTTGCATATGATGAGACAACAAAAAGGCTTAAAATCACTATAAGACCCAATGAAAAGTTTTTACTGACGTATGCAACCATTTTTTCTTGTTCCAAATGTTTGACAACTTATGTGAGATTTATATATGCTGAAACATATCTTCAATGTTTTCGTTTTTTTTTGGGAAGTTTAGTATGCCAGTTATTAAAATAACATTTTCCATTTATGTCAAAATATTTTCTATCAACAAATTTGGGATGATTGGCACACAATTATCATTTTTAGGTAGTAATTTTTTATGGTAAATAACACCAAATATAAAAATATCTAATTTAGGTGGTGAGACTGTGTAGCTGTAACTTTTTAAGAAAATTTTGGAAGTTTAGTATGCCAGCTATTAAAATAATATTTTCATGTTATTCAAAAAAATTAAATTAAAATAAATTTGGGATGATTGGCACAAATTTTTCATTTTAGGTAGTAATTTTTTTATGGTTAATAACACCAAATATAAAAATAGCTAATTTAGTGAGTGGGACTGTAGTTGTAATTTTTAAAGTAAATTTTGGAAGTTTAGTATGCCAGCTATTAAAATAATATTTTTCATATAAGTCAAAGTTTGAGAAATGCACTATAGTTTAGAGAGCATTAGGAGAATAGAATACTATTGTGATCAAATTGAGTTATGAGTTTAAATCTAAACTTATGAAAATTCTCATATATCATAAGATTAATTAGGATTAATAAAAATATAAAAGAATTATCATGTGAAATCATAAGCACAAAACAAAGTTAAGAGTTTATGTAAATGTCTTATAGAAACCGAGATTTGAGATTTAGAGAGTAGTAGGAGAATACCACAATGAAGAAATATGTATATTGATATATATATATATATATATATATGAAAAGACCAACCCATAAATTAGATATTAATTTATCTATTTAGAGAAGACAATAACACTCATCTTTTATAATATCGTATAATTATCAAATTATTGTCACCTGACCATAATATCTAATTTATGCACTCTTAAACTATTGTATATTATCGTATAATTATCAAATTATTGTCATCTTTTCATGAACTCCACTTCTGCATCAGTTGACTTATGTTGCATTTTCTTCTTTCTTCCTCTTAAACTTCTCTTCATTACTTCTTATGTTCTTCACTTTCCTTATTTCCAATCGCTTCTTCTATTTTTGTACCAGAGTTCCACGATTCTTAGCGAGATTTCTCTTTCCCGATTCGAAAGTTCTCTTTCCCAATTCAAAATTTCTCTTTTTTTCTAAATCTGAGTGAAATTTCTCACATTCGCAATAGATAAAGCACCAAACCAAATCCTAGAAAAAGTAAGATTTTGTTACACGGATTTCTCTATAATCCAGTAGAATCTTGTGATTTAGATAAGATTAAGAACAGAAACCTTTAGATAAACCCAGGAATTTCTCTATAATCATGTAAAATCTTTCTTTGCAGACCCATCTCTTGAGTCTCAAGAGAGATATGTTGAGTGGGATACCTCAAGAAAAGCTTCTCGTGTGATGGATAAAATGGGGTACGATAAGTCCAAAGGACTTGGCGAAAAAGAGAACAGGATAATGGAACCTATTGAAGCAAAAAGTCTTCGAAAATACAAGGGACTTGGCTATATCGACTTAGAAGATTTAGACCCTACACTCCAGTCACCAGTTCTTCCAAACCACTGGTCAAACAAAAAAGAAGACCAGCATATACTACAGTCAGGGCCGGCCCTATGTCTTAGAAGGACCCAAGCTGAAAAAAAAGAAATGGGCCATTTCTCTTAAAATGGGAAAAGAGAGCCTCTATGAAAATTACTAGAATGCAAAGGAATGACTAAAATAGGAAAAGGAAAGGCTTAAAATCTAGGAGAAAGACAAGACGAAGGTCCAAAAGGAGGTGGCTAGATAATTTTACCCAGAAGACCTTTATCTAAAGGACCACACCACCATATGAGGCTCTTTTTGGCAAAATAATAAGTGAGGCTTTAATTGTTGCAAGCAGTTTAATCGGGATCAATTATTTTCATCCATCAAGTACAATACCAACACAGACAAAAAGTGATCACATATAGATATAGGTGACACCGCTCTATTAGCATTAAAGAGCCAAGATTTCACTAGGAAAACAAAACAATGCTTAAAACCCTAAAACCAAATATAATCTACACAGAGGGTATGTACAAAGAACCTCTTTCATATAATTGTTTAGTCTGACGATATCTTCCTTGAGTGACCCACGGTTTTCTGAATCTGCATCAGTTCTATAGCTCATGTGTGTCTCTGAGTAATCTGACTCAAACACTTGATGCTCATCCTGATCTGTTACTTGGGAGCGTTTACATATGTAGAAAGACGGGCTCTCATGGACCTCACGGGCAATGGATGAGCATCAAGTTTCAGCAAATTGATTAGCAATTAGAGAAGTAGCAAATCCCAAATGAACTGTCATGACATCTTTATTCTTTAGCATTTGATAGAAACAGAATAGCCATGCCCTTGATACTTTAACAGGCTTCAGAATCTTTGATTCTTCATCATGATCAATAAAGAATCACTGTATTTTTTGCTTTGTGCATCTTGCAAGCTCTCAAAAATCAGGTTGCTAAACTTCAAAACCTTGGTTAGCTACTTAATTAGACTTCTCTAGTCCTAGACCTAGTTCTTCAATCTTCTTGAAATAGAGAGAATCATATAAGTCAAAATTGTCATAAAGCCAATTTAACAGTTTTTACTAAAAATAAAAACATACACTAATTATAACTGACTCAACCAGAACCAAACACAATAATAAAACTAGCCACAAGTATAACAACTCATCCTGTCTCTCTTTCATGCCCTTTTTTTCTCTCGATCTTTCTTCAACCACAAGCAACCCAAAAATCTCGTTTCCTTTCATCCTATCATTATTTTTCCTCATTCTCCTCTCTTTTTCTCTCTTTCCCCTCATGAAGGAGGGATGGAGATAAGAAAGAAACCAAATTTACCTTTGTATTCTTCTTCCAGACCCTTCATGACTCTCCTCTTCACCATCTTCCTCTTCTTCTTAACCAACCTAGCTTTAGCGGTTGCCATCGGTAACGGTCCAACCGCTGCTTTTAAACCAGCAGATGACATTCTCATTGATTGTGGAAGCAAGTCTTCATCCAAAACCTCTGACGGTAGAGTCTTTAAAAGTGACTCAGACACGGTTCAATATATAGAAGCTAAAGATGATATTCAAGTCTCAGCTCCACCTTCAAATAAACTATCTTCTTCTCTTTACTTAACCGCGAGGATCTTTCACCAAGAAGCCATTTACAAGTTCCATTTGACTCGACCTGGTTGGCATTGGGTTCGTCTTCATTTCTGTGCTTTCCCTAATGACGAGTTTGATCTTCAAAAAGCAACTTTCTCTGTTTTAACAGAGAAATATGTTTTGCTTCATAACTTTAAAGTTAGTAACAAAAACAATGATAGTCAAGCTACTATTCAGAAAGAGTATCTTGTTAACATGACAAATGCTCAATTCGCTCTTAGGTTTAAACCTATGACTGATTCTGCAGCTTTCATTAATGGGATTGAACTTGTTTCAGCTCCAGATGAACTTATCTCTGATTCAGGCACTTCTCTTTTCCCGGTTAACGGTTTTTCGGGTTTGTCTGATTACGCGTATCAATCTGTTTATAGGGTTAATGTTGGTGGCCCCTTGATCACGCCACAGAATGATACATTAGGAAGAACTTGGACACCTGATAAAAAATACTTGAAAGATGTGAATCTTGCTAAGGATGTCAAAACGACACCTACCGCGATCGAGTATCCTCCTGGAATTACACCGTTGATTGCGCCACAGACGGTTTACGCAACAGCCGTAGAAATGGCTGATTCTCATACCATTGATCCTAACTTCAATGTTACATGGAACTTCCCATCAAATCCAGAATTTCACCACCTCATTCGTCTTCATTTCTGTGACATTGTTAGCAAATCTCTTAATGACCTTTACTTTAACGTTTACATCAATGGAAAGACTGCAATTTCTGGACTTGATTTGTCTACTGTAGCTGGTGATATCTCTGCTCCTTACTATAAAGACATTGTAGTGAACTCTACCCTTATGAAATCTGAGCTTCAGGTTCAGATTGGTCCTATGGGAGAAGATACTGGGAGCAAGAATGCGATCTTGAATGGAGTTGAGGTTCTGAAGATGAGCAACTCTGTGAACAGTCTTGATGGAGAGTTTGGAGTTGATGGTAGAAGAGCAAGTATGGGGAAAGAAGGAATGGTTGCAACCGCGGGATTTGTAATGATGTTTGGAGCTTTTGTAGGCCTTGGAGCTATGGTTTATAAATGGAAGAAGAGACCACAAGATTGGCAGAAGAGAAATAGTTTCTCTTCTTGGTTGCTTCCAATACACGCAGGTGATAGTACTTTCATGACAAGTAAAAACGGTTCTCACAAATCCAACTTGTACAACTCTGGTCTTGCCCTAGGACGCTATTTCTCTTTATCAGAGCTTCAAGAAGTCACAAAGAACTTTGATGCATCAGAGATCATTGGTGTTGGTGGATTTGGAAACGTTTACATTGGAACCATTGATGATGGAACTCAAGTTGCTATCAAACGAGGTAATCCACAGTCAGAGCAAGGGATCACAGAGTTTCATACAGAGATTCAAATGTTGTCTAAGCTTAGACATAGACACTTAGTCTCTTTGATTGGTTACTGCGACGAGAACTCAGAGATGATTCTTGTCTATGAATACATGTCCAATGGTCCTTTCCGAGACCATCTCTATGGTAAAAACTTATCTCCTTTGACATGGAAACAAAGACTAGAGATTTGCATTGGAGCAGCTCGTGGACTTCACTATTTGCACACAGGAACAGCTCAAGGGATTATTCATCGTGATGTCAAGTCCACAAATATTCTTCTTGATGAAGCTTTAGTTGCTAAAGTTGCTGACTTTGGTCTCTCTAAAGATGTTGAATTTGGACAAAACCATGTCAGTACAGCTGTGAAAGGTAGTTTTGGATATTTAGATCCAGAATACTTCAGGAGACAACAACTTACAGACAAATCAGATGTTTATTCATTTGGTGTTGTTCTTCTAGAAGCTCTATGTGCAAGACCAGCTATTAATCCTACGCTTCCAAGGGAACAAGTGAACTTAGCTGAATGGGCTATGCAATGGAAACAAAAAGGGTTGCTAGAAAAGATCATAGATCCTCAACTTGTTGGCAATGTGAATCCTGAATCTATGAAAAAGTTTGCAGAAGCTGCAGAGAAGTGTTTAGAAGATTATGGTGTTGATAGACCAACAATGGGAGATGTATTGTGGAACTTAGAATTTGCTCTTCAGCTTCAAGAGAGTTTTTCTCAGGGGAAAACTGAGGCTGACGAGGTTGAGACCGATAAGCCCGTGGCCGCTGCCGCTATGCCAGCTTCACCTGCTGCCACCACTGCTGCAGCAGCTGAACGTCCGGTTACTCAGAGTGATCAAGAGAAGGATGACTCGGCGGTGGACCAACACTCTGGAACTGCCATGTTTACTCAGTTTGGTAACCTCAACGGAAGATAATAAACTGATGAAGACTTTGCACCAAGAAGGAATTGATCTTCTTTATGGTAATTGGATTTGTTGTATAATTTGTGTTGTGTTTTTCATTTTGTTTTTGGGGTATTTGAAATGTATTTTACGGTGGTGGATAATGCATATGTATAACTAAAGTACTCTTGATGCATTTATCCACTGATCCTCCCCTGTTATAGGTTGTTGATACTTAGGTTACAAAATGCAAATTTCTAGAGTCTCTGTATGTGAAACTTCTCATAACCAACCTGACTCGTTAGTCTAATAGTGTATAAACTTTTCATAATTGAAAAGTAGCAGAGAAAAAGATTTCTTCAAAACAAAAATAGATAGTTTGATACAAGGGAGCTCTTACAGTTAGTGAAAACATTACAGAATCTCTGAAAGCAAAGATTGCTTTCTATTTGAGTTTCCTGGAGCACCTTCCTTCTCCAAAGGATCCTGTTCTAGTAAATATTTAACAATCTGAGTAGTTTCTTCCCCATCAAAGAATCCCTAATTCAAACTTGTAATTCTCGAGACACGAATTCAGAAAGTAGAAAGTTAGAAAATATAAAATTCTTTAAAAAAAGGAGGAATGATTTAGGGATCAGAGTTATATATAGCCTATGCAACTCTTTTCTTCTTCTTGCTCACCATCATGGGATTTTCAATCTCCATGATATCATCATCTCCACTGTCGACGTTCTCTGCTTCTTTCTTATGATCATCCGGCTGGATTTCGGTGAGTCTTCTCTTCTTAGAAGCATTCTCAGATCCTGTGGAAATCTCTGTGACATCAACAGCGTCGTCATTGTTTGATGTTGATGCATTGTTTGATGTTGATGCACTCTCGCCGTTGGTAGCTGGAGATGGTGTCCATCCAGATAGTACCATTCCTTCAGGTTCTTTTTCCTCGTCAAATTCTTCCCTGTGACAGAAACAGAATAAGCAAAGGGTGCATAAACCGTCTGCTATTTTCAGGATCCTAGGATGATGTCTAATGATTACCCATCTTGAAAGACGAAAACTTTCGTGATTTGGATGAAATTGACAAGTTTAAGGATAAGTCAATGGTAAGATTCCAAGAAACCAAACTAATATTGAAAAGGGATCCAAAAGGTAAAAGAAATAAAAACCTGTGCTTGACATTTATCTTGCAAGATAGCTCTTGTTGAAGATCTTCAACGGTGAGAATGCTTCCGTTTACAATGGGAGAAGGAAGTTCTGATAGAGACTGAAAAAGAAATACAAGGCTGTGAGAAATTGCAATATCTGAACCTGTGTTGGAAAGACATATTTAGAAAAATCGAGACCAAACCTTCTCAAGATTCGCATTGTAGTTTGCAACCATAATATCATCAAGATCATCACCAACTTCATAAAGAAGTGAAGCCCCGTGCATAATCAACGGTAGGTTCATTCCAAGCTTGGCTTTGACAATTTTATCAACTAGATCCCGTAGTTTTGATTTTTGAGTATTGATCTCAAGTACTAGAGGAGTCTGTAGATATAAAAGAAGAAAACCCAAATGACTCATAATGCAAGGAAGATTACAGAAAGAAGGCTAAACAGAACTAGTGTTTATACCTCAGAACAGACATAGCAAGATGGATTAGGTTCATATGGCTCGATTGGCATAAGGAGCATCTTTCTGCTTGGGTGTTCTAAGCAATACGTCATTCTAGAAAGAGACATTGAGAACCAAAAAAAAAAAAAAAAAATATAGTAAGTACTCTACAATCTATTGAAATACCGTGAAATAAGATTTCAAAGTAACAAACCTGAATTTGTCCGCATCCTTATTCAGCACTTTGATTGCTTCAATAACAATCAAACCAGCAACAATGGCATTGGTCGTAGCAACAGCATGAACAATGTTTCCAGCAATACCTTTGGCTTCAAAAAGACTATGCAAAGGGATTCCGAAAGACTCAGCACGGATATTCGCAGCAGCAGTGACAACTTCTACAGCTAACTGATCATCTTTGTCAAAAGTAAGGTGTCCTATTTCCTATGGCACCATATAGACAAAACCATCAATTAATCAGTACACTAAGAATAATATATAGTAGGGGAGAATTCACAGAAAGGACTACACAGACCTTCTTTCTCTTGGCAAAGAACAACTTCAATGCTTCTACAAACACTAGAGAATTCTGCGTTAGACCCCACAATTCCTGTGGATTCTTCAGGCCAAGCGACGACATGGCAGAGACAGTTGCATCGCCATCAGTAACAGAAGAATTCTGAATGCTTCCATTTTGTTGAGTCAGACTTTCAGGCAAGACTTCCTTACTGTAAATAGGCCTTGGTCGTCTACGATTTTTCCATGTCTCCTCATTGGACAAAGCCACTTCAATGTTAGAACCAAACACATGATCATATATCTTTCTAGCATACTGTTCAATATCTTCATCTTCTGCACGCTCGAATACATCTTCTGTTTCTTTGGATGAGCTTGCAGAGTTGTTGGAACGCACGTTAAGATCATTATCTTGATTCTTGTCGCCAAACAACTTTGCAAAGAGCAGATCTTTTGCCCACACGATACAGTGCACAAACTGTAGAATCAATCCACAATTTATAGGCACATCAAAAACATGCACTATGACTTAGGATTAAGATTATGCCAGATAAGATATAACTACTCCAAGATTCACAAAGTTTAGAACGAACAAGACAATTTTAATACCTTAGTTGGAGTGCTGGTTATTGTACACACAGGATATGTCTTTGGAGTAGGTTTGGTTTGGCACTCATAACATTCTGTCTTTCCCTTTATATGTACAGTTACCTAATCCAAACAAGCAAACAAGCAGTATAAAGTCAGATAGAGAGAAATGCTAACAGTTAGGCCATTCAAGCCTAGCGCTTTAGTCCAACTAATCAATAGATTTTGCTCAGGGAAATAAGAACTGAAAGACCAAAGGGCAGGCGGAATAACCTGTCCTAGGAAGCCCGTTGTCCCGCTTTCTACAAGAGGAACCTCAGACGCGAGACAGAGGCGATTCACATGACGCCTTGCGTCCAAGTTGTCCAGTCCATTCAGAACAACATCAAATTGCTTGAAAAAATCAACGTCAAACTCGGGATTCTTCACATTTGCATGGTATGATTTAATATTAATGTGAGGCCTAAATCTCAAGACTGCATCTCTGGCAACCTGATGATACAGTAAAAAATACATTTAACTATTATGAAGTGGAATTCCCTTAGACTGAGCTCAAGCAAAAATTACCTTAGCCTTGGACTGCCCAACATGTGAACGACGGAATAAAAATTGCCTATTCAGGTTACTGACTTCAATAGTGTCCATGTCAATCTGTAACACAAAGAGAATCAGTAACTTAATCACGGATACCATAAAAACTAATCTTATAAGTCACTGATCTATCATTCTCTAAATCCAGAAGAAACCGCAAGTAAAACTCGAATCTTTCTCTTGGGTTCCGAGAACAATAAGTTAGTCATGGAACAATCTTTCCCAAAATTGAACCAGTAGTAGTTCAGTGCCTATCCAGAGCCTTAGAGTTACACTAAACCTATCGTCTATACAAAAGTCCTACTAGATATAAACCACGCATATCAAAATGCTCAAAGATGTAATCTTCAAAGTCATAGTAACAACTACTATTGTGATTAGTAGAGTCCCGATGTGATCTCATGAGCCATGTAAATAAAAAAGCTCAAAGATGTAGAAATTTTCAAATCAACAATAACATCAAAAACCCTAAAACTAAAGTCAGATCCTTTAGGTTTATAAAGGCTTGAACTTTCGCTCGTGACCCAGAATGAAGAAGAAATCACAACTTATGAATACTGAAACTAACGAAAACAGAGAAGGAAAAACAAATTGAGAAACTTACAATATGAATGTCTTCGAATCCAGAAAGAGCAAGGGTCTTCAGTAATTCACAGCCAATCCCACCAGCTCCAACCATAAGCACTTTCGCGCCCTAAAACCCAATACAGGAGAATTCAAAAAGCTTCGATTTTTAAAACCCAAACAAAAGGGTAGCTTAAGGGTATCTTCAAAGCTTACTTTAATTGCAGATTGTTGTTGTTGAGTAGCCATGGCGGAGACGAAGCAAAACGTTTACGCGACGGTTCGGGTTCAGAGCAGAAGACGGCGAAATGTAAGATTGGAAAAAAAATTGAAGCTTTTTGTGAGGCTAATGTTTAAAAAATCGAAAGGAATTTAGGAATTGAAAAGTAATAGAGAAGGTAGAGCGAATTTTGATTTCTAGGGTTTATGATGTGGGAGGGATTTGGGAAATTTGGAACAAGGAGGAGTAAAGGAAAGAGACGGCTCTTTGGAAAAAAGACTCACGTGGGTCTTTTTGTAAATTTCCTCTTTCGAATATTTAGTGTTAGTTGACTTTAATATACACTATCAATTACCAATAGATTCCAAGGCCAATAATTTAATTACAAGATTTTCATATAAATGTCGATACATCTTCTTTTTAAAATTCAATTTTCCATAAATATCGTTACATCTTCTTCATTAAATTAGTATATAGTTTCATCGGACCCAATTCATTTTTTTTTTTGAGATTTTGATAAATACAAGCTAAGATACTCTTGTATGCAATAATATTCTTCTAAGAGGAAGAGTTCAAGCCACTAAAATATAATCAAGCATAAAACTGTTTTGAATAACACTATATTTGATATAAGTTTTACAAATGACTGATTGAGTAACATGAGATTTTTCATAAATTCTTGATTCAATAACATAGAATTTGAGAAAATAATTATAAATCATTAGTTGAATAACATATGATTTTAAGAGAATATCAAAATCCCACTAAATCATCATTCTAATCCATCCCCTAAATCTCCAAACTTCATAACTTGGTATTCTTTTTAATTATTTTTAATGGGCTTAAATTAATTTTTACTTTTGGTTTTAAATTACTAGGATCCGCTCTGGGAGCAACCAGTTTATAGGAATACACTTTATTTTGTTGTTGCTCAGGCTAATATGTCCACTCTATAGCTTGTCGAGCCATATAAGGGTTAACAATAATTTCAAACATTACAATTCATGTTTCATTCACGAAATGGATTTGCTTATTACATGCTTTTTGATGGATGTGAAGATGGCTTTCGTATCCGACAAGTTTTTAAACTTATTAATTAAGATATCATGAGCAGAGAGGCTTGTGTTCTCGAGTTTATTGGAGAAAAATATGAGAAAATCACTATCAAAACACAAGTAGATAATCTAGTGATTTTCTCATATTTTTCCCAATAAACTCGAGAACACATTTACAGATACTGGAATTGGGGCCAAGAGTTACTTATGTGTGATGATTAAACACTTTTTCCCTGAGGCTTCAACAAGCTTTGGCGTAATTTCATTAAAGGACAATGTGCTTTTGATCAACACGTCATTCAAAGGAACCCTAAAGGAGCTGCAGAATTTTCTTGGAACATAAGGATGTATGGATCAAGGTTAGTTACGACAATGTGTTGGTAAGGTCCCTTATATCCTTCTGATCTCTATCAAGTGGGAGACTTAAGTAAGAGATCGCAAATTATGAAAAAGAAAATTACAGTAGACCTCTAAATTAAAAAAGATGAGAGATCAATACACAAAGTTCAAAACAGTGTGGCTAAATAAACATTAAAAACATGCAACACTAAGCAAAACCAATTAAATACAAAGCCGAGAGAGTATGGACATTAACAAACTGTCACCAAAATAGACAAATGCATGAAACCTCCCAAGTAACTCAACAGCTACAACTGAAGACAAACATTTCAATGGAGATAAATGTAAGAACATTTCTATTAGTGTGGCCAATGTATTAACAGTTTAATAATTAAAGTTTAAGTTCTTGTTAAAGTTTATAGTTCTAATACATAAAAGACGATATCGTGATGGTTCGGTCTTGGTTAAAGAGTGTTAGAATTGGGTGTATTGATAACCCTTTCCTCTTACCCAATATATGATAATATATTTTTCTCATTAAATTATACATATATATATATATACATATATGTATAATATAAAATTGTAATTAAAAGGTGTGATGTTAATAACTATTCATTATTATAAATAGTGGGAGTTATTAATTAGAAAATAACAAGACACAGAAAAGAACGTAAATAGAAAAAGAGAGAACAAATAAAAGTGCAGGATCATCTCCATCAAAGATCCAAGTCAGAAAGGGTTAAGGGAAGAAGAAATCAAAGACATTAAGGATCATCTACACAAGCAAATTATGTCTGCAGATAATGGTTAGTGATGTTCTTCTCCATATCTCCTTATTGATAGTTTCATCAATCTATTAGAGTATGATGTTGAATCAAGTGTTCTAGAGATGGTCTTGGATAGATTTCTTATTGAAATCATTAAGAATTAATTTATAATAAAAGCGAACACTCTTAGAGAAACATGAGATTATCAACCTGACAAGAGGAGACAGAGAATATCTTATGATGTGTCTTATGATGTGAATCTTCATCCCAAAGCTTTAGTTCTGAGATTCCTTTTTTTTTTAACGTCTTTATCTTTATTAATTCTGATTGTTTACAACATCATGAAACAACAAACTCCTAAAAAAGATAGGAGGTAAAGAAAATGTTTGAGATGTTACAGTTTGTATAAAAGCAGATTTAGCTAATCGATCTGCTATCTTGTTGCATTCTCTTGATATTAACGAGAAGTGAATCTCCGTAAATCGATTTGCCCAGCTGCGCATATCAATGATGAGATGCTTCATTGTGGTGAAGGTAGTTCAGCCATGGAGTATGTCAAACAAAAGTTTACAGTCCCCTTCCATAATAATCCTTCAATAACCTCGACACCATGAAGCTTGAATGGCGTGAAGTAAAGCAATACCTTCCGCTTCCAATATAGAAGATGCTTGAGTGAGTTGTGAGCTTCCTGCTAAGCAATAGTCTCCTCTATCATTCCGTATGATCCATCCCGCTCCTATTCGTCGAGTTTGATAATTAAAACTACCATTAAAGTTTACTTTAAAAAAACCAGGTGGAGGTGACTTCCAACAAGGTTCTTGGACCGCTGGAGATGATGTGGACTTTGTAGAATGGTTCCGCTGTTGATCTTTGGCTGATAGCCATTCAATGACATCATCGTTGGCTTTATGATGGACGGCATCAGGATCCCAGTTGGCTTTATGATGGACGGCATCAGGATCCCAGTTCACCTTGTTAAATACAAGATCATTTCGAGACTTCCATATATGCCATAAAATCCAAAAGGGAAGATGTTTGTGTTCCATTTTCTGGCCGTTATCATAGATGGACACCAATGCTTCCAGATTGTCTTAAAGTAAAGTCGATGGGTTAGCAAGAGAGGGAATTGGTAGATTAGTACTTCGCCAAACAGAATCTGCATACGGACAGTGAAACAATAGATGGTTGATAGATTCAACATCTTGTCGACATCGTTGACATGTTGGATCAATGGGGATACCACACCAGTTTAGCTTTGCACCAGTACTTAATGCTCGCCAGAGAAAATGTTTGAGTTTTGGTGGTATGGTAAGTTTCCAGATCTTGGTCTTTAGCTGCGCACAGACCATTGGTGCAGTTGAATCAGGGATATGATTTGAGAGCCAGTATCCAGATTTAACACTATATTCACCATTCGTTGTATAGTGCCATATGATCTTATCTTCACACTGATGTTGCAGAATATAAATTCTTCTTACCAGGTCTACATCTTTCGCCGTTAGCCATTGATGTAGTCGATCCATATCCCACTGTTTCCATTCGCTTGTTTTAGATCGGCAATGGTAGAGTTTGTTGGTCCTTGATAGTTTAACACTGGTCGTGGTGGATGAGCGGGAATCCAGTTTTCAGACGCAGGATGAATGGTGCTATTATTCCCAATCCGATGGTGCAGTCCTCGAATTAATATGTCTCAGACCACAAAGTATAGAACGCCAACCATGCGATGATTTTGTTCCAAGTCCAGTAGATTCTATATTAGTATCTGGGAAGTATCGATTCTTCAATATTTTTGCAAGAAGACAATCCGGGTGTTTAAGTAATCGCCACGCTTGCTTTGCCAAAAGTGCATCGTTAAATTTCTCTATATCCTTAAAACCAAGCCCCCCTTCCTTCTTCGGATAGCTCAATTTTTTCAAACTGACCCAGGAAATCCGTCTTTTGTTTTCATCAGAACCCCACCAGAATTGTGAAAGGAGTGAATTGATATCATTTGTGATAGTAATCGGGAGTTTGAAGCAACACATATCATATGTCGGTATGGCTAGAGCAATTGATTTGAGGAGAACTTATTTCCCTGCTTCTGAAAAGAATTTATTATTCCAGTTCTTCGTTCTTTCTTTGACCTTCTTCACAATGTATTCAAACGTTTGAACCTTCTTTCGTGAAAACTCTTCAGGGAGACCCAAGTATTTCGCACTTCCTCCAATACCGTCAATATGAATGATACGTTTAACTTCACGTTGTTTCGCTTCTGTAACTCTGGATTCGAAAGTTATAGAAGATTTCTAAAGATTAATCTGTTGACCTGATACCACTACAAGAAAAATACCGCAAAACTGATGGCCAATTTCGTCTGAAATCCGTCGGATTTGGCAAAATCCGTCGGAAATCCGTCAGTTTTTGCCGTCGCTTCTATCTCGTCGGAAATAAAAGCTGCGTCAGAAATCCATCGGTGTTAGATCCATTGGTTTTCCGTCTGTTTAAAACCGACGGAAAACCGACGGATTTCTGATATTTATAAACCGACGGATTTCCGACGGATCTAAAACCGATGGATTTCTGACGGATTTCAGATATTTAAATATCGACGGAATTCCGACGGATATAAAACCGATGGATTTCTGACGGAATTGTTTATTTTTTTTTAATTATATAATCGAATTTTTAAAAATAAATTTATTAATTTTAAAATTTTGTTTTCTAATATAAATTAAAATTAAAGAAAGAATAATTATAAAATAATGCAATAATTCAAATAAAAATTCAATAGTTATAAAATAATTCAAATAAAAAACTAAAACAAACTAAAACTACGATGGCGGGAATCGGGAAAAGAATTCCTCCATGCGTTGTTGCAATGCCAGGTGATCCGCCTCCAATTTGCGGGTTCTCTCGTGTTCCGCTTCTTGTTGGAGGCGATCCGCTTCTCGATCTTCTGCGAGGTATTGCAGCTGCGTCTTCATGGTGTCCATCTCAGCGTCTCGTTGTGTGAGCTATGCCCTAAGATCGGGAGAATCGCCGTAGAAAAAGATTCGTCGTCCAGAGGACCAAATACAAGACCTTTGGTCTTCGGAGTACACTGCGGTAAGAAACGAAAACTTTGTTAAAAATTAGAAATTACAAAAAAACGATTTAAATATATATTTTACTTACCTCATAGACGAATTCGTTAATCTTCTCGGACGGAACTTCGGTCATTGGAGGCGTTCCTTCGGTGAGTGGCTGAGAAAGGAGGAGGTCTTCACTCATCTTCGTGACGTTGTCAATGATCTCCCGAGCCAGCGGATCTTGGATTTCATGGTTCTTCCTGCTGGTATGCGCATCCTTGAGCAATCTGAGAGCGGAAGGTTGGACATCGTCTTCCCGAAACTACAAAAATGAAAATTTAGTAAAATATAAAATTATAAAACTAAAATAACAATATTTTAATTAAATAAGAAACTTACCAGTTGTTTGGCCCGTGTGACCAAACTAACCGCTCCTAGATTGTGCGTCGCCTTGCCTCTTCCTCTGCGATCACTGTTTCGGCACGCAGAATGAGTTGTGGAGCTTGTCTTGGTCGGTTCTTCACTCCAATAAGTGCATAACCCACTCCATAGGCTCGGGTTGGAAACCAACTCCCTTGGGACATCATTCTTGTGTCACTTCAGCTTCCATGAATATATTCTCGATGCTTTTCTATCGAAGCATCGTCTAACCGTGGCGGTCATGTGGCTGTCCTAATTAAACTCTTGCTGCAGGTCAAAAATTAAATTAAAATAAACTATATTAAATAAAAGTAAAACAATTTAAAATATGAGGTACTTACCGCAAATTGGCGAAACCACAATTCCTGATCCGCCATCGGCATTTGGCTGTACGTCGGGTACGGATGCCGAAGCATTCCATTGAGCATCCGGTTAATAGACTTAGAAATCCCATTTCCGGAATCATGAAACCTACAAAACAAATTATTGCAAATAATTTGAATTGTAACTAAAGTAATAATAGTAAATAAATATTAAAATTCTTAAAATTAAAAAAAACTGACCATGTGTCTCTGCCTTCGCAATCCGGATGGAGACGAGGCAATCTATCTCGTCCTGGTTGAGCGACAAAGTCCTCGACGCTCATCTGCGTCGGTGCAGTAGGTGAAGGCGTCGGCGTAGGCGCTGTCTCCGGGATATGTGTCTCCGGTGTAGGAGAACTCCTCGAACCGGAACTACCTCTCCGTCGACTACTACGTCCGCCGCCGCGTGAGTGGTCGTACCGACCGTAATCCCTAGAAAAATTAAAAAAGAAATCAAACATTATATGAAAAAAATTATACATCATCAAAATAATAAAAAATTATCAAAAAAATATTTTAAATTCATTATTAGTCCAAAACAATTATACATTTATAAAAGAATGAATAATTTATGGAAATACTTATAAATTACTAAAATCATCATAAATTTATATTTATAAGTATTAATTCCAAAACAATTATAAATTTGTAAATCCATGATTATTACATGAAAAAATTATACATTATCAAAATAATAAAAATTTATCAAAAAAATAATCTTAATTTTCTAAAAATAATAATTCATACCAAAATTAAGAAAATTTTAATGCATGAAAATAATTATAAATAAGTTAAATAAATTAACAAAACAAATAATTTCAATAAACATAATAAAACTTAATACTAATTAACATAATAATTCAACCACAAATTCTAACAAATCTAAAATTCCAAATCAAAATCATTTACATAACAATCCATGTTATAGAGTAGGTAAATCCTAAAACTAACAAACCAAATCCTAAATCTAACATTACAAACCTAATTCTAACAATTCTAATTTTCTAAACCAATCAATCTAACTCAAAACCTAACAATCCATAATATAAACTTAAGAACTTACAAGTTTGGGGGATTTTGAGACATTGGGATGAAGGATCGGACTTAGTAATGGAGATTTGGCTATTTTAGAGTTTTTAAGGTTTTTGGAAACCTTCTGAGAAAGTGAGGACGAAGGAGACGAAGTCGGAATATATTACGATATTTTCATAAAAATTAAATTACGCACTTTCTCGAAAAAGTCGAAATCAGTCACTTTAAAAAAAATTAAATTACGCACGTTCTCGATAAGGTTTCGGGAACTTTTGCGCCTAAATTTTTGCGGACGGATTTCCGATGGACTTGCAAAAATTTAGGCATCACGGGAAACGAAAAGATATTCGCGGTTACATTTTCATTATCCGTCGGAAATTTCCGACGGATAATATAAATATGCATGTCTTCTGATTGGCCAGTCAAACCTTAAACGGGGACACGTGTTACCACAAGACTGTCGGAAATTCGTCAGAAATTTCCGACGGATTTCCGACGGGTTTGTAGTTTTAGTGGTTATTTATGCACCGTTTCAGTAAACATATATTTTTAGTTTTATAAATTCATGATTGCAAACACAAATAACTTATACAAATCTTTCATTTGTCAAATTTCAAAAGTTTATAAGATTATTTCGTTTTTGGTAAACTTGTATGTTAACTATACGTTTATCTATCAAATACTTTCGGTCGAACCATGTCGACCAACGAAATCTTTTGAAAATAGGTTATATATCACATAATTTAGATTAGTTTGTCAAAGTTTGTTGTTAACATTGTCTTGATGTACAAGAAATTACAAATTAACCATGTAACCCCCAAAACCGTCGGATATCCGTCAGAAAAACCGATGGATTTCCGACGGTTTTAGGGTTACACATGTCAATAACAATTAAATTAAAAATATATCCAAATCCGTCGGAAATCCGTCGGTTTTTCCGACGGAATTCCGATGGTTTTGGGTATTTTTTAACGAAAACACGTGTCCGTGTTTAGGGTTTTAAATTATCTTTCCGTCGGTTATCCGTCAGAATTTCCGACGGATATGAGTTTATTTGTGGTTTAATGGTTATTGTGTATTTTTGGTTTAATGGTTATTGTGTATATTTCATTTAATGGTTTATGTTTATATGTGGTTTAATGGTTATTTACTTCTAACAATAAAAAAATATACAAAGTTCAAGTTGAGCTTATAAAATGCTTGTCGGTTTACAACGGTAAATTCAACGGCTACATTAACGTTCATATTATCCGACATATTTCCAGAAGCCGTCGGAAATCCGTTGGAATATAACGGCATGGATTTCCGACGAAAGAATTTCTGTCAGAAATTCCGATGGATTCTGACGGATTTCCGTTATTTTTAATTCCCTCAGCAATCCGTCGGAAATCCGTCGATTTTTTTTGACGGAATTATTGGCCGTCGGAAATTCCGTCGGTTTTGCGGTAGATTTCTTGTAGTGTACTTGTTCATAGTGTTTGAGTGTCCTTCCTAGTGGCTCACTATTCCTTTTATTTGCTTGGCAAAAAAACAGTGAATCATCTGCAAAAAGAAGATGACTAACCCTCGTTCTAAAATTGCTGATTGATAGCCCTTTGATGTTCTTTTGTTGTTCCTCATGTCGTAGTTTTTGTGTGAGCATTTCCGAACAAAACAAAAATAAGTAGGGTGACATAAGGTCACCTTGACGAAGTCCACGTTGTGGTGTGATTGCTCCTTACGGACTTCCATTGATGAGAACTAAATAAGTTACTGAACGAACACATGACATTATCCAACAATCCATACGTCACTAAATCCCAAACATTCCATGGCTTTCTCCAAAAATTTCCACTCTACCCGATCATAAGCCTTGCTTATGTCTATTTTAATTGCCATATACTCCCTCTGTTCCTTATTGATCATATTTCTAGGATTTTCACACATTTTAATAAAACATATTAAAATTGCATCATTTTTTGTGAATAACAATTTACTATAACTTTGAACCAATAGCATTTTATTATTTTTCTTGAAATCTACAATTTATCATAAATAGCTGATAAAAATGCATTGGAAATAGAGAAATTGTAACTTTTTGAAACAAATTTTTTTCCTATAAATAGGATTAATAAGGAACGGAGGAAGTATTTTTTAGATTGGCGTTTCCTTGATTTGAGTGAATGGATCAATTCATGAGCCGCTAAAATATTGTCCGTAATATGTCGTCCCGGAACAAAGGCTGTTTGTTCTGGTGAGATGATCTGTGGAAGTATGGTATTCAACCTCTTGGTGATTACCTTGGAAATGATCTTGTAAGAGGCGTTACATAAACTGATTGGCCAGTAGTCACTCATCTTCAACGGCTTATCAAATTTTGGTATCAAACAGAGATGTGTATGATTAAGTTGTGAAGGCATGTGGCTTGTCTCAAAGAACTCTTTAACTTCTTGAATGATAGCCTCACCAATCGTAGGCCAAAACTGATTATAGAAGTGACCAGTCATTCCATCCGGCCCAGATGCACGATCCCCATTGATGTCAAGCGCAGCTTGGTGAATTTCCTAATAGATATCGGTTTGGTTAAAGATTGGTTGAGGGTCGGGATGACCATATATGCAAGACAAGTAGAAAGTAGAGATATTATTACACTACCTTTTCTGGGATCATAATAGAGAACATAAAATGATTCTCCATACACTTTTTTCTTTTGCTAAAACAATCTCACATGTGTCATCGCGACGAAAGAGATGGAAAAGGTTAAGTATTGCCATCTATTGAAGGCAAAACAGAACATGGTAGTAACAACCTTACCTCCATTAACAGCACAAAAGAGACGTAAACCATCATAAGTAAGGCCATCTATTGTAGATAAAACATAAGACTTCTTGGACCATTCATGTTTTGTAGCATCTTCTAGAACCCACAAAATGATTATACAATCAGGAGTTACAGAGACAGGGAGTGCAAGCTTTCCCTCATAGCTTGTAAGCTTTAGATGCAAGGCGTCACCGTATGGTATCTCTGGACATGTTATAAGATGAAATGTTTCTGATCGAACATCAAAACTTATGACGGCATAATTATATACGTCCAAGACGTGCAAAACTCCAAAATACAAAACACCATCAATACATTTTTCAGAAAACTCAACTAAACGAATGTGAGGAGGAAAATTTCCAATCGTCCTCCAAGAATTCTCTTTTCCCAATGTCAAAACACAAGGCTCCTTATTTATACCACGTACCCGTTCATGAAACTTGCCTTCCATCATACACAATACTTTGTAATCACCATTGATGTGATCATAACCCAAGTAGTGGTGCATTTTTATCCTATGACAATCAATCTTGGGCAAAGAAATGGATCGTCTAGTGCTAGGGTTGTACACCATGAGTTTAGCAGGAGGTCCATAGCAAATCAAACCATAAACAGAAGGATTAACTGCTTTGTACCATATAAGATCACATGTCATATGGTAAGTTGCTACAGAGGATGATGATGATGATTCTCCACCTTGATTTTGAGGTTGAGGCGTTGAGAAGATGAATTGCTTCACGGAAAAAGTTGTGATTGTGAAGATGAGACCTTGCAGACGTGTTGAGGACTTGATCAAGTACGAGTTCATGAAGTCTCGGTTGCGAATAATGGAGTTGTATTCTTTTGACATGCAAAGGAACCTCGCTAGGGTTTTAACATGTAACCTTTTGAATATGACGGGATGAGATCAAGTGGAATATGATCTGAGTTTCTTCTGCCTGTTTTCATATCATCAGAGATCTTCTTTTTCTTAGCTCTCTGTATCTCCATGGTGGTGATATGAGGGAAAGGTGTCGATTTGTATTCCAGTCACAAAAACTAAGAAGAGAAGAAATGAGTAAAGAAATGTGTCGATTTATATTCCAGTCAGACAAAAAAAAAACCTAAACGAAGAAAGATGAGATGAGTCATTGAGTTGGGTTTTGCCTTCGTTTTAAATTAAAAATTTGAAATACATAAAAAAAAACTGTTGGATCAAAAAAGTCTGGTAATTAGTTATTTCATATGGAAATTATAAAATATAGATGTATAGAGAAAATATGATTTTTATACAAAACTAAAAAAAGATATAACAAAACTGTTTTTTTGTTCTGCATTGTAAAAACTTTAGTAAATTAATAATATCAAGACTATAGAATTTTATTAATTTAGTAAATATTCACTTTGAGATCAATTTTTTTGGGAAAATTACATCTTTAATTTCAAGGCAATGAATGCTAACACTTTAAACTTTGATAGTATTACACTAATACTTTAAACATTTAAACTATTTTTGCTAAGACTTTAAACCTTCAAACTAGCCCACATGTTTTTTATGTCACAAAACTAGCCCTGCTTTTTTCACTGTTAACCTCGTCAAAAGAAAGTGAGAGACGAAGAGTGAAAATACATTTTAAAGAGTGAATTTCAAAGAGAATGCACACCAAATTGGGTTATAGCAAAGAAGAAATTGGTAGAAATCGAAGGTTTTAGAGTGAAAGAGAACGAATCAATGAGGTAAAACGTAATTCCACTTAAAATAAAGTCGGTTTTACGTAAAGTAAAAACAATCTCTTTTGTGATTATAGATAATCTTGTTCGATCAAATACTTCCCTCTGTTTGATAACCGAATTTCACCATGAAGATTAGTAGAAAATGTAGAAGTCTGTCTGTCAATATATACACTAGTTAGATTATACTCTGATTTGTGATTCATTGGAAATATGTACCTAGATCTCTATATCTGAAATCTCAGTATTCTTGGAAAATTGAGATTTCATAACAAATATAGAATCACTGGTTTGAATACTTTTAAACTTTGATATATTTTGGGAATTAAATCACCACACCAAATGGGAGATTTTTTAAGAGAAAAAGTATACATTTAAAAAAAAATATATATATATATATATATACATTTTAGACTATTAGAGCTAGCCCTGGGCATAGAAATCTGGATCCGGTGGATATCCGGATCCGGATCCAAAAAACCAGATATCTGGTAAGACGGATCCGGACAGTAAAATTTTGGATCCGCCGGATCCGGTTTTTTTTTTTAAATCTAGATTCGTTAAAAAAAATTAAAAAAAATTTTTAGTACCGGATATCCAGATCCAGCCTAAAAATCAAAATAATAATTATAATATAGTTAATTATTAAAAAAAAGATCTCGATATCCGGTATCCGCGGTTTACGGATCCAGATCCAGATAATAAAATCATGGATCCGCCGAATCTGGATATATTACAGTTCTAATTAGAGCATCTCTATTAGTAGATACCCAATGAGTATTTCAAAAATAAAAATAAAAATAAAGAAAAAAAAATAGGAGAGAGGGAGAGAAAAATATCTCAAATAAGAGACTCAAAAAAACTCTCCTGACACATGTATACTTGTAAATGGTTATTTTTTTTAAATCTTTAAATTTAAATAAATAATTGAATTATATTAAAATAGTAATATTAATTAGTATAGAATCTCCATTTAAGAACCTTACCGATGTTGGTGCTCTTTAGAGCATTAACATTAGCATATTTCCATCTGCAAGTGTGAACACACTTTTTTAGTGTGAACACAAAATATTATTAAAATATCAATTAATCAATCATAACAACGTATTTGATGCGGATCTCTCTCTCTCTTACCTTTTTTTCTATATTTTCTATATTTAAACAATGAGAGGCGATCATTTTTTTAACTGATGGTAGTGTTCTTATGTAATGTAATTATTACTTGAATATACGTTTTGAATTGGCAATAACTACAACAAATCTTATCAGTCAAAGTCCAACAATGTATGCATTAACTAAATTTCCATGTTCATGCTAAGACTCAAATATATAAGCACTTGAACCACCATGTAAAGTTACGAAAACTCTATCAAAACATATTTATAAACCAATCTTCGTATCCTAAAAATTCAGGCAAAAGACATGGCGTCATCAAAAACAAAAATCTTCATTATTTTCATTCTTTATTTCTCATGTTAGATTCTCTTTTTATATATTTATTTTATATATTTATTAAATCGATTGAAACTACCGACTAAAAAGTGATATGTGTTTTTAATTATTAGACATATCGTTGGTGAGCATCTCTGGAATTCGAGTCAATCCATCATGCACAGGATCAAAAGAGTGTGAATTACAGTGTTCGAATGAAAATGCGCAATGTTTGGCCGGAATGTGCCATTGTTCGAGCCTAAAGGCCGAGATGGAGCTGACAAACACCATAACGTACTGTGACACTGACAAAGATTGTCCTGATCCTCGTGAATGTCCTAAAAACTTTTATTCTGCTTGCCTTCATGGAGAATGTATGTGTACCCCAGTTTAAAAATGTGACTCTGATGATGAAATTATTCTATTCGTCACAAACTAAAAATATTATTAGAAATGTAAAACAAAAGTTATCAAGTTTCCCGTTTAGTTAATTCGTAGGCTAGATAGATCACAGTTTCATTGTTACGACAATATATGGTACATATATTCCAATCGAAAAACAATATATATATATAATTAGTTGACAATTGGGAAATCCCAAGAGTTCATAGCCATGAAACTACTATAGTTTCATGACATATATTTCATGACTATTTATAACCTAGTTACAAAATATACTATAGTAGTTTCATGACATATATTTCATGACTATTTATAACCTAGTTACAAAATATTTATGCTCTCACGTTGTAGAAACGCGAGAGCATAAACATTTTGTTGGTTTTTAGGACAATGATGGATCGGCCAAAAAGTAATGTTTTCCTTGGGTGCCAATTTTGCGGGGAAAAAATGCGAAGACTAGTTTAGAGATTTAAAATATTAGTAAAAATAATTTAAAGGTTAAAAGTGTTACTATAATACTACCAAAGTTTAAAGTGTTAGCATTTGTCACCTTGAAGGTTAAAAAAAAGTGTAGTTTGGTTTTTTTTTTTTAGGTCAGGTTGGTTTGTTTAAATATTATATTTTATTAAAAATGTTGAAATCTTATTCTATAAACCTTGGTTGTACTGACGATAGCTCGACATGTGTTAAAATTCTAATTAACAAGATCATGATATTTGTCGGTTCATCGATTAGATTATGACACGTGTAAAAAATATATTTCCTTAATGAAAGGGAAAAATAGATAATTTTAACTTTCTATTTTTTACATATATAATTTTGAACATGTTTTAAAACAAGTTTAGATATTTTAAAATTAACCTCAAATAAAATGGTTAAATTTAATTCATTTAACTCTATAATGAATTAGGTTAAAAAGTTTAGATAATAGATAATTTTTACTTTCTATTTTTACATATATAATTTTGAACATGTTTTAAAATTAACATCAAATAAATTACTTAAATTTAACTCATTTAAATCTATAATGAATTAGGTTAAAATTTTAGATAATTTATATTTTAAGATGAGTATGTATATTTTAATTAAATATTTACCTACATTATTTCTTTAACCAACAAGAAACCCAACAAAAAAGGAACAAATATAGTTAAACCTCTATAAATTAATATTCAATTCATTAATATCTTGCTAAATTAATAATTTTTTTTGGTCCCAAATTACTATTTTGACCCAAATATTACCTCTATAAATTAATAACCTCGATAAATTAATAAAATATCATAAAAATATATTGGTCCCAATATTATTAATTTATAGATGTTTTACTGTAAATAAGAAATTAGATAATGTGTACTTTCTATTTTTCATAATATATGTTCAATCCGATTATTTCAATAAAGTATAACTTTTATTTTAAATTTATATCAAAAGGGTAAATTGAGAAAGAAAAAAAAAGTCTCAAGAGTATAAAAATTAAAGAATGAATAAATATTTCATAAAATAATGTATGAAAAAGATTACACATATCATCAAGAAAAAATGTAGATAATAAAAATTCTTAAATAAGCAAGAGAGAATCAATAATAAAAATCTAAAAATATATTATTTAAAACTCAAACTTAAATAAAATAATATATTATTAAAAACTAACTAACCTGTAGTCTATAAATTACCATGTTTTAAAAAAAAGTCAAGAATTTTAAGTAAATAAGTATAAGTTATTTTTAAAAAAATCAAGACAAAATATTTTATAGTAAAACCCGCACATATGTGCGGGTATTAGCCTAATCTAATATAAAATTTCACATGTTTCTAAATTTTTCAACAAAAATAAAAAAATTTGATTAAGTATAGTCCAACCTAATTCATTATCTTAATTGGTTAAGTGTTAAATAAATCATAGAATAAATTAATTGGAAAAACCAATAAATATATCCAATTTAATGGCTTGAATGAACACAAAAATCTACTCCCTCTCTATCCGAAAATATTGATGTTGAGAACCTTTTTTTTTAACACCAAATAAACATATTGATATCATAAAAAGTTTACAAGATACAGAAACATTCTTAATGATTTCAAAAATTCAAATATTTTGAATGATCACATCTATTGGACATATAAATTGAAAGAAATATTTTCTCCATAGAGGAGATATAGTGAGGAAATGATATTTTTCAAAGGAAAGTCAGATTTGTTTTCTTCCAAAGGAAAAACAGTCAAATCAAGAGGCGTATATCCACTTATAGAGAGTTACATATGTCAGAGCCAAATCTTATACACAAATTTAGATACAGAGGAAGGAAGAATGCGGTGGAGCTTTTGCTGAAGGTTGAAAATGATAGTGATGGGAATTTGAAGGCAGAAAAGAAATGATGCTGCAAAACCCAAATTTCTTCAGAATTATATCACGAGATAGGAATAAAAAAAATGAGATCTGGTTACGTAAATGTGAAGCTAGAAGATGTTGTCACAAAACGCCAGGAGACAAGGAATGCAAAAGATTTTGGTGAGTGAAAGTGTAAGAGAGAAAATATATTCGGTTGGTAATTGAGATAAAATCTGAATCAGAGGAGAAATATGGATTCGGAGAAGGAGCGAAGAAGGCGGTGGGACTTCTGCTAGAAATTGAAGATGAAGGTGGATGGGAATCCAAAAGCAGAAATAAAAGGAAGCAACAAAAAACAAATATGTTCTGCAGAAATAATGCCCAAGATAGAAAAATAAATCGAACGATGGCGACGGAAGGGATGAGTTAGAGGATGTTTGGTTGAAGAAGACAAATCAAGCACAAAAAAGGCTAGTAAAGTTTCGAGAGGTAAAATATATATGATTGTAAATCGATATAATATCTGAACCTGAAGAAAGTAGAGGGACAATGAAGATCTTGCCGCAAGAATGTCTCGGCCAGATATAAGCGAGCACATAGTCACGGTCATCAGTTCCACATTCTATATCTCACACAATGATCGAAAAATAAACAACAGTATAAAACCAAACTATATTGGATGTGAACTAAATTTTAATATATTTCTAATGGAATTGTAATATAGAAATTAAATTAATTTATTATTTGTTCTTTTCTTAAAACAATTTCAAGATATATTATTAACAAAAAAATTTTAATTTAATGTTTTTGCTTAAATTTAAATTATTTCAAAATTTAGAAACTCGTCCATCGGATGAGTCCTAATCTAGTATAATTAGAAAGTGAGGAACTCTTTTATGAGAATCCAAATAATATGAAAATCTAAAAATCTAAATTTAAAAAGAAAAGTTTAAATTTTATTGAAAACCAACTAATAAGATTTAACAAATAATTAAAAAATAGTATCCATTTTCTTATTTGTTTGTGGTTTTTTTTGTAAAGCGTAAATAGTAAATACAATCTTTTTACATATGTTAGAATCTGATCGATCAACCATACATCTTTATACTATTAAAATTAAAGTACATTTGAGTTATCATTGTTTCCAAACACTCTTCATTTATCCCTACATCCAAATAATCTTTATATCTAATAAAAATTAATATTAAAAGATTTTAATAATATGGAAACTAACATTAATTTCAAATTTCCTAAAATCTTTCTATCCAATTTAAACTAATATATTTGAAAATATGAATCTCCTTACATCTTTATTTGATCTTATTTTTAAATTATTTTGAATTATTTTATAATATGTATAATTAATAAAATTTTAGATTGTTTTAAAAAAGTTATGATTCAAATTTTTAAAAACGGACATAAATTATTCAATCAATGAAGAAAACAATGTGGTTGTTCAATATCCCACCTCGACTAAGAAATTTTATAAAAAGTTTCAAATATTATTTCTATACAATTAAATTGAAGTACAAATAATTATCTATGTATCCAAACAACAAGTAGTTATATATGAGGAAAATTTCATAAAAATACACCAACTATTAATCGATTTCCATAAAAATACGCAAACTTTGTGGGTACCCAAGAAAATACATGAATTAATTATTTCTTCTATTATAATACATAAACTTTAAATTGAATCCATTTAACATAAAATCTTTTTTAATTGTAAATATTTAAATAATAAATTATTTTATAAAACTCGAAAATAATTTCTAAAATAATTTTCAAATCTTTAAAAAATCTGTAAAATTCAAGAAATTAAAATACTAAATTATCAATTTAAAAAAAAATTAAAAATATTTTGTTAAATAATTTAAATATTTAAATAATTCTAAAGTTTAACATTTATATTAGAGATTCAAAATATTTTCATATAGTACAACAAATCTTATTAGTCAAAATCCTATTATGTAATGCATTAACTAGAAGGTGTATTTAACGGATCATTTGGACATATTTGAGTTATAATGACAAATCATGTGTTATTGAAATATGAATTTTAAAATATCTTTTAAAATCTAGTATTATTAGATTAATGAATTTAAAATGTACAATCAAATTTATTGTTATTGAAAATATTTTAAGAATTGTATTTAAAAGTTTCAGCTGAGATTCATGAGTTTTCTAAGTTAAAAATACAAATATCAAAACCTACTGGTTTTAGGTGGATTTCAGAAAAAATAATAACAAAATTCTTAATTCACCATAAATCAACAAAATCATCTCAAAACTCATTAAATCTCAAATCTCTCCAAATTCTTCATCCAATATAACATCCTAAATTTGCATGTTCATGCTCCAAGACTCAAATATATAAGCACTTGAACCACCATGTAAAGTTACAAAAACTCTATCAAAACATCTTTATAAATCAATCTTCATATCCCAAAAATTCAGGTAAAAGACATGGCGGCATCAAAAACAACAATCTTCATTGTTTTCGTTCTTTATTTTCTCATGTTAGATTCTCTCTTTATATATTACTTTTATATATTGATTAAATCGATTTAAGAGCCTAACTAAAATGTGATATGTGTTTGTAATTATCAGGCATATGTTTGGTGAGCATATCTGGAATTCAAGTCAATGTATCATGCACAAGATCAAAAGTGTCAACTACAGTGTTCGAATATGCGCAATATTTGGCCGGAATGTGTCATTGTTCAAGCCTAAATGCTGAGATGGAATTGACAAAGACAATAAAGTGCAAGGTTGACAAAGATTGTCCCGATTCTCGTGAATGTCCTAAAGACTTTTATTTATGGAGTATGTACTTTGTATAGCAGTTTAAGAATCTGAATCTCTAATGTTGGAATTATTATATTCATCATAAACTAATAATATTAGTAAAACAAAAGTTATCAATTTTCTTGTTTAATTAATTCGCAACTTGATCACAATTTCACGGTTACTATCATATATGCTGAAATATATTCCAATCGCAAAATAATATATACTAGATAATACATGATTTAAAACTAAAATAGTTTCATTTATGTAATATGCTTAAAAGATTAACTTATACGTAAATTATATAAAAAAATTGAATTAATGATTGTTTTGTTTGTGAATGTAATTGATGCAACTATGCCAACAAATGATATATTGAGCAATTTATATTCGTTTTAAAAAATTTGTGGAATCAATAACAATTTTGTGTCTAAGTGCTATTACTAAATTATAATATAAACTGATACTTACATGATCAAAAGTAAGAGGCATGAATGAATCCATTTTAAGAAGAGAAGTTTGTATCGATTAGTTTTTATTTATTTTTAACTCAGAATTTAACTAAAAAAATTTATTAACAACACATTTAATTTTATGTTTTGTTAAATTAAAACTCACAAGGTCACAATTATAAAGCTTGGTTGCATTCAAAAGAGCTTGACATGTGTTAAAATTCTAATTAACGAGATCATGACATGGGTCGCTTATTCGATGAGATTTTGACATGTGTAAATAATATTATGTTATTTTTATTTTCCATAATAGAAAAAAACCAACCAAACAAAAAAAAATTCTCCTTTCTATTTTTGTAATAGAGATTAAATTTTATCATCTCAATAAAGTTTAAACTTTCCTTTTCAAATTTAGATTTTAAGAATTTTCTATTATTTAAGTTCTAATGATTTTTATTACATGTTTTTAATTATTTGAATGAAAATATTGATTATTCAATGGGATTTTTACATTTGTAAAAAAATATTATGTTATTTTAATTTTTCATAATAGAAAATGATAGCCAACAAAATATTAAATAATAAAATAGATAACTTTTTTCTTTCTATTTTTCTAATACATATTAAACTTTATTATCTCAATAAAGTTTAAACTTTCCTTTTCAAATTTAGACTTTTAGAATTTTCTATTATTTAAGTTCCAATGATTTATTTTTATTACATATTTATAATTATTTGAATGAAAATAATGATTATAAAATTATTAAGTTATTTTTGTTTCCTTAATCAAAAAAGGAAAAGAAAAATGAATAGTAAATATAGATACTTTTTATTTTTATTTCTCTTTTTAATATATGTTAAATCTTATTATTTCAATAAAGTTTAAACTTTTCTGTTCAAATTTATATTTTTAGATTTTATATTATTTAGGCTCCGATACAAAAAAATTTACACACTTCTAATTATTTGAACGAAAAAAATATTTTGTATAATCCACCTAATTTATTGTTTTAGTTGGTTAAGTGTTAAATAAAACTTAGAACAAATTGATTGGATTAACTCTTGACTCAATCAAATTTAATGGATCAAATTAATACATAAATCGATTGAATTTTATGGATTGAATCAATTGATGAATCATTAACAACAAATTTTTAATTTAATATTTTTTTAATTTGATTTATTTTAAAATTTAGAAATTCGTCCATCGGACGGGCCCTAATCTAGTAATTAATAAAAGGTACAACAAAAATTAACCTTATAAAAAAATCCATAGATCTTTAAAATTATTTGCCTAAAAAATGCCCCTAAAATTTGGATGCTCTAGGCTAGTGCCTCACTTGCCTATCCTTTGGACCGGGGTTCTCATAGGTACTTTGTTCCAAAACAACGTTCTGAAAGTGTTAACATTTTCAATCTTAAATCATGTTCTTCCCAAGTTTTTTAAGTATTTTGAAATTCGTGAGATAATGTCGTAAATAATGTCTAAGACACTAAAAACGATTTTGTACAAAATTATTTTTCCGACAAAATATAAATTATATTAACGAGAACAAATAAAGCCACGATGCAAACAATCTGTTAACCAAATTGGTGCATAAATACAATTAGAAAAAAATATTGTTTGGAGGGCCATGTTTGGCTAATAGACGATCGCATCGTCATTAGTAGATCGTGTGGTATAAGTTAGTTTAGTAGCCAAAAGTTGATGTCTTTGCATAGATTTGCAATCGTTAATGTCCATTTTTCCTTCGGAGATTTTTTTTTGCAACTTCATCCTTGTCTCTTAAAATCCAGCCTCTAGTGGTTTGGCAAGTTGATATGTTAAAATCTGCATCGAAATTACATTTAAGCTAACCCTCTGATGTATTGATTTAATATTGGTGTATGATATGATCACATACTTAATTATGAGTAAACTTGGCGGTAATTTCTTCATACTCAATTCAAAAATAAGATTTGAATTCAACCTGCATTTTTACAGATATTTTTATTTTAAGATTTAAATAAAATATTTATTACCATATTGAAAATCTATATTAAGTAAATAAATATTAAAATTGGAAAACGGTCTACTAATGACGATGTTGGATTTTTTAATAATACACCAATTTAGAAAGAAATCTAATAGGTTTGACTATATTTTTTCTGGGTCAAAAGTTGATTAAGGTTAAATTTGGTATTTTAATAAAAAAATATATTGAAATTATAGTATAACATTTATTTTGAAACATTAAAATAATCACACAACTATAGAATACACTGTCAATTTCATATAAATAATACTTACACATAGATTAAATCATTTAAATGATATACAAACATAACGATATTTTAAATATTCGTGCCAATCGTTTAAAGTTTGATTAGTAACCGTTAACCGTCTCGTTTGCAAACGAACTATTTTAGATATTACTATTAAAAATTAACAAAAAAAGTTTTAACACATATTTGCCAATTTCATATCAAAAATATTTCAAATTTTTTTCTGAAAACAGGCATAATAATCATATATATATGAAAACAAATACTAACATAGAGATTAAATAATTTAAATGATATACAAACATAACAATATTTTAAATATTCACGCTAATCGTTTAAAATTTGATTAGTAACCGTTAACTGTCCTGTTTACAAACAAACGGTTTTAAATATTATTATTCAAAATTAAAAAAAAAAACTTTTAACATACCCATTGGCCAGTAAGGAGCAAATTTATGAAATCATATACACATACAGATATGTATATACAGTTTTGTCTTATTGACCTTCCGAAACCGTCAGTATTCTACTCTCTCTCCTTTGCGACTCTGCTACTCGACGAGCTTCTAATATAGGAAACCATTAAAAGCTTCAATTTTTCCACCAAATAAAAGTAGATCTTTTTCTCTTTGTTGCTTTGAAATCTCTCTGATTCTCGCATAAAGCTTGCATTTTTGGGGTTTTTGGTCGTAATTTTTCTTCTTTTTTTATCTAAGTAGCTCTGTTTAGCGTTCAGACATGGAGGGTTCTGATCAGTTTCCATTTTTCCAAGGCGAGGAAGACGCGTACGTTTATCTACACTTACACTCTCGTTTCTTCTTCTTCTTTAAGCTCTGTTTTGTTGTTGCTCTTTTGACTCAAGGAAATTGTGTGGTTAAGAAGAAGATGATTCATCTCTGTTTATGGAAGTTCAAAGATTCAGAATCTGTGTGCGGAAATCTAAAAATCGAAATGGGTTTTGTTTGATTTTCTAATGTTGAACCAAATCTGTTGATTCTCAAAGTGTTTTTGATTTTTAAAACCCACATGGGTTTTTGCTGTTTCCTTCAAGTTCATTTATGTCCTGATTGACAGATTTTGACCTAAAAATCGTATCTTTTTTTGGGTTTGTTTGAAGAAATTAAACACCTTTTTTTGGTTGCAAATGATTGATTCCTTTTGGTTCTGCTTCTAATTTTACTGGTGGATTGATGATGAACAGCTTGGTCTTTGAGGTCGAGATGGAGAAGCATTACTCAAGAAGAACTTGCCAAACGTTCTGATCCATTTGTTCTACCAAATCTCTTTGATGGGTTTGAAGATAGTAAATATGATAGGGTTAATGATGAAGTAAGGAGATTTTGTGATATGAAACAGTACTATTTGAATGGTACGATTATATTGGATGAAATAAAAGCTAGAGATGAGAAAAAACGAGCCAAGTCTTCTCATATTGATTCTGATGATGAGTTGCCTCAGGAATCAGTTACTATATGCTTTAATTGCAGAGATTAATATTCATAGACAATTTGTTAATGTTCATTTGAAATTTGTAACATCTTTGTTGCCAAGTTTTTAACTTTTTGTGATCCCATTTTGCATTTTCAGCCTCTAGATAGAAAGGTGAAGAAGCTGAAAGGAATTTAGGAAGCTAGAGATGGCAAAAAACGAGCCAAGTCTACTCATATTGATTCTGATGAGGACTCAGTTACTGTAAGCTTTTAGCACAAAGATTATTGTTCATATAGACATCTGTTAATGTTTGTTTAAAATTTGATTACATTTTTTGTTGCCAAGTTTAAATTTTTATGATCTCAATCTGCATTTTTCAGCCTCTAGCTAGAAAGCTGAAGAAGCTCAAGGGAATTGAGGAAGTGAATAATGTAGATGATGATGATGGTAAACGTTGGTCCTCTGCTACAGATAAGTTGACTGATCAGAGTGGAACTTGCTCAGGATCTGGCTCGAGTCCGCAAGGTTATAACGAGGAGGATTCATCGAGGAATTCTACAGATTGTGACAATGGAAGTCCTCTATATTCAGATGAAGAAGAAAAAGACGAGCTTTGGAGGGAGATGGCATTTGCTCTAGAATCATCTAAGGTTACTTCTTGTTCATGATCGATACATTTTCAATAAATCACACAGATGATACACCAGCAGCTGCATACATCTTCTCTAATCTGCATATTATGGGTTTGCAAATTCGATTTTTGATTCATGTGTGTTCTTCTCCTTGCATTCTTAACGTTTTCAGATGATTTTTGCCCTTTTCTTGATTAGGTAACGGTGGAGAATTCACAGGCTAATGATCCCAAACAAGTCGAAGACTGTGATCATTCCTTCATCTGCAAGGACGATATTGGAGAAGTGTGTCACATTTGTGGACTCATCAAGACACGAATCCAGAACATGATCGAGATTGTGTTCTACAAGGTTAGTGATCACAGATAACTGAGTGTGGTATATATTGACTTTGTTAAAAATATTTAGAACTTGAATCTACTTTCTTTCCTGATGTAGCCGAAGAGGTCAAGAAGAACTTATTTGCGTGAACAAGGAAACGGGGAAACAAGCAGAGCATTCTTAGCTGATCAGTGTTCTCAGACCAACATTCTGGGGGAAAAAATGTTCATCCACCCAAGGCATGATAAGGAGATGAGGCCTCACCAGATCAAAGGATTCTGATTTTTATGCAACAACCTTGCAGCGGATGAACCTGGTGGATGCATATTAGCTCATGCTCCGGGATCAGGAAAGACATTTCTCCTCATCAGCTTTATGCAGAGCTTCATGGCGATAGATCCACATGCTAAGCCATTGATTATACTACCAAAGGGGATCATCAAGTCTTGGAAGAGAGAGTTTACATTGTGGGCGGTCGAGAACATTCTTCTTCTTGATTTCTACAGTGTGAAAGCAGAATCACGGAAGCAGCAAATGGGGGTTTTGAGACAGTGGTCGAACAAAAAAGTATTCTTTTTCTTGGGTACCAACAGTTTTCGAAGATTATCTGCGATGCTAAGGATACATATGTGGCTTCCGAAGACTGTAAGCGGATATTGCTTGAGAGGCCAGCACTCCTTATCCTTGATGAAGGTCATACATCAAGGAATAAGGAGACTAATATGCTCATATCCCTCGCTCGTGTCAAGACTCCGCAGAAGGTGGTTCTCATAGGTACTTTGTTCCAGAACAATGTTGAGGAAGTGTTCAACATTTTGAATCTTGTTCGTCCCAAGTTCTTGAAGCGTCCTGCAACTCGGCAGATTGTTTCCAGTATCATGAGCAAGGCAGAGATACCTACTGGAAAACAAATGAATCAGAGCAGTATTGAGGGGAATTTCTTCGCTGCAGTAGAGCTTACATTACAGAAGAGTAACTGTTCTACCAAATTCAGCTTGATAACTGATCTACGCGAGATGACCCATAACATCTTGCATTACCACAAAGCAGATTTCCGCGGCTTGCTTCCTGGGCTTAGTGAGTTCACTGTCATGCTCAATCTGAGCTCAAGTCAGAGTAATGAAGTCAAGGGTCTGAGAAAAATGGAACTGTTCAAGCAGATATCTCTTGGTGATGCTTTGTATATTCATCCAAAGCTTAAATCTTTCTTGGAAGAAAACCCTTCGAATGGAGAAAAAGGTTTTGCTGATAATAAGAAAACATTGAAGAAGCTGGACAAGATGCTGAACGAGATCAATGTGAGAGACGGTGTGAAGATGAAGTTCTTTCTTAACCTCTTAGCTCTGTGTGAATCAACAGGAGAGAAGCTCTTGGTGTTTAGCCATTTCATAGTTCCTATAAAGACTCTTGAGAGACTAATGAGATTAATGAAAAGTTGGAGTTTAGGGAAAGAGATGTTCACAATCACAGGCGATTCGAGCAATGAGCAAAGAGAATAGTCAATGGAGCGATTCAACAATTCACTAGAGGCTAAAGTGCTATTCGGATCGATCAAAGCTTGTGGGGAAGGAATATCACTTGTGGGTGCATCAAGAGTATTGATTCTAGATGTTCATCTGAATCCATCAGTGACTCAGCAAGCTGTGGCTCGAGCTTACAGAACATGACAGAAGAAGAAAGTGTACGCGTACAGGCTCGTAGCTTCAGATTCACCAGAGGAAGAGAACTATGAAACGTGTTCACGCAAAGAGATGATGTCAAAGATGTGGTTTGAGTGGAATGTTGGATCAGGAAGAGATGATTTTGGGTTTAGAGCCATTGATGTTGATCACTCCGGAGATGCGTTTCTTGAGACAACCAAGATGAAGGAAGACATTAACCGTTTATACACAAGGTAAAATTAAAACTGATTCGAGAACCGATTCTAACCGGATATAGTTCGTTTTAAATCCTCTGTGTATTTTTATTGGACTAGGGATCAGATTTTGATATTTTGTATTTATGTGGTTTAGGAAATGAACCGGATTGAAATTAAATCTTGATTTGAAAGACTTTCTAGTAAAATTGAGTTGAACTCATATTGTTTTCTTTTGTGTTACAATTTGTTGTATTTTTCTTTTATGTAAAGCCAGTCTTGTGTCCTTGGGCAAATCATGCATAATTGAAGTAGATCCTGGCTCTTTGTTAGAATCTAGTAAAATATGAGTGGGAACAAAATCCATAGCTTCAGAAACTGAATAGCTATCATCCCAAGTACAGAACAAAGGCATTTGTAGATACTGGAAAAAGTCTAAGAGAAATAAAAAAAATCTGATATAGTAACACATATTGTAAACTATATGACTTATAACAATGATGAATCCAGTTGAGAAGCAGTGTCCAATATCTCATTCCTCAGAATTTGATCTGGTCTCTGTGGATTCGGGTCAAATAGGGTAGTCAAAAACAAGGCTGAATCATCATCACTAGGAAGCTCCCAACCAGGTTCTGTTTTGGATACGAGAACACCAAAATCTGTGGAATGCAAGGCTTTCAAACACTCAACGGCTTCTTTGACCATGTTTTTTTAGACTACAATAATATTTGATGAAGGCTTTGACAATGCCCAACAAAGAATGTCCACTAACATCCAAGAACTTCTCGCAAAGCTATCCCCTTCGGATAAGAAATCGAAATCCAAGTCGATTTTGGCATCCGAAAATTTACGATCCGAGAACGTACAACTCTTGCTATCAACGTAAGCCTGGATTGAGACCTCACCACAGCCATGATCCACAAGACCTTTTACTATATCCCCACAAATCAATTCAAGATTCACACCATTAGGAATCGGGTAATCCTCCACGTTCCAAAACACGTATGTCTTACAGTCTGCCACCAATAAACCATTATTATTGATCATTACGATGACATATCCATCAGATCAAGACAATAACATAGGTTAGATCTGTGGATAGTAGTAGTATCCTCCTAGTTTGTCTTACACGAAATGTCAAGCTATCAACTTATATCATCCACCATTTTACAACAAATATGGGCCTCTCTAAATCTAATATCTGTCAGGCCCAGCCCAATAAGATACTCTCTGGCCTTTTATATAAATAATACTATCTCAATCCCTGATCCGTATATGGTGGGACGGTGTCAATTAGGGTTTTCTATGGTGATAAAAATACATTCTCCGATGAATTGTGTCATCACTATTTGGAAGTCGGAATTATACCATTTTATGCTAAGGTCTAAAACCCCCTCTTTTTTTTTACTTATATCCCCTAGAACAACAACGGGTATGTTGTTCCAGGGATAAAAGTACGAAATTTCGCATGATGTTAGTAAACTTTCTGTGCAAAGACCTTTAGTGATCGAAAAGTAAATGTGCTGATAATCTATAAAGACAATAACATAGGATACGACGCCAAGTTCTCCAAGGTTCGTGACCTTTTGGAAAAGAGAGATATTGATATAGCTTTAGCACAGTCTGATACCTTCCTAAACTTAGATCTTAATCTTTCACATCTGTTTTGTTTTTGTTGAGCTTCTGCAAGCCCAAGTCAACTCCCTATTAGTATGATATTGTCCACTTTGGACCAACTGGTCAAGCCCGCATGGATTTTTTTTTGGGCTCCTTCCGAAAAGACTTTATACTAATTAGATATTGACTTGTCTTATATATTAGAAACTTATTTTCGAATCTTCCGATGTAGGACATTGGTTTGTCTTCCAACAATCCTCCTCTCAAACCATGGACCACGAAACATAGCATCCCTTCCAGCGAAACCTTGGCACCTAGGAACCGGCACCCCCTTATTCACAAGATTTTATTGAGGTACTCTTCTAATCGTGTCACATTGAGGGTTTCTCCCACACCGAGCATGCAATCTACACCCAATTGTTTGGTTTCTTCAAGCCCAAGTCAACTCCCTATTAGTATGGTACTGTTCGCTTTGGGCCCAAGTGGCAAAACCCGCACAAATTTTTTTTGGACTCTTTCCCAAAAGGCATCATACTAATTAGAGATTGACTTGTCTTATATATTAGAAACTAATTTTATAATCTTCCAATGTGGGACATTGGTTTGTCTCCCAACAATTCTCCCCTTAAACTATGGATCACGAACCTTAGCCTCTCTTTCATATAATCTTCATATCTTCTCAAAAACAAATTCATCCGTACTTGGCAGTTGATCCAAAATGGACAATATAATACAAATAGGAAGTCCAACAGTTTTCCTAATCTTTGATGGAACAGAAGACCGGACCGGAATCTGTGGTAGCTGTTCTGGTAATATTTAGACACTCTTTTTGCTTTTACAATGCGTTTAATTATGTCACATCCAATTGTACGGTACATTTTTAAACAAAATCCTAAGTCATGTTCATCACTATGATTTTATATCATATAATGGTGCATGCTACATATTTAATTATGCATAACTGAATAGTTGGTGAGAGATGTTATTGTAAATGATATTTTTAAGTTGATATAAAACTGACCAAAAAAAAGATCATTACCCTGTGAATTCTCCATCAAGGGGGTATACTCTTTTCGACTATACAAGGGGCTGACGAAAACTCTTTTCGACTATACAAGGGGCTGACGAAAAACACCATAACCGGCCCAACAGCTATTTCTGGATTAGTTGGTTAACTTGGGTTTAGTGGTTAAGTAAATAAACCCTAGATTTCTTTCTCCTCATCAGTTTTCCAGCCCTTCTTCTATCTCTGTATAGTGTTCTGGAACTCGAAACACTTTGAAACCCTAATTGTAATAATCTCGTAAGGTATCATCATCAATGGGGAAGAACAAGAAAGAGAGGAAAGATGGAGAAGATAAATCTCCACACTCTGCTGCTACTGTCTACGTTTCTGGCTTGACTTATTCTATCACCAACGCTCAGGTTACATTCTTTCAAGTTCATTCTGATATTCATTGCCTTGAGATTAGGTTACACAATTTGTTAATTCGAGTTTAGCTTGGAGATCTGTTAAGTGATGTTTTGAGTGTTGTTGAGCTCCTGAATTAATCCTTAAAATCGATGTTTTGAATGTTTTTGAGCTCCTAAATTAGTCCTCAGAAACATATGTAGAGCAAATATAATCTATGAATTTTTTGGAAATTCGTATTAAAAGTATTGTATTCTTTAATTGTTTCAGCCCGAAGAAGCCTTGAGCGAGTTGGATTCTACAGATTGTAACAATGGAGTTCTTCTAATGTAAATGGAGAAGAAGAAGACAAACTTTGGAGGGAGATGGCATTGGCTCAAGAATCATCTAAGGTTACCTATTGTTCGATTTCTTATTCATGATTGTGCATTCTATTCTTAGCGTTTTCAGACGATTTTTGCCTATGTTCTTGGTTAGGTAACGATGGAGAATCAGGCCCGGTCCAATAGGGATGGACAAATGGGCAATGGCTCAGGGGTCCATTTGTTTTTTTTTCACAATTTTCTTAAGAAAAAATACTCATATTTACTTTTTAAAAATTAGAAAGGGACCCAAAAATAACATGTTAGAATTTTTTTTGTTTGTTTTTTTTTTAATTTAAAATAAAAAGTTAACCTATTTTTATCAAAATAATACTAAAAAAGGGTCAAACAATTTTTTTTATAAAAAAAGTCAAAAATTTTATTTTGCCCTAGGACCCTTAACTTTGTTGGGTCGGGCTTGTGGAGAATTCACAGGGTAATGATCTCATACAAGTTGAAGAAGACTGTGAACATTCCTTCATTTGCAAGGACGATATTGGAGAAGTGTGTCGAGTTTGTGGACTCATCAAGACACCAATCGAGAACATGATTGAGGTTGTGTTCAAATAAGGTTAGTGATCAGTGATGACCGAGTGTTGTATACATTGAATTTGTTACAAATCTTTAGAACTTGAATCTACTTTCTTTCCTCGTGTAGCTCAAGAGATCAAGCAGGGCATTCTTGAATAAACCACTACTAGACTGGGAGACAAATTAATATTTATGTAGATTGAAGATATTGGTGTATAAGAAAAATCAGAAAATTATTATAGTTTATATATTTGATAAGTATGTATGTTGATCGTAGTACTTGAACTTGAGGACACATTAACATGGGGAGGGTTGGGTATTACATGGTGAAACCGGTAATTTTTCTGGCTCGTCAAAAAATCAATATAGCTGAGGAAGTCAACAGAGGTGTCTCCAATGATTAGCATCAGTGTTGATGGATTGGGATTCTCAGATGCCCATGAAACAATGTCTTCGAGCATCTTGGAGTACATCGCACGTTTCTCTCCTAAAACAAATCAACATATATATACTATATAAATATATATAAATAAAAGAGTGTTAAAAATAGAGTTTAAGTGGAAGGAATTTATCCACCTGATGGAAAATGAGTGAACTCAACTCCGGTCGAGAGAAAGTCATGATCTTTCTTATCACCGTAAGCCCTAATTGAGACCTTACCACAATGACCATTATCCAAAAGGACCTTTATGATGTTCTGCATAGTCTTAGAAGCATTGCTACTATCAGCAATCTCGTATTGGTCTATGTCCCAGAAGACGCCTATCTCAGCCGCTGACATAAAGAAAATTAATACACACAAGCAGTTACTAAACGCCAAAGCCAAAGTATCTATTCCAGAACTAGACAATTGAACAACACATCTAACGGAGAGATCTTACTGGTGTAACTGTCGGGGAAAGGGTTTCCGGTTCCGGAGAGAGCAGACATTGTTTCAGAGTTTTAGATCTAGCGGATGAGTCTATTTGTTGAAAAACAAGAGAGTAAAGGTTTGTTTTTATAGCTTAGGGTATAGCTAATTTCGATTCTACCACTACAAGAAAAATACCGCAAAACTGACGGCCAATTTCGTCGGAAATCCGTCGGTTTTTACCGTCGCTTCTATCTCGTCAGAAATAAAAGCTGCGTCGGAAATCCGTCAGAAATTCCGACGGATTTCCGATGGAATACCAAAATCAGGATTCCGTCGGTGTTTAAGCCGTCGGTTTTCCGTCGGTTTAAAACTGACGGATTTCTGATATTTATAAACCGATGGATTTCCAACGGATCTAAAACCGACGGAATTCCGACGGTTTTAAAACTGACGGAATTCCGACGGTTTTAAAACCGACGGATTTCAAATATTTAAATATCGACGGAATTCCGATGGATATAAAACCGACGGATTTCCGACGGAATTGTTTAATTTTTTTTAATTATATAATCGAATTTTTAAAAATAAATTTATTAATTTTAAAATTTTGTTTTCTAATATAAATTAAAATTAAAGAAATAATAATTATAAAATAATACAATAATTCAAATAAAAATTCAATAGTTATAAAATAATTCAAATAAAAAACAAAAAAACTAAAACTAACTAAAACTACGATGATGGGAATCGGGAAAAGAATTCCTCCATGCGTTGCTGCAATGCCAGGTGATCCGCCTCCAATTTGTGGTTCTCTCGCGTTCCGCTTCTTGTTGGAGGCGATCCACTTCTCGATCTTCTGCGAGGTGTTGCAGCTGCGTCTTCATGGCGTCCATCTCAGCGTCTCGTTGTGCGAGCTGTGCTTTAAGATCGGGAGAATCGCCGTAGAAACGCGAAGTTGCAGAAAAAGATCCGTCGTCTGGAAGACTAAATACACGACCTTTGGTCTTCGGAGTACACTGCGGTAAAAAAACGAAAACTTTGTTAAAAATTAGAAATTACAAAAAAATAATTTAAATATATATTTTACTTACCTCATAGACGAATTCGTTAATCTTCTCGAATGGAACTTCGGTCATTGGAGGCGTTCCTTCGGTGAGTGGCTGAGAAAGGAGGAGGTCTTCACTCATCTTCGTGACGTTGTCAATGATCTCCCGAGCCAGCGGATCTTGGATTTCATGGTTTTTCCTGCTGGTATGTGCATCCTTGAGCAATCTGAGAGCGGAAGGTTGGACATCATCTTCCCGAAACTACAAAAATGAAAATTTAGTAAAATATAAAATTATAAAACTAAAATAACAATATTTTAATTAAATAAGAAACTTACCAGTTGTTTGGCCCGTGTGACCAAACTAACCGCTCCTAGATTATGCGTCGCCTTGCCTCTTCCTCTGCGATCGCTGTTTCGGCACGCAGAATGAGTTGTGGAGCTTGTCTTGGTCGGTTCTTCACTGCAATAAGTGCATAACCCGCTCCATAGGCTCGGGTTGGAAACCAACTCCCTTGGAACATCATTCTTGTGCCACTTCTCCTTCCACTCGTTCAGCTTCCATAAATACATTTTCGATGCTTTTCTATCGAAGGATCGTCTAACCGTGGCGGTCATGTGGCTGTCCCAATTAAATTCTTGCTGCAAATCAAAAATTAAATTAAAATAAACTATATAAAATAAAAGTAAAACAATTTAAAATATGAGGTACTTACCACAAATTGGCGAAGCCACAATTTCTGATCTGCCATCGGCATTTGGCTGTATGTCGGATACGGATGCCGAAGCATTCCATTGAGCATCCGGTTAATGGACTTAGAAATCCCATTTCCGGAATCATGAAACCTACAAAACAAATTATTGCAAATAATTTGAATTGTAACTAAAGTAATAATAGTAAATAAATATTAAAATTCTTAAAATTAAAAAAAAACTAACCATGTGTCTCTGCCTTCGCAATCCGGATGGAGACGAGGCATTCTATCTTGTCCTGGTTTAGCGACAAAGTCCTCGACGCTCATATGCGTCGGTGCAGTAGGTGAAGGCGTCAGCGTAGCCGCTGTCTCCGGGATATGTGTCTCCGGTGTAGGAGAACTCCTCGAACCGGAACTACCTCTCCGTCGACTACTACGTCCGCCGCCGCGTGAGTGGTCATACCGACCGTAATCCCTAGAAAAATTAAAAAAGAAATTAAACATGATATGAAAAAATTATACATCATCAAAATAATAAAAAATTATCAAAAAATATTTTAAATTCATTATTAGTCCCAAACAATTATACATTTATAAAAGAATGAATAATTTATGGAACTACTTATAAATTACTAAAATCATCATAAATTTATATTTATAAGTATTAATTCCAAAACAATTATAAATTTGTAAATCCATGATTATTACATGAAAAAATTATACATTATCAAAATAATAAAAATTTATCAAAAAAATAATCTTAATTTTCTAAAAATAATAATTCATACCAAAATTAAGAAAATTTTAATGCATGAAAATAATTATAAATAAGTTAAATAAATAAATTAATTAACAAAACAAATAATTTCAATAAACATAACAAAACTTAATACTAATTAACATAATAATTCAACCACAAATTCTAACAAATCTAAAATTCCAAATCAAAATCATTTACATAACAATCCATGTTATAAAGTAGGTAAATCCTAAAACTAACAAATCAAATCCTAAATCTAACATTACAAACCTAATTCTAACAATTCTAATTTTCTAAACCAATCAATCTAACTCAAAACCTAACAATCCATAATATAAACTTAAGAACTTACAAGTTTGGGGGATTTTGAGACATTGGGATGAAGGATCGGACTTAATAATAGAGATTTAGCGAGTTTAGAGTTTTTAAGATTTTTGGAAACCTTCTGCGAAAGTGAGGAGGAAGAAGACGAAGTTGGAATATATTACGATATTTCCGATGGATTTCCGACGGATAATATAAGTATGCATGTCTTCTGATTGGCTAGTCAAACCTTAAACGAGGACACGTGTTACCACAAGACCGTCGGAAATCCATCAGAAATTTCTGACGGATTTCCGACGGGTTTGTGGTTTTAGTGGTTATTTACGCACCGTTTCAGTAAACATATGTTTTTAGTTTTATAAATTCATGATTGCAAACACAAATAACTTATACAAATCTTTCATTTGTCAAATTTCAAAAATTTATAAGATTATTTCGTTTTTGGTAAATTTGTATGTTAACTATACGTTTATCTATCAAACAGTTTCGGTCGAACCATCTCGACCAACGAAATCTTTTGAAAATATGTTATATATCACATAATTTAGTTTAGTTTGTCAAATTTTGTTGTTAACATTGTCTTGATGTACAAGAAATTACAAATTAACCATGTAACCCCCAAAACCGTCGGAAATCTGTAGGAAAAACCGACGGATTTCTGACGGTTTTGGGTATTTTTTAACGAAAACACGTGTCCGTGTTTAAGGTTTTAAATTATCTTTCCATCGGTTATCCGTCGGAAATTCCGATGGATATGGGTTTATTTGTGGTTTAATGGTTATTGTGTATTTTTGGTTTAATGGTTATTGTGTATATTTCGTTTAATGGTTTATGTTTATATGTGGTTTAATGGTTATTTACTTCTAACAATAAAAAAATATACAAAGTTCAAGTTGAGCTTATAAAATGCTTGTCTGCTGTGGTCTTCGAGGACCTATGGTTTACACCGTAATGTCAAAAATAAATAAAATACAAAAAAATAAATTTACACCTTTCTGTAAAAATAAAAATTAATACAAAAGACACATATATAACTAATTTTTATCAGATGATGATGATGATCCCTCAGATGGAATTGAGTCTGAATCCTCATAAAATTCACCTTGTTCTTCTTCTGATTCGGAAAAAACTAAACCAAATTGTGTGAAATCAACAATAAGATCCAGATCACAAGAAGGCTCAACTGGATCCATTGGAACAACTGTTGCTGGCTGTACAGCATCGTGTTCTACAACTCCATAAATTCTTCCTCTCGGGGTCACTATAGTAACTGTGCGCCAAGGATCTGTCTGCCGTGTAACTCGAGGGTAACGAATATAGCACACCTAAAAAAAACATATAAATTTTGTAATTATTATAACAAAATAATGAATTGAGTATTAATTACACTAATATTTGTACCCTACCTGCTCAGCTTGTGATCCTAGAATGAATGGGTCATACGTTTCTAGTCTCCGACTTGAATTAACAGACGTAACACTAAATTGGTCCACATGAAGCCCACGACCGAGTGTTGAATCATACCAATCACACTTGAAAACAATGCACCTCAAGTCTAACATTCCTGGGTACCGCACTTCCAATATTTCCTAAAGAACGCCGTAGTAAACATCATTACCAGATTTCACTGAAATACCAGAATCTGAAGTTTGCCTTGTCCTTCTCTCGTCATGAACCCTAAACCCATATTCCCGACTGCAGTATCTAGGATAAGAAGTTGCAATGTAGTTTGGACCATTAACAAATTCCAATAACCATGTGGGAAATGTCTGTCCGCTTCTTACTCCTTCAGAAACCTACAAAAATAAGTTACAAATTAGTATTAAAAAAATATTTATTAAATGATTTAGCGTTTTTAAACACTTACGTAAAACTGCAACCAAGGCATAAAATCCTCCTCCTTATGGACTTGAAGCTCGTATTCTGTCTTATCCATATAGTACCCGCATATTAATGTCATGTAAATCCTGTACGAAAACCAAAATTGTTTACAAGTTAATAATAACATATAAAATAATCAATTATACATTAAATGACACAAAAGAATTTTTGTTTACCTTTCATATTCCGTAATTTCTTCACAATTGGTTAGGATATACGTATGCAAGTGTTTAAACTCCTCTTGAGATAATTTATGCCTTTTTCCTTTGCCACTGACTCGCCCAACTTGGGAAAATAACTCTGGAACAACGACGGGGTAAATCGCTCTCTCATTACGATCATCATGGCGACTAGGACGTCTACTCTTCGTATGAACTTCTGATGGGAAGTAATATTCAGCAAATTGTGAGGCCTCTTCGTTGATGCTCTGGGCGATAATAGATCCCTCTACTCTACTCAAATTTTTAACCTTTTTCTTCAAATGAAACATATACCACTCAAATGGATACATCCAACGGTATTGAACCGGGCCTCCTAGTTCTGCTTCTCGTGGGAGGTGGATCGGAAGATGTTCCATCACATCAAAGAAAGATGGTGGAAATATTTTCTCCAAATTACAAAGGATCACCGGGATATTGGCCTGTAAATTTTGGATTTCCTCAACAGTAAGTGTTCTTGTGAATAAATCGCAAAAGGAATCACCTACTCCTGCAATTGCTTGGTGGACGTCTTTATAAAGAAGATGAGCAAAAGCGAATGGAAGAAGCCTCTGCATCACAACGTGACAATCATGACTCTTCATTCCAGTAAACTTTCCTTCTCCATAATCGATGCAGTTACGCAGATTAGATGCGTATCCATCAGTGAATTTAACATCGTCGTGAATCCAATAAAAAAATTCTGTTTTCTCTGCTGCTTCTAACCGGTATAATGGAAATGGACATTGACCATTTGGGAGCACGTCAAGAAAACCTCGATCGTAATACGCTGGCAAGTCTAATCTAGATTTCATATTGTCTTTCATCTTCCCTTGGATGTTTAAGATAGTGTTCATGATGTTCTCAAAGAAGTTCTTCTCAATGTGCATCACATCAAGATTATGCCTCAATAAATGGTTCTTCCAGTAAGGCAAATCCCAAAATATGCTCTTCTTGTGCCAGCTATGAAATTCACCGACACCATAAATAGGTTCATGTCCATTACCCCCACAATAAGGAGTCATCTCAGCACCAAAATCTCTCAACTGCTCCAATAAAGTCTCACCGTCTATCTCAGGCGGTGGACCATCAAAAACTTGCCTATCCTTCGTAAACATTGTTCTCGAACGACAATACGGATGATCACTCGGTAAAATCTTCTATGACAATCAAACTAACAACTTTTTCTGCCGTGCTTCAGTTGGAATGTATCAGTGTTGTCTTGACAATACGGACACGATAATCTCCCATGTGTTGTCCATCCAGATAACATACCATATGCTGGAAAATCACTTATGGTCCACATAAGCACCGCACGCATCTTAAAGTTTTGCTGGGTTGAAACATCGTACGCTTCTACACCATGCTCCCATAGCATTTGTAACTCATAGGTCAATAGCTGGAGGAATATATCAGGTGATCTATTCGGATACTCTGGGCCGGGAACAAGAATCGAGAGATATAAAAACTCTCTACGCATGCACAAAGATGGAGGCAAATTGTAAGGAGTTACAATGACGGGCCATAACGAATACTTCTTTCCATACTTCCCAAATGGGTTAAAACCATATGTACATAACCCGAGGTACACATTCCTTCGCTCATACGCAAAATCCAGATACAATGATTGAAAATGTTTCCAAGCTTCTGTGTCTGAAGGATGTGTAATATCTCTATCTTGACGATGTTCTGCATGCCATCTCATTGGCTCTGCCGTGCGCTGAGAAGTATATAACCTCTTCAACCTCTCTGTTATTGGTAAATACCACATACGTTTATATGGAATTTGAATTCTTTTGTGGTTTACGACAAAATCGCTATCTTTTGCGGTTTTCATCTTCTCTCCAATATAACATACAGTTATCGATGCACACATCTATTACCTTAAACGGTAAACCAATACCAGATACAAGTTTTTGTACCTCGTAGTATGATCCGAGTAAAAGATTATCTTCTGGCAATATATCTTTCGCTCAATCTGTTATCGCATCAATGCACTCCTCTGCCAAATTGTAATTCGTCTTAATCGTCATCAATCTACTTGCAGATGATATAGACGAATGACCTTCTTTACACCCTTTATATAGTGGCTGCTTTGCAGCATCTAACATATCAAAAAATCTTCTTGCTTCTACATTAGGTTTTTCGAACCTATCTCTTTCTTCACCGCTAAACTCGACATTCTCTCTAAACGCATCATTCACCATTTGCTTCCGTGCTACCTCCTAAACAATCTGAGACAGTTGGTTCACTAGTACTACCATACTCAACATTTGTTTCTCTATGTAAATATCATATCTTATAACCCGGCGTAAACCCATTACTATACAAATGATGCCAAACTATCTCTATCGCAACATTACGAGAATTCCTACAAATTGAACATGGACATTTTAACTTACCTGATTTTTGAACACGCGATTGCTTTCCCGCCAATTCCATGAACTCGTATATGCCTCGTGCATACTCCTCGTTCAAGTTGTTCGTCTCTGGATCCATCAATGGTTCGTCCATCCATGATCGAAAATATCTAGACATATTTTTCACTTTTTTTTTAGAATTCGTATTAAGTAAACAAGAAATGAGAGAGAGATATGAAATTAAGCTTGTTGTGTAATGGGATGGAGGAAGGGAGAAACATATATATAAACTCGTTTCTGTCGGAAATCCGTCGGTATACAACGGTAAATTCAACGGCTACATTAACGTTCATATTATCCGACATATTTCCAGAAGCCGTCGGAAATCCGTCGGAATATAACGGAAGAATTTATGTCGGAAATTCCGACGGATATTCCGACGGATTCTGACGGATTTCCGATATTTTTAAATCCGTCAGGAAGCCGTCGATTTTTTCCGACGGAATTATTGGCCGTCGGAAATTCCGTCAGTTTTGCGGTAGATTTCTTGTAGTGTACCCCCTTGCAAAGCAAATTACACCAGTCAATTGCTAAGCGTAATTTAGTAACTTGTGGTATCAATCAAACCGATGAACCAACATTTTTGGTGGGAGTAATCCTAGGACATAATTTGGACCATTTTTGAGTAATCCTAAGACATACTTTGGGCCTTTTGGGTCTTGTTAAGAAACATGATTTAGTGGGTTATTGGTTGGATTGAGTGATTGATAGACATCTCAAAATAATAGATGAACGATTGAATAACAAAGCCAGATCGATTGAATGCTTGGTACTACACGGAGATCCAAGCTGTTGACGGAAGAATTGGTTCTGGTCGTCAACTGTTCCCACCGCCAAATCTAACCCGCAACAGAGCTCCCGGTCTAGATCAAACCTCAAGAATCGTAAACCCAATCTTCTCTAATCCCCTACCTAGCAAAAAGAGAAGTAATTGGTGTTGCCCTTTATCTAAAAACAATATTCATTGGTGTTGTATATTTATCATATTTTTTATCTTGATACTACTATGGTGTAGTACTAGAATTAACTTTGCTTCTCTACACTTCTTTAGTTGAATAATGATAAAATGAATAAGAATGAGTTGAATAATAAAAAATAAATGAACTGACTAATGTGCATGCTTAGTACTACACGGGGATGCGAGATGGAAAAGCATATCCATCTACAAAATGCATGAATCTCAATCCTTGGTCTATGTATCGGTATATGATCCAACATAATCAAATTCTTTCTTTTGAAGGATCTTGAGGGTTATGGTGGGAGTGCGTCAACCATGGCTTTCTATGGTGATAAGAATACATTTTTTGATAAATTGCGTCATCACTATTTGGAAATCGGAAATACTCGCTCTTTATGCGAATGTCTAAAACTTTTTTTTAAGTTATATGTACATCTTCGTTAACGTATATACTATTCAACCCTCTTTCTAGACAAAGACTTCACATAATGTTAGTGAACTTTCTTTTATGGGCAAAAACCTTTACTGATAAAAAAATAAATGTGCTAATAATATCTAAAGACAATGACATAGGAGAAAACGTCAAGTTCTGCAAGGTTCGCGACATTTTGGAAATGAAAAGTATTGATGTTACTTTAGCATAGTCTGATATTTTTCTAAACTTAGAAGAAATCTGTCCTAACTGTTTTAAGTTCCTAAATTTGCTGGAATGGCGGAAGAACAGACCATAATCTATTATTACGGTTCTGTGGTCGGCTCTGTGGGCTGAAATTGTTCTAAGGCTTTTAACTTGGGTCAAAGTGTTAGAGATTTGAATATCAAATCTCCAAAATATTCTCTACATTGATTTGAATTGATATCAGATCCCACAAAATCTGTAGTGTATAAACAATGGTATCTTATCATATCTTAGATGACGATCTCATCTTCTCTATATACTGTATGCATGACTTCATGAATTGAACACACAAAAATATTTCTCCGTCGATTCTCCGCTTCCTCTATATTGTTAACAATGCGTTTATATCTCATAATATTGTACCCTATATTTTAAAAAAAAAATTCAAAGTCATGTTCATCACTATGATTTTATATCATATATGGTGCTTGCTACATATTTACTTTTATGCATCTATATTATTAATTGGGAAGCACACATTGTAAAATGAACATTGAATTGTAAGTAATTACATGAAATGCCATTAAATTAAAGGAAAACACAAAAAACAATCTTGGACAATTTTGGAAAACCACAAAAACAAAAAGGACGCGGATCTTTATAGGAGGAGTCGGATCTTGGATCATCTGTTGGATCTTGGGTCATCTGTTGGTTGATTCAGAAAAAGGCCCATAAAACAAATTTTTATAACAAGGCCCATATAACAAAAATAAATATACACAACAAATAAAACAAAAAATTATAAAAAAATCTTAAAACAAATTTCTCTCCATTTCGGAAATTTACACAAAACAAAAAAATCTAATCAGAAATATATAAAAATGAACTTAACAAACACTACAAAATAAAACAAAAATTTACGAACCATCCCTATCTAAAATCTAAAAACAAAATTTAACTAACGAAATATATTATTAGATAAACTAAAATCAAATTTAAAAAAACAAAAATATTTGAATAATATTTACTAACAACCGTACAAACACTACAAAAAAAATATTCTCCCTCAGTTCCGGAAATATACCAAACAAATAAACAGAATATATTATTAGATTAACTAAAATCAAATTTTAAAAATATATAAAATCTTGCAGTACAATATTTGACTAAATATTTACTAACAACCGTAGCCAATTTTCTTAATACTATAAATACCCTATCACTTTCAACTTCATAGGTCACAATTCCACATCAATCTTTAAACGTTACAGCTATTTTTTTTTTAACAATGGTTGATTACACAAACCTTTCGAACATCAAACCTTACAAAACAGCTTGGACCATTCCAGTTAAAATTTTGCATTCGTGGATTCAACTAACAAACTACGGTGGAGAAACTTTGGACATGATTTTGTCTGATGCATCGGTTAGTATACATTACAATTTATATTTATGTTTATAAAGATCAAATTATATTTTATACAAATATATAACTAACTATTTAAACTATATTTTAGGGTACTCTCATTCATGCTACGATTAAAAAGCCACAAATTCACAAGTTTCAAAGCAAAATCAAATCTGGAGAATGGAGAATTATTGAAAATTTCACTCTCTCTAAAGCAATGGGAAAGTTCAGGGCAACAAAACACACCTACAAAATGTCCTTCATGAACACGACTATTATCACAAGATCTGCTAATATTTGTGATGATATGTTTTTTGATTTTGCCAACTTACAAGATGTTTCAGATGAATCAGGATTGAGTGAAAATATTTTCATAGGTAACCTCTTATTGTCGTCATTCTCTCTAATTATATTGATATTTTTAATTATTTAATAATCATAATTAAATTAAAATCTGAACACTTTTTGTTTAACAGACATATTGGGACAGGTGGTCAATGTTGGTGAATTGAAAACTCATGACATCAAGGACAAACCTACAAAGAAACTTGAGATTGAACTGAGAAACACAATGTATATTTACTACCCTAATATCTGTTATATTTTTATTATTAGGTTTATTCTCCATAATAATTTATCTATACTCATAATTCGGCTCTTTTATAGTGATGAAAGATTAACATGCACTCTCTGGGAAAACTATGCTGAAACCATGTGGAATGCATGTCAGAATGCATGCAAAGAAAGGGTCACATGTTTAATTCGATTTGCTAAGATCAATACTTTCAAAGGTTTTTTTTTTAATATTGCCAAATATAATTTCATTTATCTTTAAATATATATATAGAAAGATGCATATATACATTGCCGTTAGATGTTAACATTCTGAAACATGTTGGATAATTTAAATACAGGTGAGAGATCAGTTGCTAATGCTTATGACACATCTTTGTTAGAGATCAATCCAAACTACCCAGCTGTGGAAGAGTTTATGGCCAAGTATGTATAATTATCTTATTATATATATATTCTCATTCTAATTTAGATATTAGTAATGTTGTCTTGCATGTTTTTCTTTTTGTTAGTTTACCAAATGATCAACTAGCTTTAACAATACAACCAAGTAAGCCAAAGCAGTCCAAGATTGTGAAAAAACGAGAATATTTTGATCGGTTTCCTCGGAAAACCATTTCAGAACTGTTTGATGCCACAGAGGTAACCATTAGTATTAGAATTTTTTTCATATACTATGTTCTCCAACTGATTTACTAACATGGCCTAAATGTATTATTTTTTGTAGATTGGAAAGTGCAAAATCATGTGTACTATCTTCACAATTGATACAGACTATTCTTGGTATTACTTTTGCTGTCTGAAGTGTACCAAGACAGCATACTTGGTACCTAAAAAAGAAAATGAGGTTGTCAAAAAAGGTAAAAAATCTTTGTTCTGGTGTGCTACATGTTGTGAAGAAACAACGAAGGTTGTACCCAGGTACCTACTTACTACTATTTGTTTTACTCAGAATTTTAATTGATTTCTACAAAATGTTAATTGATAAAGTCACTCACATACATAAATGGATTCTTTCAAATATAAATACAAATTAATTGTTGGGGTGATGGATAACACTGGTGAGACTAAGTGTATGTTGTGGGACAATAATGCATTTAAGATTATTGGACAATCTGCGAATGATCTCTTGGAAGGTCATTGGAATGAGGTAAAATGACAATAGTTACGTATTAGTTTTTGTCTTTTGTTTACTTTAACTTAATCTTATTTACAGATTCAAGATCCAACAAATACTCCTCAAGCTTTGCGAGACTTAATTGGTAAAACATTCCAGTTACTGGTGAACATTGAAAATAAAAACATCAATGATGGGAATGACACTTACAAAGTTTCTCATGTTTGGTTGGGTCATGATGCATCGATTAAAGATTCAGATGTTCATGATTCACTTAATACTACTAAGTTTTCTAATCATCAGGTGAAATCTCATCTATATATCTAAGATGTTCAATAATCAATATGTTGATTTATCGTGATTTTTTACTTTCATTTAATACAGGAAACCCTAGCCTTGACTAATAGCAGTGACATGTCTGATTCTTTGGATGCTGTTTCAACTACTCCTTCCAAACGAAGAAAAGAGGACATCTCTGAATATACATCAGAGCAGTCATCAACTACCAAGAAACCATGTGTTTCTTCAATCAAAGGTGAAATTGAAAAGAAAGAGACTAAAAGTGAAAAGAAGTCAATCACAGCTGATACTGAAAAGGAAGATGTGGAATCTGACAAGAATAAAGTGGATGCTGCATGAAAGTGATTCCAGAAGCAACAACTTTGGAGATTTTTATCTGTTTTATTTATTAGATTCGGTTCATGTTAGTTTAATATTTTCAGTCTTTTCAGAAACACAAATAATGGCTACATTGCCAAATTTTAAATTCTGGATTTTCTAATGATTTCTCTTCTACTTTGATCTTCCTTTCTATAGAGGAAGTAAATATTAATAAAGCTTTGATTCATATATAACTCTAGCCTAACCTTCAATTCGAAATTCCATTTTCTATACCACTGACATTAATTAGGGAAAGAATTATACCTGGATATCTTCATTGAAAAAAAGATGACTGGAACTGTAGTTACACAAAATGTTTGGCCGTTTAATACATGGCAAAATCTGTCAAAATGAAAAAGATAGTGTGTATCATATTATAATTCAACATATTTCTAATAATATATTTACGTAGATCCTAACAAGGTTCAGAGTTAGTAAAATAGCTTACTGTATGCCTCACCTATACCACCTGCTCCTCTCCATACTTCTTGGGATGCGTTAAAGTGTTATTGTAGATCTCCATCATTAGAAATATTATCTTTTACAAAATTATTCTAAAACAGATGTATTTGTATGCATATTTACTACTTTTTTATTTTTTTGGTCAAAAACATATGTACTACTTAAATACACTAAATCTATTAACAAATATAAAACTAAAAAGATTTTTCAGTTATATATATATATTTTTCAAAATTCTGAGGAAGATTTGGTGAATATCTAAATCAGCCATATTCTAGAACTTTCCCATGGTAATTATAATCATTTATCCTATTAAACAGAGCAAGAAATACATCTGTAAGGTATTTCAGTTTTGAATTATTAATTCCATCACCATTTTATACAAACAAATTAATTACTGTAACATAAATTCGTTTGGGGTTCTGTTTTTGTTTTTCAGAATGAAAAAGAGGAAGAATGATGGTGGTAATGGAAAGAACAACATTACTAATCAAGATCAAACAAAACGATTCAGAGCAGATGAAAATGATGAAAACCATAATCCAAATATACCAAGAAATCATGGCAGTCATGATGTCAGTGTAAAATCGATTTTTAATCGATTATTAGTTGGTATAAATAACATACCTGACAAGGAAAATGGAGTTCCTGCACGTGATGGGAATACTTCTTCTACTGCTAAAAGGAAAAACGATTTATGGGGTAAGTAATTCACATCATATCACTATTTTGTGTTATATTGACATTTTTGAACTAATCAATAGTATCATTCTCTATTAGATGAATCTACTATTACTTCTACAAATTCTCTAAGATCAGCTAAGAAGAATGCTAGAACTACTGCATTTTCTACAACATCAGACAGAGGATCTGATATGAATGCAACAAGAGTACCATTACAAGAATTGCAGAATGTTACAAACAGACTTGATGTTCACAACACTGTTGGGAAAACTCCTCCAAATCCTATAAGGCAATCTCATAGAAATGTTAAAAGAGATACTCCTCCATCTGTCACCAGCAAAAAAGGTCACTATTATTTTAACACAATTTAAATTGAGCTCATAAAATGACATAATAAATGAGTTATTGATGATCTCATAATATGTTTTAACTATAGCTACAAAGGGAATTGTCCTTACCAGCCCACAGACTCGATTGAGATTAGCCAAATCTGCTGCAAGACAAAGACAACCAACTGACAAAGGATCATCTGGAAGCACAAACATCCTTCCTAATGGGATACTACATTCAGAAAAAGAAACCATTTTCAGTGACTGCGATTCTCTAAGCAAAAATGAAGAAGTTAACGAATGTAGTAGTGTAGAGGATAATTCTTCTGAAAGTGAAAATGATGAAGAAGATATTGAGAATATCCCAGTAGAAGTGAAAGAAAGGTTTCACTTTCTATCAATGTTAGACGAAAGCTTGACACAAGCTTTTGCTGTCAACAAAAGTAAGAATGTAAAAAGAAAAACCAAAGAAACATCCAAAGAAATAGGTACATTATAACTTCATATTGTGTCTATTCGTTTATCTAAATCTTATTTACATCATAGATGGAAAATCATTTATATCTGCTGATTTATCATAATGCATTTTCTTATATTTCTTTTGTTGATTTCAGAAACATCCAAAGAAACAGGTACATTATAACTTCATATTGTGTCTATTCGTTTATCTAAATCTTATTTACATAATAGATGGAAAATCATTTATATCTGCTGATTTATCATAATGCATTTTCTTATATTTCTTTTGTTGATTTCAGAATATCTGGATCATGGTGATCCTGTGTACTCTTGTGCATATTGTGGTGCTATTATGTGGTATGGTGAGCGCATTAATAGGCAAAGGAGAGATCGTAATCCTACATTTACACAATGTTGTTTGCAAGGATCAGTACAATTGCCTTTTCTACATAATCAGCTAGAATTGTTGTTTGCTTTGCTAACTAACGATGATGAAATCAGTAGACATTTCAGAGAAAATATCAGAGCCTATAACATGATATTCTCATTTACTTCTCTTGGTGGTAAGTGTGAGAACTCCGTCACCAAAGGTAATGGTCCAAATATGTTTCAGATACAAGGTGAAAATTATCACTTGATTGGAAGTTTGAAACCAGAGGATGGCGACTTTGCAAAGTTTTCCCAGCTATATATTGTCGATACAGAGAATGAGGTTCAAAATAGAGCTGGAGTTTTGAGGTTAGTAAAGTTACAAAGAGTATTCATATGAAGTATATTTGCTTATTAGTCTAGATTAGATTCTTATAAAAAAAATTTTTTTAATGTTTTTTCAATCAACAATGCAGCAAAGGAAAACATGCTGGAAAGTATAAGAAAAAGCAAAAGTTGAGAAAGGAAGTGATTGAAGCTATAATCAAACTGTTAGATGAAGTCAACCCATATGTTGCCAATTTTAGGATGGCCAGGGACAGATTAAATACTAATCCAGAAGAAAGCTTTCAGATGAGAATTGTAAGTGAACGAGTCAAAGATAGAAGAACATATGCAGTTCCCACAGCTTCAGAGGTTGCTGCATTGATTCCAAATGATTTTTCTATAGATATGCCAAGTCGTGACATTGTGATTGAAGAAAAATCTGGAGACTTACAAAGGATAAGTGAAATTCATCCTTCTTATCAACCTCTACAATATCCTCTGTTATTTCCTAATGGTGAGGATGGTTTCAGGCCAGGAATTAAGAAAGGGATTTCTAAAGCTAAAAAGAAGAAAAACAGTGAAACAACTAATGAGAATGAGTGCATTAGTATCCGTCAATGGTTTGCATTCTGTATACATAAGAGAAAGAATGAGTCATCGATTCTGCTCCGGTCTAAACGGTTGTTCCAGCAGTTCTTGGTAGATGCTTTTACAGCTATTGAGTCCAATCGACTTAGTTATTTTAAACTAAATTAGTCAAGCGTGAGGGCAGATAATTACGATTCAATTAAAGAGGCATCTGCTTCAGGAAAGACAGACCTGGATGATCAAGGCAACAAATTTTATTTACCAGCTACTTTTGTTGGTGGGCCTAGGTATATGAGGAATATGTACTTGGATGCAATGGCTACATGTAACCATTACGGATTTCCTGATCTGTTCATCACATTTACATGCAATCCAAAATGGCCAGAGCTGGTCGATTCTCAGAAAAACGGAAGTTGAATTCTGATGACAGACCAGAGATTATAAGTAGGGTGTTCAAGATGAAGCTCAATTATCTAATGGATGATTTAACCAAAAAACATATGCTAGGGAAAACGGTTTCATGTAAGAATCCTCCTTTTTTATTTTACTGATTATCCTGTTAGTTCTTATATCTATCCTATAAAATAATCTAATAAACTATGTTTTGAAAATTGCTTACAGCAATGTATACCATTGAGTTTCAAAAACGAGGCCTTCCTCATGCTCACATATTACTTTGGTTGCATCCAGATCATAAATTGCCAAAATCAGAAGACATTGACAAAATAATTTCTGCAGAAATTCCTGACAAAAAAAAAGAACCAGAGCTCTATGAAGTTATTAAGGAGATGATGATTCATGGACCATGTGGTGCTATCAACAAGAATTCACCGTGTATGGTGGAAGGCAAATGTTCAAAGTTTTACCCAAAGAAACATATAGAACACACTAGAGTTGATAAAGAAGGTTTTCCAGTTTACAAAAGAAGGGAAACAAATCGCTTTGTGGAGAAGAATGGTTTTAAGTGTGACAATCGATATGTTATACCATATAACAAAAAGTTGTCGCTTCGCTACAGAGCTCACATTAATGTAGAGTGGTGCAACCAAACCGGTTCTATTAAATACTTATTCAAATATATCACTAAAGGACAAGATCGTGTTTCAGTGGTTGTTGAGCCAACAGTAAAGTCTGCAGAGAATGGAAATACAAATGGGAATTCTAAAGATACTTCTACAGGGGGCAAGAGTCAGAATGAGATAAAAGACTATTTTGATTGCAGGTTTGTCTATATTTACGATGTATATGTTATTGTATTTTAAAAAACAATCAACCATATCATTTACAACATTAATTTATGATTTGTGCCAGATATGTATCTGCTTGTGAAGCAGGATGGAGGATTTTGAAAAACCCTATTCATTACAGATCAACATCAGTTCAGAGATTATCTTTCCATCTGCCAGGGAAACAGCTGCTTTATTTTAAGTCTGATGATGAAGTAGAAGATGTTTTGAATCGGTCAGAGTTACAGAACTCTATGTTTCTAGCTTGGTTTGAATTGAATAAGGTTAGTTCTATAGCAAGAAAGCTAACATATGTTCAAATTCCTAAATATTTTACTTGGGATGGGAAAGCAAGACAATTTAACTTGCGTAAAAGACCAGGGTCTACTATTGGGAGAATAAACTATGTTCCACTTAGATTGGAAGAAGGATATTATGAAAGAGTACTTCTTAATCATCAAAAAGGTCCCACAAGTTTTGAAGATCTCAAAACTGTGAATGAAGTGGTTTATAAAAAATTCAAAGAAGCATGTTATGCTCTAGGTTTGCTTGACAATGATCAGAAGTATATAGATGATATATCAAGAACAAGTTTTTGGAGTACTGGAAATTTCCTTCGTCGTCTGTTTGTTGTCATGCTCCAATCTATTAGTTTATCTCAACCTGAAGTTGTTTGGGAAAAAACGTGGGAACTTCTTTCGGAAGACATTGAAAATACAAGGAGAAAATACTTAAACCGCCCAGGTAATAACACTTTCCATTATTACATTTTCCAAATTTAAGTATTCAAGTAATCAATTAAAATAATGTAAATTGTTATTGGTTTTGAGTTTTTTTTTTGTAGAACTAATCCTCTCTGATGAGGATAAAAAGCAATTTGCCCTCCAAGATATTGATAGAATCTTAAAAAGCAATGGAACTTCTCTAGCAGCTTTTGAGACTATGCCTCAATTATCTTCAGAGATTGATGATGATACAAATGTGTTGATAGTGGATGAAAAAAATTATGATCGTGATGATTTGAAAGATAAACTTAGTAAATACCTAACGATGATGACTGACGAGCAGACGAAAATCTATGATGACATCATTAAGGCAGTGGATGATGACATGGGTGGTCTATTCTTTGTTTATGGTTTTGGAGGAACTGGGAAGACATTTCTTTATAAAACTCTCTCAGCAAAAATTCGCTCTGAAGGTAAAATTGTACTCAATGTTGCTTCCAGCGGTATTGCTTCTCTATTGTTACCAGGTGGTAGAATAGCACACTCTAGGTTTGGTATTCCATTAAACCCTGATGATAGTACTACATGTACAATGAAGCCTGGCTCAGACCTTGCCAATTTAGCGAAAGAAGCATCTTTGATCATTTGGGATGAAGCTCCGATGATGAGCAAGCATTGTTTTGAATCTTTGGATAGAAGTATGTCTGATATTATTAGAGGTCAAGGGAAAAAATCATTCGGTGGAAAAGTTGTTGTATTAGGAGGTGATTTCAGACAGGTACTACCTGTGATAAATGGTGCTGGTAGGGCAGAAATTGTTATGGCTTCACTAAATTCATCTTATCTTTGGAATGAGTGTCAAGTTTTGAGGCTGACAAAGAATATGCGTCTACATTCAAATAATTTGAGTGCCACTGCTGCGAAGGATCTCAAAGAATTTTCAGAGTGGATTCTAGCTATTGGTGATGGGAAGATATCACAGCCTAATGATGGAGAAGTGATGATAGATATTCCTGAGGAGTTTCTAATTACTGAGGCAAACAATCCAATTGAAGCAATAAGCAGGGAGGTTTATGGAGATCCTAAATTGTTGAAACAGAAAAAAGATCCAAAATTATTTCAGGATAGAGCTATTTTATGTCCAACCATAAATATAAATTGTAATGTATACTAACCGATGCATCAGACAAAATCATGTCCAAAGTTTCTCCACCGTAGTTTGTTAGTTGAATCCACGAATGCAAAATTTTAACTTGAATGGTCCAAGCTGTTTTGTAAGGTTTGATGTTCGAAAGGTTTGTGTAATCAACCATTGTTAAAAAAAAATAGTTGTAACGTTTAAAGATTGATGTGGAATTGTGACCTATGAAGTTGAAAGTGATAGGGTATTATGGTATTAAGAAAATTGGCTACGGTTGTTAGTAAATATTTAGTCAAATATTGTACTGCAAGATTTTATATATTTTTAAAATTTGATTTTAGTTAATCTAATAATATATTCTGTTTATTTGTTTGGTATATTTTCGGAACTGAGGGAGAATATTTTTTTTGTAGTGTTTGTACGGTTGTTAGTAAATATTATTCAAATATTTTTGTTTTTTTAAATTTGATTTTAGTTTATCTAATAATATATTTCGTTAGTTAAATTTTTTTTTAGATTTTAGATAGGGATGGTTCGTAAATTTTTGTTTTATTTTGTAGTGTTTGTTAAGTTCATTTTTATATATTTCTGATTAGATTTTTTTGTTTTGTGTAAATTTCCGAAATGGATGGAAATTTATTTTAAGATTTTTTAATAATTTTTTGTTTTATTTGTTGTGTATATTTATTTTTGTTATATGGGCCTTGTTATAAAAATTTGTTTTATGGGCCTTTTTCTGAATCAACCAACAGATGACCCAAGATCCAACAGATGATCCAAGATCCGGCTCCTCCTATAAAGATCCGCGTCCTTTTGTTTTTGAGGTTTTCCAAATTGCCCAAGATTGTTTTTTGTGTTTTCCTTTAATTTAATGGTATTTCATGTAATTACTTACAATTCAATGTTCATTTTACAATGTGTGCTTCCCAATTAATAATATAGATTTGAAATTTTGTTGGAGTTTATCTCTATTTTTTCTTAAAATATCAAAATATATGATATTATTTTCTCAAATTGCATCAAAAATTATATAAAAAATTTCCTAATGTGTAAATATATTAAAACATATTGAAATATTGTCTTAATTTTTCTATCTTCTATATAACTTTTTCTGAAATTTGGAAAAAAATTCTATAAATTAATAATTTACAATAACATAATAACATCTCTCATCAAATATCCCATAAGAAAATATCATTTACAATAACATCTCTCATCAAATGAGCCAACTAGAGTAAAATTTCTAGAAATTAATAATTTTGGGACTGGAGTATTTTATTAATTTATAGAGAATTTTATTAATTTATAGAGAGTATTAATTTATCAATACATACATATATAATTAAGAACAATACTTGGGTTCACCTTCTCTTTCTCTAGCCAATCAAAATATGCCATGTAATATTATCATTAATCATTCTTTCTGAATCTAATCAATTAATCACTCTTTCTAAATCTAATCAATAAAAATATATCAACTAAGATTATATTTTTTTAAAATAAATAAATTAAAAATACAATTAAACAAATGAAATAAATAAAATAAATTTAGAAAATAAAATAAATTAAAAAAAATCATCCAATAAGATTATTCATGTAATATTATATTTAAAGAAAAATAATAAATTAAAACTAAATAAATAAAACATATAAAACTACTAAGAGATACAACTCTGTGAACCCAAGAGTTAAAATTTTTGATTTTTAATTTTTAATTTATTTAATTTATTTAATTTAATTTTTTATTTAAATAAAAATAATAAATTAAAACTAAATAAATAAAACATATAAAACTATACCCTAAGGGATACAACTAAACGAACCCAAGGGCTAAAATTTTAAAATATTTAATTTGTTTAATTTATTTAGTTTTAATTTATTATTTAACTAAAATTAAATAAATAAAATATATAAAACTATACTCTAAGAGATACAAGTCAGCGAACCGAAGAGCCAAAATTTTAAAATATTTAATTTTTTTAATTTGTTTAGTTTTAATTTATTATTTAAATAAAAATAATAACTAAAAATAAATAAATAAAATATATAAAATTATATCCTAAGGATACAACTCAGCGAACCCAAAGGCTAAAATTTCAAAATATTTAATTTATTTAATTTTTTTAGTTTTAGTTAATTATTTAAATAAAATTAATAACTAAAACTAAATAAAACATATAAAACTATATATCCTAATAGATACAGCTCAGCAAAACCCAAAAGTTAAAAATTTTAATTCTTTAATTTATTTATTTATTAAATTTTTATTTAAATATAATATTACGTGGCATAATATTATTGGATGAACAAGTAGGTTCATCCTAAGAGTGAATGCAAGTATTTTTCTATAATTAAATCACATACAAAAACTGAACCGGCCCAACTGAACCGAAATCATACCACTCGGTTCTGTGTAGCAGCTATATCTGGATTAGTCGGTTAACTTGGGTTTAGTGGTTTAGTAAATAAACCCTAGATTTTATTTCTTCTCCAACATCCTCATCAGTTTCCCAGCCCTTCTTCTATTTCTGTTAGTGCTCTGCAACTCGAAACCCACTCTGAAACCCTAATCGTAATCTCTCGCTAGATTCTTAAGGTATCATCAATGGGGAAAAACAAGAAAGAGAGAAAAGATGGAGAAGATAAATCTCCACACTCTGCTGCTACTGTCTGCGTCTCTGGCTTGCCTTATTCCATCACCAACTCTCAGGTCTTTCAAGTTCTCTCTGTATTCATTCCGATAATTTCTGAGTGGAACATCCTTTTTTTTTAATTTCGATTTTGGCTTCGAGAGTTGTAAAATTGATGTTTGTTCCAATTTTTTCAGCTTGAAGAAGCCTTCAGTGACGTTGGTCCTGTAAGGCGTTGCTTTATGGTCACAAATAAAGGTGAGTGAATTTGAATTACAAATTGAAATTGAAGTTATCACATTCACATCAGGAAATAATGATATTTTTCTCCACAGGATCAAATGAACACAGAGGCTTTGGGTTTGTTAAATTGTAAGCTAACCACTTGTTTATAACTATTTTTTCAAGATTGAGCAAGTGATATTGGTTTCTTACAGTGTTATATATGCTGTGTCCATTGTAGTGCTTTACCAGAAGATGTTAACCGTGCCATTGAGTTGAAGAATGGTTCTATTGTTGGTGGCCGTAAGATTGCTGTTAAACAGGCTACACATCGGCCTTCTCTTCAAGAACGTCGTACAAAAGCAGCTGAAGGTTGCTGTTGTTAAAACGTTTTGGAATCTAAGAGTTCAATTATTATTGTTAGCTTAGAGTTCACCGATTCATTGTCATCTATTTTTTTATTTTTTCGAATTAGGGATCACTTTACCTGATGATTCCCAGCCACCGAGTGACACCGGAAGTGCGATTCCCGAGACAGACAAGCAAGGTATAAGCTTGCCTAGATTTGGTTTCTGAGTCTTAAGTAGATTGGTAGGTGATGTTCCTTTGGTTCTTGTTTTTCATTAAATTTGTATTTGCATCAGTTCCTCCACCCGAAAAAAAGATAGAGTCGCCTAAAAAGATTGAGAAGCCAATTGAGCGCAAAAGACCAACAAAGCTTCATGTTGATTTAGCTGATAAAGAAACTTGTTCAGATAAGCAAAGGTATGATTAGTAATGTGCTGATTTTTGTATAGATATATGTTGAATGAATTTATAATATAGCCTTTGTAAGGAAGACTATCCCATTGAGATTAATCATGTAGTTTAAAAGATTCAAAAAATCTATTATTCTGAATGTGTCCTTAAAACTGCGGCTCTCTCTTTCTTGCTTGTATTTATGTTTTTATGTTATTTTTATTTACTGGGTGAAGAGTTGCAAGAACTGTAATCTTTGGTGGACTTCTTAATGCTGAGATGGCAGAGGTAGTCCATAATCGTGTCAAAGAGATTGGCACTGTGTGCTCTGTCAGATATCCCCTCCCCAAAGACGAGCTTCAACAAAATGGTAAGAATCTTGTAAAGAAAATGGAGCCAAATACTTTTTCTTTTCATAAATGATGTTACTATCTGAGTTTGGTTTTAAGTTATCCATCAGAGCTGCTTGATCTAGTGATCTGTGTAGTAAAGAATGACATTGTTATTCCAGGCAACACATAAAATTACTAAAGTCTCAATGAACACTATTGGGACATGAATCTCCATTGGTTGTTAGATTATATTAGTTATAACGAGTTTCATAAGATTCGTAGGCATAGAGTACTTATAAAGTATAAACACCTTTTTTCCATTAGTCCAGATTTGTGGGGTTGACTTTTGGAATATCGCTGTTGCAATTCATCTCCTGCTCACAGTTTCTGTTGATAAGTTTTCTTTTGGTGCTTTGTTGCCTCACGTTTATAAATGTGGCTGAATTCTAGTTTGTTAGTTGATATATATACTTCTACACCTATTTGTGATATATATTATTAATCACACTTTCTTAAAGCCTGTGTGCACATACCTTCTAGTATCTGAATAAAGTTTGCTAGGCATCCTATCCACATGTTGATTACTATTGTGGGCATGCTGTTACAAACTTATTTGATTTTCTTATAAGAGCATGCCAGACTTTGTGCTCATGATGAAATTATTAAGCGTTCAAACTATTATTTGTCAGGTCTTACCCAAGACGGATGCAGGGCAGCTGCATCAGCTGTTCTTTTTACGAGTGTCAAATCTGCTTGTGCCGCTGTTGCAGCATTACATCAAACAGAGATAAAGGGAAATCTCATTTGGGCTCGTCAGCTTGGTGGAGAGGTGAACATTATTTGCTTTTCGCCACTGTATATCTATCTAGAAGTTAAGTGATTAGCATTTGAATCAATTCATGACTAATTGTTTTTTGGAGGCAGGGCTCAAAGGCTCAGAAGTGGAAACTAATTATCCGAAATCTTCCTTTCAAGGTTCTTAAAACCCAGATTTTTTTTGTTACCTCTACAGTTTCATACATCAATCTATGTTTTTCTCATGGATTTCTTTTTTTGGGGATTTTGCAGGCTACACCTAGTGAAATTAAAAAGGTCTTTTCAGAAGTAGGGTTTGTCTGGGATGCTTTTGTTCCTAAAAATTTTGAAACTGGGTATGTTCTAACTCGTCTGAGTACTTTTGGATTACAAATAAATCAGTGTATATTATTCTCAGTTAGTGGAATATTTTGGCAGGCTACCTAAGGGTTTTGCATTTGTCAAATTCACGTGTAAGAAAGATGCAGAAAAAGTAAGATCTAGAAACATGGGTATCTTGATTTGGTTATCCTCCATTCGGATCACTTATCTTATTTATTTTTGCATCTTCAGGCAATTGAAAAGTTCAATGGGCACATGTTTAGTAAAAGGCCTATAGCTGTAGACTGGGCTGTACCTAAGAATCTTTACAATGGTGCTGCTGATGCCACTACTGCTTCCGCAGATGGTATGTTACTGTATTGGTTTTCTGATCGCTGGGATGTTTAATTAAATTGTTAATTAGTATTTTTTAAGAAATGTATGTGAGATCTGGTATTCTTTTATTTACACCATAAAATGGAATGCGTAGAATATATAATGAGGGAAAGTCAGTGGCCCAAGTTGTGTGTTTATCTCTTCCTAACAGAATATTCATGCTTTTTTGCGGCAACTTTGGCAGGTGACAATAAGGAAAGCGATGGAGACAGTGATAACAGTAGTGTTGATTTGGAGGAGGTTGACGATGCTGTAGAAAGCCACCAACCTTCAGGAGGTGATGATACTGATGATGAGGAGGATGACAACAATAACAAACCAAGTGAATCAGATGCACTGGAGAAAGATGTTGGGACCGATGTGAATTTTGAAGAGGAAGCAGATGTTGCGAGAAAGGTTCTTAAGAACTTGCTTGCGTTTTCAAAAGGATCTATTGCTTCTCATGATGGAGAGACAGTGGAGTCAGACAAAAGCAAACTTGAGAATTCATCAAATAAGCCAGCCGCTGACTCTTCTGGAGTCTCTGAACCTTTGAAACCCAGTAAAGAAATGCAGAAAAATGAAGATTTTGAGAGAACTGTATTTATCAGAAACCTCCCATTTGATGTTACTAAGGAAGAAGTCAAACAGCGGTTTACTGTGTTTGGGGAAGTTGAATCTTTATTCCTGGTTATCCACAAGGTCACAAAGTATGCATCCTTCTATACTTAGAAATTCAGTTATTTATGGCTGAAAAATCAGGCCTTGGTATCTATAAACCCAAAGCTTCACATTTTGTTTCTCTATGTGTTTTCTTTCTCAGACGACCAGAAGGGACCGCTTTCCTCAAGTTCAAAACAGCAGATGCATCAGTTGCAGCCATTTCAGCTGCCAATACTGCCTCAGGTATTGGTGTCCTTCTTAAAGGCAGGCAACTGACTGTTATGAGAGCTCTGGATAAGAAAGCTGTGAAGGACATAGAAATCAAAAAGACAGAGGAGAAGAATCTTGATCATCGGAATCTTTATCTTGCTAAGGTATACACTTTTCCCAGTCTTGACAAATCTCTGGAAATTGTAATATCTGCATGCCTTTGAAACACAGATTAATGTATAATCCTGTTTTGATTTCCACAGGAAGGTCAGATCCTTGATGGTACACCTGCTGCTCAGGGTGTGTCTGCAGAAGATATGGACAAGCGACGAAGGTAAAAAAATTTTTATTTTCACATATATGGGCGTGTTATTGTCTAGAGATTTGTTATGAGAGGAGAGTGAGCATGTGATTTTCCTTGCAGATTACATGAAAACAAGATGAAAAAGCTTCAGTCTCCTAACTTCCATGTATCTCGAACAAGGATTGTGATCTATAATTTGCCCAAGTCCATGAATCAAAAGCAACTACACAAGCTTTTAGTTGATGCTGTTATCTCACGAGCTACAAAGCAGAAGCCGTCTATCCGACAGGTCAGCGATTCGCCTTTTGTGCTACAATTCAAAGATAGTACTATCACCTGAACGTAGTTTCTTTGTTTTCAATGCAGATCAAGTTCTTACAAAATGAGAGGAAGGGTAAAGTTGATACTAAGAACTACTCCCGTGGAGTTGCTTTTGTCGAGTTCATGGAGCATGAACATGCTCTTGTGGCTCTCAGAGTACTTAACAACAATCCTGGTAATTCATCTAGCTGAAAGCTCACTTTCCATTGAAACTCAAGTACTCTTTTCAAATGATTTGCATTTGATGATTTTATGGTTGTCACCAACCGGAGTCCTAGGAGAGCCATAAGATGAGACAAATATCGTTTTGGCATCTAACAGAAAATCCATGTGACATGCGCAATATATGATCCAGTGAAGTCCAAGAATCATAATTTCATGTTATGTAATCGGTTTTGTTATTTTTGCAGAGACATTTGGTCCTCAACATCGCCCTGTTATAGAATTTGCTGTTGACAATGTCCAGAAGCTGAAGATACGAGAAGCTAAGCAGCAGCAGTTTCAGCAACGCGAGAAACACAAGGAATCTGAGCACCAGCAGCCAAATGACGAAGACAATAAATACAAACGAAAAACGAGGGAAGGGGAAAACACTGGTCCAATGAAAGAGAATGCAACCAGGTTTAAGAAGGGACCTATGCGACCACGTGAAGAGAAGACTAGAGAAGAAGCAAAATCCACTATAGCAGTAAAAGATGATGCAGAGAAGAAGAGACCTATACGCAGACAGGAAAAACCGTCTTCAAACCAGAAAGGCCAGTGGATGAAACAGAAAGAGGCAAGTGAGAAGCTAAATCCGAAAATTTCTAAAGATTTGAGCAATGATGTACCGAGAAAGAGGAAGCTTGGTGGGGATGTTAGAGGTGAAGAGAGTATAAATGGGCAGAGGAAAAGGAAGAAGAAGCAAAATCAAGGTGGAGCAGAGGTAGTGGACAGACTTGATATGCTGATTGAGCAATACAGGTCTAAGTTCTCGCAGAGCTCAGCCAAAACCGGGCCACAAAAACAGAGTACCGGACAAGTCAGGAGATGGTTCCAATCTTGAGACCTGAATCAATTGTCAGTTTTGATCCTTAAGTTTCGTTGTAACTTTTGTTTTTTTTGGCTACAAACACGTCTTTGTTTTGTATTTGTATGGTCAGAACTAGACCGGATACAATCAGGATTTATTTTAAACCGGACCGGTTTGGTCAACAAGTAATGCATTTTAATATAGGCTGTAATGGTTACTCACCTAGATCCCAAATATTCATAATAGTGTGTGCCAACTAACATTCTCGCGGGAAAACGAGATTACACCTACAGGTCATACAATTCCACGTGTCAATTTACTATTAGTTACAAACCTTCCGTTTTACGTGATTTTGATATCTTTGCGAATCCTAAGATTTATATATATAATCCCCCACTTGTCTGTTATCTCCATATCTCAAAAGTGATGGATCATCTTAGGGTTTTGTTCTCTGTTTCGCTTCTCTTTGTGTTGGTCTCTGTTTCGATTTGTGGCGACGAAGATGTGTTGATCCGGCAGGTGGTTGATGACGCGGAGACGAAAGTTTTATCATTAGAAGATCACTTTTCTCAATTCAAGAGAAAATTCGGGAAATTTTATTCTTCTGCTGAAGAGCATCATTACAGATTCTCAGTTTTCAAAGCTAATCTACGGAGAGCGATGCGTCACCAGAAGATGGATCCTGATGCAATTCATGGAGTAACGCAGTTTTCGGATCTGACTGGTTCTGAATTTCGTAGAAAGCATTTGGGGGTTAGAGGTGGGTTTAAGCTTCCTAAAGACGCTAATCAAGCCCCGATTCTTCCTACTCAGAATCTTCCTGAGGATTTTGATTGGAGAGATCGTGGTGCTGTTACTCCCGCCAAAAATCAGGTACTAGATAATTCATGAATCATGATGATTAAAACCTGTGAACGAAACATTATTCAAGAGTTAATAATTATCTCTAATCTCTGTGTACAAATTAGGGATCTTGTGGATCGTGTTGGAGTTTTAGCACTACAGGTGCTCTTGAAGGTGCTCACTTCCTTGCTACTGGCAAACTCGTTAGTCTCAGTGAACAACAGCTCGTCGATTGTGATCATGAGGTCAGACTTGGCCTTAATGCTTTTGAATTTTGATGGTTGAATGCGACTTTTAAGGAATACAAAACCAAAGATTCTAGCTTGATGATGAGAAGATTTGTCGTTGTTTCGGTTTCAATTTTGCATTTTAGATACGAGTTTCTCCTCATACTTGAATGTGAGTTTTGAGGAATACAAACTCAAATAATTTCATAGCCTGATGAGAAGATTTATCTATAGTTCACTATGGTTTTAGGTGCTAAGTTATGCAACATTATGTCGTTATTGTTTCTTATGATTATCTTTAAAGATTAGAATTTATCAACTTATTTGTCTTGTTTTTGTAGTGTGATCCAGAAGAGGCAGGTTCATGCGACTCTGGTTGCAACGGCGGGCTAATGAACAGTGCCTTTGAGTACACTCTCAAAACCGGAGGGCTTATGAGAGAGGAAGACTATCCCTACACCGGCACTGATGTAGGCAGCTGCAAATTAGACAAGTCTAAGATCGTTGCATCAGTCTCCAACTTCAGCGTTGTCTCTATGAACGAAGACCAAATAGCTGCAAATCTTGTCAAAAACGGTCCTCTAGCTGTGGCTATTAACGCAGCTTACATGCAAACCTACATTGGAGGAGTCTCATGTCCTTACATATGTTCGAAGCGGCTTAACCATGGTGTGTTGTTGGTTGGTTATGGCTCGGCTGGGTTTGCTCAAGCAAGGTTAAAAGAAAAGCCTTATTGGATCATCAAGAACTCGTGGGGTGAATCTTGGGGTGAGAATGGTTTCTATAAAATATGTAAAGGTCGTAACATTTGCGGTGTTGACAGTTTAGTCTCCACCGTCGCTGCTACCACCTGAAAGCTTTTCATTGTTTTGAGCTCTCTCTTTTTTTTTTCCGCAAAGGTGAAACTTTTATTGAAATAATCTCAGGTACAACATTTTCCAACAATGGGTACATCATTTTAGAGAGTCGATAAAAGATACATAAAAGATCAATTGTTTTAACTGACTCAACAAGTTCTAAAGAAACCTATCTCAGTAAATAGAGAACTGATAGGAAGCTTGTAAATAAATTAACAAAATCGTGTTTCTTGGTTAATCAAAACTGCTTAATTCGCTGGTGCTTGGGCTATTATGTTTTAATTGGTTTGTTTTGTTAAATTGACTTAAGTTAAAGAGAGGAATGTGTAAGAGGAGTTTCTTAGATGGAAATAAAAAGAAACTTTATTCATTTGCTCAAATCTTTATGCTCATTTTACAAGTTTCCAGTTCTTGCAACACAAGTCAAACCAACAAGACCAACAAAAATTCCCTCCAGAGTCACATCTACATCTTCAGACATCATTAATCAGAATCATCAGAAACAGAAAAATCAGAATCAGAATCATCATCATCATCACCACCATCGTCGTCATCATCATCATAATAACTGTAGCCAAAAGATCGGCAACCAGAAGGGCAATAACTTAGTTTCTTCCATTCGAGTCCACAAAGGTAGCAAAACTGATATCCACATCTACACAATGCACACATAAAGACATTGTAAAATAAAACTATAAAAATGGAGCAGCTTAATAGGGTTTGATATACATACCTGCAAGTCACGTGGTTGCAGCCTTCAAAACGGTCAATATAGTGGTTACACTTGACACATTGACGCCAACCATTGTCTTCTGCCAGAGACTTAAGCTTCATGTCATCATCTTCAGATTTAGGGTTAAGTTTCTTGTAATCAGCACACGATAAACCAGAATGAGATGGTGCTTTGCAGTCAATGCAGAAGAGTCCACTACATTTGATACAAGCCCAGACATTGGTTTGGTCAGATCCACTACCACTAGGAAGCTCAGTTTTGGACATCAACATTGAGCAGTTTTGATATGGGCAGTAGATTTTCTCAGCAGCAGGAATCGAGTCTTCTTTCATCTTTTGTTTCCACAACTCTTTCAGCTTTGTTATCAAAACCTTTTCACAGCTTTCAAAAGTGAGCTCAGACTCACATCCATATTTAAGACATTTGGGAACAACTCCGTCAACCAGCTTCACTTCCAGGTGCTGTCTCACGCAATCATTGCAATAACGGTGAAGGCATTTGTCAATACAGAACATTTCCTCAGCATCAGTTTCTTCAAAACAAATGGCACATATTTCTTTAGGTATTGGATTCACATCAATGATTCTTCTTCTGCTGCTGCTGCTGCTGATTTGAGAGTCTATTGTTTCTCTTGCAAGTCTAAAAGCAAACTTAACACCATTCCTTGCAATCAAAACAGGTTCACTAGAAGCCATTTTTTCCCTAAGATGTTTGACTTCTTCCACAAGAGGGGACAAGCTCATACTAGGCTTCCATCTACCAGTCAGCTGCAATGAAAAATCAGATTCAGTTTCCTTAAATCAAGACATTATAACATCATAAATTCATAATCAAGTCGTCATCGTTTCAATTTGATCACTCGTAGCACTGCATATGCTAGCTTTTCTTTGAGATTCCATAATATGAACAGAAATTTTGATTGACAGTATTATAACAGTATACAACTAATGAATACTCCCTCCATTTCATATTAGTTGTCGTTCTAGACTTTAAAACTCGTTTCATATTAGTTATCGTTTTATGTTTTCAATGCATATGTTTGATAAGATTTTCAACTCTGTCCCTTTTGTTTTAATGTCTTGACCAATGAAATAATATCAAATAAACATTAACTACGGGTAAAACTGAAAAATTAAATGTTTTCTTAATATGTGTGAAACAACCTTAAACGATAACTAATTTGAAACGGAGGGAGTAATGTTTAAGGCCTTGAATGACAAGTAGATTTTGCAATAGTTTTTGGTTTTTGTTTTTTAAAAACTCATTTTTTATCTATTCAAGATTTTCTTAAAAATAGATTCCCTAAAAAATAGGAAAACTAGTTTTTGTATCATTTCATCAATTTTTACTCAAAATCTAAAATCTATTTTTTTTGTTTCTCACTTTTTTAACGAGACTTCTATTTTTTCATTTATATATATATTTATATATATTTTGGCAAAATCCAAAAACCAAAATCCAAAATTCCAAATTCCAAAAACCGAAAACCATAATCCAAAAACCATTTAAGAACCTACAAACATTCATGGCCTAAATTTTAAAAACAAACAAAAAAAATAATTAATAAAATAAAACCAATACTTATTGTTTAAAACTTAAACAAAAACTATCTTTATTATCTAAATATATATGTAAAAACCAATAATTTTTATTTTGTAAAATATAAGATAATTTTCTCTAAAAGATAAGAAAAGAATCTAAACACCCAATGAAATTTCATAAAAAATCAGTTATATTATCTAAGAAAAAAAAATGTAACGCCCCAATTTTAAAAAACTTGTAATTGTAATATGTAAATAAAAAAACGTTTACTTGTATCAGTAATTATCATTATACCACAAAAACTTGCACCACTCAAATTAAAAAAAAAAAATTGTAATATGTCATGGCAACCTATTCAAAGTGTTTCTTCCAACAGAAAAGCATGAAAATAGCAAACAATACTATTCACACTATTTTAGTGTCATGAATTCTTAAACTAACCAAAGAAATAATAGATAAAATAAACACTTACGAGTTGGTAAATTTGATGGTCATCGCAACAGATTAGGATGTTTCTAATCTCCAAATTAATAGATTCATTTAATCCTCGAGTCAGTGCCAAAATCTCCACTCCTTTGCGATTAAGATCTGTGTCATTCACTGACTCCTTTATCTCGCATAACAAGTTATCCGCCTCATCGCAGATAGCAACCCCAAAACCAGCCTTCCAAATCTTGTTTCCATCGTTATGCGCCATTACATCACTCAACAAACCTTTAAAATACAATTTGTAAACTATGTTGTCCACAAATTTGGTTGACCTAAAAGCGGATTGGATAACTTTAGAACTACCCTCGCTTTCAAAGTTTTGGATATCTTTGGTTATCGAACAATCTATCCGCTGTTTTTTAGAAATAAAACCTAAATCATGTGTTTCCATGATAGTTTAGTTCCCAAGTTTGTTTTGGGGAAATTTGGACAGAATATATAGAGAAAGCAAAAGCGAGTAAAATGTGTTATGCAGAGTGACGTGTTGACTCGAGTTCTTTGAACAAGCTCTCCACATCAATTCTGAACAAGCGACAAAAAAAACGAAGTGCTTAAACACGTTTACGCACTTGTGCTTTTGACTAAATTTTTTGTCAAGTTGTGTAATTAATGTTCATTACACAATTGCTTAAACATGTTTACCCGCTTGGTCATTAATTACACAATTGCTCAAACACAACTCGACAAAAAATTTAGTCAAAAACACAAGTGAGAAAACGTTTTTAAGCAAATGGGTAATGTCTATTAATTACACAACTCGACAAAACAAATTAGTCAAAAACACAAGTGAGTAAACGTGTTTAAGCACTTTGTTCAGTTCAGTTTTCTTTTTGTTGTCCTCTTGTACTTTAAAATTTTGCTAAACAAAAAAAAAGAAGAAAAAAAGCCGAAGTGCTTAAACACGTTTACTCACTTGTGTTTTTGACTACATTTTTTGTCAAATTGTGGTTAAGCAGTTTTGTAATTAATAGTCATTACACAATTGATTAAACATGTTTACTCACTTGTGTTTTTGACTAAGTGTTTTGTCGAGTTGTGTTTAAAAAATTGTGTAATTGATGGTCATTACACAAGTGCTTAAACACAACTAGGCAAAAAATTTAGTCAAAAACACAAGTGAGAAAACGTTTTTAAGCAACTGTGTAATGACTATTAATTACAAAACTTGACAAAAAAAAATTAGTCAAAAGACTCAAAAACACAAGTGAGAAAAAGTTTTTAAGCAACTGTGTAATGACTATTAATTAAACAACTCGACAAAAAAATTAGTCAAAAACACAAGTGAGTAAACGTGTTTAAGCACTTCGTTCGGTTCTGTTTTTTTTTTCTGTTGTCCTCTTGTACTTTAAAATTTTGCTAAACAAAAAAAAAGGAAAAAAAAAAGTCGAAGTGCTTAAACACGTTCACTCACTTGTGTTTTTGACTAATTTTGTTTTGTCAAGTTGTGTTTAAGCAGTTTTGTATTTAATAGTCATTACACAGTTGCTTAAACAAGTTTACTCACTTATGTTTTTGACTAAGTTTTTTGTGAAGTTGTGTTTAAGAAATTGTGTAATTAATGGTCATTACACAAGTGTTTAAACACAACTAGAAGAAAAATTTAGTCAAAAACACAAGTGAGTAAAACATATTTAAGAAATTGTGTAATGACTATTAATTACACAATTTCTCAAACAAAACTCGACAAAAGTTTTAGTAAAAAACAAAAGTGAGTAAACGTGTTTAAGCAACTCTATAATGGCCATTACTTACAGAACTGCTTAAATACAACTTAATTGACAAAAATTTAGTCAAAAACACATATGAATAAACATGTTTAAGCACTTGGTTTGTTTTTTCTTTTTTTTATTTAGAAAATTTTAAAGCACAAGAGGACTATAGAAGAAAAAAACCGAACCGAACCAAAAAAAATAAAACTGTTGAATGAAACCCGAACTACAATTTATCAAACGCAAAACCAAACCGAACAAAAACTTTTATTATGTACCCAAAATTAACTATTTTTACCTATAGTCCACATGTATAAAATATATATATCACTCACTTTTCGAAATAGTCAAAATAAACTATTAAATTTTTAAAATTTTAATAGAAATTTTGTTTCTTTCAAAAATACACTCAATTACATATTTGACCAACTTTACGAACATCTAGCATACTCTACGAGTATATGGCAGATTCTACAAGCATCTAGCAGCCTTTGTGAGCATCTACCAGACTTTGCAAATATTTGGTAGACTTTGCTAGCATTTGTTAGACTTTGCACACATTTGGCGGACTTTACAGATATTTTGCATTGCGAAATAACCGGCAGATTCTGCGGAGTAACTATTAGACTCTCCGGAGTAACATACATACTTTGCTTAGCAACTGACAAACCTTGTGAGAATCTAGCAGATTTTGCGGCTATTTGACAAAATATGCAGAAAAGCTGAAGAGTAATACTGTAACACCCGTGTTCCGGGCAATGGAGTCTCGGTACGGGCAATGTTACGGTCAGTCGAGAAATTCCGAGGTTTTGTCATTCAGACAGATTCGGTCGTTCAGACATGTGTGTTCGGAAAAACATGTTTGGTCGGAAAATGAAGTTTGGAATGGAAATGGACATGTTTGGTCTGGAAATGGACAAGTATGGTCGGAAAATGAGGTTTGGTCATGTTCGGACAATTCTGGTCGGATCCGGACAGGTTTGGTCCGATTTAGGACAACTTTTGTCCAAAAAATGAAAATGGTCGGCTCAGGCTGGGGAAGTCAGGGTTGAATTATTTTGAAAAATGATTAAGTTGGGTCGAGGTAGAATTTGGCTGGGCCATCTAGAAATCATGATTGGACCAGGATTCAATAAAGAAGGACTACGGATCAAATAGGGGAAATTGTTGGGCTTGGACCAATTGGCTCGGTCAAATCAATTTCTGTTTCGATCAATCCTAATATTTTGGGAATTAATGACAATCGAACGAGCTGGAATTGGTTTAAGGAGATTTTGATATTTTGGGTTGGGTATGGAACCGGATATGCGGATTAAGGTGGTTTGTGACCCAAATTTGATTGGTTCAGTCAAATCGAGTTTTGTCAAGTCCCAAACTCGTGAAATATATTCTATGTATGGAATAAGGCGATGGTGTGAAGGGTCGAGTCATATTATGAAGATGGGCCATTATTTGTGAGTTTTTGGGGGGTTTTTCTTAAGGACCAAGGTCCAATTCGTGGATTAAACTTAAGGGACAATTAGTATAAGAGTTTTGAAGGTTTTAGAGTCGCATAAAACAGAGAGTTTGCGCAGCCAGAGCTAAGAACCCTAGAGCTTCGAGTTTTGGAGAATTTGGCCGAGAATCAAGGTTCGTGAAGGGGTAAGCGATTCTTTTGTGATTTTTGTGATTCTGTTCTGATCAGATCTCGTTATTAAGGTATTAATGTTGATCTATCACAGAAAATCTGCCAGTTGTCGATCTATTTGAGAAGTAGTTCGTGAACCCTTAGAGCTTTACCGTTCGTCCGAGAGTTCGTCGATTGGTAAGCGAATCTCATCGTAAATCCAGTGTTCTAATCCGATAGTTTTGGGTTATTTAGGATGTTTAGTGGTTCTGTGGCAGAGATCTTCGAGAAGCTTGAGTAGTTTGAGGATTTGGTTAGCATAGCTCACACGGACCCGAACCGGTTAATCAAAAGCTTTTTGAGATATTAAGGTGAGTTGCGTGACTGTGGTTTGTGGCACAGATTATGGTTTGTATTTGTGGGTGCTTGTGAGTACGTAGCCATAGGTTGTGATTACGGGTTGTGCTGCAAGTATTTGTGAGTGCGTGACTGTGGTTTGTGTTTGTGGTGATTTGGTGGTGTTGGTTGTCTTGTTTATGTTAAGGGTATTGCGTTTGATGTCTTGACAGTTTGGTTCCATTTGTTGTGTTGTATGTGCTTCGGCATATGCGTTTGAGGGAACCGTTGCTTTACATTGACTTAACTTGATTAATCATGCACATATATTAAATTGTCTTGACACTAAAACCGGTTAGACGGGACAATCGCTTCACTAGGCAACTTTTGTTGTTTACGCATCCACTCGTTGATGCAGGTAATAAAGAGTAGGGATAAGCTCGCGGGACCTGGAGGCGTTGGACGGGACGGATGGTTTTATTGGGAGTTTGAGTTTAGTTGATTTTATTATTTTGTGCTTTGAGTTTGTTGTTTAGTTGCTTAAGAACCATGTTAGCGAGTATTTGAGATATTTGAGTTATTGAATTATTGAGGAATTCTTTTGTTGAGATTTGGTTAGTTGAATGGAATTTATTTGAGAAATTTTGTGACTCGCTTGCGTGACTTAAGTGTTGTAGTTCCGCTGTGCATATAAACTTTGAATGTGAGGAAATCCGGAAACCTCGCTTGAGACTTAGAGAATTATCGAGAAACTTTTTGAGGTCTACCGGTTAACACCATTGTTAGGGCAGATTTTACGGATAGGGGTGTTACAGTTTGGTATCAGAGCATGGTTGGATCCTAGGATTGTTTGGTTGTGCATTTGCTTGAGTTTATTGTAGTCGTAATCTGATGCAATCTGTAACAAGTATGTTACAGTTTGGTATCAGAACATGCTTGGTTCTAGGGCTGTGTAGTTAGTGATTTGATTGGGGTAAAACCATCCTTCCAACGCCAAGTCTCGCGGTAAGTCTTTTGGGTTGTTGTTAATTTTGAGAAATTGTTGTGATGAATGGTTTATGAAGTCGTTTGGCGTGGTGTTGGCTAAGTTTGTGTGAACTTAGTTTGGGTTTGGGTTATGCAGATGGTTCGTAAAACAAGAAACACGCGTAGGAACGGTGAGAATGGTGAGAATTCTAGAGTTCACTCTATTGATGGTAATGGAGCCGCGAGAGCCGGCGAGAATGCGACTGTTGATATCTCGGATAACCGCGGTGTGGATGTGGCAGCTGCGATTCAGCCAGCATTGGCCCCTGTGATGGTGACTCTGGCTAAGTTGGCTGAGAGGTTGCCAGTAGTTGGACAAGCGCCCAGGGTGCAACCGGTGGGTGCGAATGGTATTGGTGTGGGCAATGGGTTGCCCGGAGCCAATGGTGTGCATGCCGATGTTCGGGTTGATATTCCCGTGGAAGGTGTGGGGAATGTGAATGTGGAGCCGCATGTGCCACCGTACCTTAAGGTTATGGAGCATATGCAAAAGATGGGTACTCGATATTTTTCGGGTGGTGTTAAACCGGCTGATGCCGATGAATGGAGAAACCGTGTGGAAAGAAATTTTGCTTCGGTAAGATGTCTGGAACAATATAAGGTGGACCTGGGAGTTCACTTTTTGGAAGGTGAAGCCCACACTTGGTGGGAAGGTGTGACTACCCGCTGTGGTAGGGTGGTGAGAACTTGGGAAGAATCTCGTGAAGAGTTCAATACTAAGTACTTTCCGCAAGAAGCCTTGGACCGGTTGGAGAGTCAATTTCTGGATTTAAGGCAAGGGTCCAAGTCTGTGAGAGAGTACGAGGCTGAGTTTAATAGCCTTAAACGTTATGCTGGGAGAGATTTTGAGAATGAACGGGTTTAGATCCGTAGGTTCATGCGCGGTATGCGGTTGGAATTGCATAACTGGTGTTTGATGCGGGACTATAGGTCCATGGCTGACCTTGTGGAGAAGGCGGCTGTGATAGAATCTGGGATGATTGCGGAGGACAATAAGAAGCAAGCAAAGACAGCGGATAACCGCAAGTCTCAAAGTGGTTCGTTCGGTAACAAGTCTGGTAATGTTTCCGGACAAAAGAGAAAGTGGGAAGCCACGGGTGCTAGTAAGCCAAGTGGTGAGAGTGGGTCTGGATACTCGAGTGGAGGTTGCTTCAGGTGTGTTAGTAAGGATCATAGGATCGCCAATTGTCCCAAACCGGAGGTTGAAATGACATGTAACTATTGTAAGGAACCGAGGCACTTTAAGAATCAATGTCCGAAGTTGGCAGCAAAGCAGGATCAAGGGCGGGAGCTGGCAATACCACCACCTCCTAAGAAGCCAGCAGGTGTGCACCATGTGTACTCATTGGCGGATGGAACCAATGATCCAAGCACTTCTCGTCCGATCACTGGTAAGTTCCGGGAAAACTTAACTTTGTGAATTCTTCCGTAAATAAAACGTTTGGTTGTGTGCATTTGGGGTTTTGTTTTGGTTGGGTCCTTAGAGTTAAGGAATTTCGTGTAGGGACATTGAGTATGGGTGGAATAGAGACCCATGTTTTGTTTGACTCGGGAGCTTCGCATTGTTTCGTGAAACCGGAAGTCTCAAAGTGGTTCGTTCGGTAACAAGTCTGGTAATGTTTCCGGACAAAAGAGAAAGTGGGAAGCCACGGGTGCTAGTAAGCCAAGTGGTGAGAGTGGGTCTGGATACTCGAGTGGAGGTTGCTTCAGGTGTGTTAGTAAGGATCATAGGATCGCCAATTGTCCCAAACCGGAGGTTGAAATGACATGTAACTATTGTAAGGAACCGAGGCACTTTAAGAATCAATGTCCGAAGTTGGCAGCAAAGCAGGATCAAGGGCGGGAGCTGGCAATACCACCACCTCCTAAGAAGCCAGCAGGTGTGCACCATGTGTACTCATTGGCGGATGGAACCAATGATCCAAGCACTTCTCGTCCGATCACTGGTAAGTTCCGGGAAAACTTAACTTTGTGAATTCTTCCGTAAATAAAACGTTTGGTTGTGTGCATTTGGGGTTTTGTTTTGGTTGGGTCCTTAGAGTTAAGGAATTTCGTGTAGGGACATTGAGTATGGGTGGAATAGAGACCCATGTTTTGTTTGACTCGGGAGCTTCGCATTGTTTCGTGAAACCGGAGATGATCGGTAGAGGCGGTTTCCGGAAGGAACCGGGAGGCCATCAAGGATGGGTTAGGGCAGCCGGTGGGCAACTCATGAGGACCTTAGGAAGGGTCAGAGACGTGCCTACTTGGATTTGGGGAGTAGATATCCGAGCCAACCTAGTGATCTGTCTGGTGGAAACATACGATGTGATCCTAGGCATGGATTGGCTCGGGAAGTACAAGGCTCACTTGGATTGTCATCGGGGAAGGGTGAACTTTCAAATGGGGAAATGGATGTTGGTTTACCAAGGTGTTAGACCAACGTCCGAAAGCTTGATTGTATCGGCCATTCAAGTTGAGCGTTTGTTAAAGAGAGGATGTGAGGCGTATTTGGCTACTATCACTACGGTGAAGGAGGGTAGTGAGTTGGAGTTGGAGGACATTTTGGTTGTCCAAGATTTTAAAGATGTGTTTCGTGAGATAACTGGATTGCCACCGTCAAGGTCGGATCCGTTTACAATTGAGCTTGAGCCCGGTACAGCTCCAATTTCTAAGGCGCCGTATAGGATGGCACCTGCTGAGATGGCTGAGCTTAAGAAGCAGTTGGGTGAACTTATGGAAAAGGGATTCATAAGAGCTAGTAGTTCACCATGGGGAGCTCCGGTATTGTTTGTAAAGAAGAAGGATGGAACCTTTCGACTTTGCATTGATTACCATGGATTGAATAGGATAACGGTGAAGAATAGGTACCCATTGCCAAGGATTGATGAATTGTTGGATCAGTTACGGGGAGCCACATAGTTTTCCAAGATTGATTTGGCATCGGGTTATCATCAAATTCTAATTGATGAAGTGGATGTGCAAAAGACAGCCTTTAGGACGCGCTATGGGCATTTTGAGTTCGTGGTCATGCCGTTTGGGTTAACAAATGCCCCAGCAACATTTATGAAGTTGATGAACAATGTGTTTCGGGAATACTTAGATAAGTTTGTGATAGTATTCATTGATGATATTTTGGTTTATTCCAAGACTCGTGAGGACCACGAGCATCACTTAAGGGTTGTGATGAGTAAGCTCTGTGAGCATAAGTTGTTTGCCAAATTGAGTAAGTGTAGTTTTTGGCAAGGAGAGATTGGATTTTTGGGTCATGTGGTCTCGGACAAAGGAGTGTCCATGGACTCGGAAAAGATTAGGGCAATTGAGGATTGGCCGAGGCCAAGAAAATGATACCGAAATCCGAAGTTTCTTAGGATTAGCTGGGTATTATAAAAGGTTTGTGAAAGGTTTTGCGCGTATGGCTAACTCATTGACCAAGGTTACCGGGAAGGATGTACCGTTTGTTTGGTCCGAGGAATGCGAGTTGGGTTTTTGTAAGCTTAAAGAGATGCTTACCAATACGCCGGTGTTGGCATTACCTGAACCGGGTGTACCGTATGTGGTTTATACGGATGCATCTAGAATTGGGCTTGGTGTGTTCTGATGCAAAAGGACAAAGTGATAGCTTATGCTTCTAGGCATTTGAAAAAGCATGAAGGTAACTATCCCACCCATGATTTGGAAATGGCCGCGGTGGTATTTGCACTTAAGATTTGGAGATCATATTTGTATGGGGAAAAGGTGCAAGTATTCACGGACCATAAGAGTTTGAAGTACATCTTCACTCAGCCCGAGTTGAATCTTAGGCAAAGGAGATGGATGGAGTTTGTGGCAGATTATGACTTGGAAATAGCTTACCATCCTGGTAAGACTAATTTAGTGGCTGATGCTTTGAGTAGAAAAAGAGTTGTGAGAGATACCGAGAAGGACATGGAAGGTCCTATTGGTATGATTGGCTCATTGAGATTGAATGTCTTAACGGATGAGACAGAACCATTGGGTTTAGGAGCCGCGGATCAAGCCGATCTATTAACCCGGGTACGCATTGCCCAAGGGAAGGATGCTCACTTAGTAGGAGTGGCACAAAATGATAAGACGGATTATCAAACTTCGAGCAATGGTACAATTTTGGTTAATGGTCGAGTATGTGTTCCTAACGATAAGAGTTTAAGGGAAGAAATTTTAAAGGAAACACATCAGTCCAAGTTGTCGATACATCCGGGTACCACCAAGATATATCACGACCTTAAGCGTTATTACCATTGGAATGGTATGAAATGGGATGTTGCAGGTTGGGTGGCAAGTTGCCCCGTTTGTCAGCAAGTTAAGGCGGAACACCAAGTTCCGGGTGGGTTGTTGAGAAGTTTACCAATTAGCGAATGGAAATGGGATCGGATCACCATGGATTTTGTGACCGGATTGCCAGTGTGTAACAAGAAGAATGCGATTTGGGTAATCGTGGATCGATTGACTAAGGCTGCACATTTCCTTCCGATGTGTAAAAAAGATAGTGCGGAAAGGTTAGCCGAGTTGTATGTTAAAGAGATTGTACGGTTACATGGGGTACCGACTAGTATAGTGTCTGATCGAGATTCTAAGTTTGCTGGTAAGTTTTGGAGAGAGCTTCAGAAGAAGTTTGGTACAAAAGTGCACATGAGTACCGCACATCATCCGCAGACGGATGGTTTAGTCCGAGCGTACCATACAAACGCTAGAGGACATGTTGCGGGCATGTGTTTTGGATTGGGGTAAAAGGTGGATAGATCATTTGAGTTTGGCAGAGGTTGCATACAACAACAGTTATCATACAAGCATTGGTATGTCACCGTTCGAGGCCTTATACGGTCGGCCTTGTTGTACACCCGTATGTTGGACCCAAGTGGGGGAGCGAAGCATTTTGGGTCGAGATTTTGTTCAAGAGACCACCGAGAGAATCAAAATTGTGAAAGCAAAAATGAAAGAGTCTCAGGATAGACAAAAGAGTTATGCCGATAAGCATCGTAGAGATTTGGAGTTTGCCGTAGGGGATCTAGTGTATCTAAAGATGATCACATTTAAGGGGAAAGATCCGGCATTGATGAGTTCTAAGTTGTCACCGAGGTATATAGGACCGTATAAGATTCTGGAAAGGATCGGACCGGTTGCCTATAAGTTGGAAATTGCCTCCGGCAATGTTTGCATTTCATAAGGTGTTTCATGTTTCTATGCTAAAGAAGTGCATAACCTCTAGGACACAGTTTTGCCTAGTGTACCTTCGGACTTACAGCCGAATATGAGTATTGCAGGTAGGCTGGTCAAGGTGATAGGCCAAAAGAAAAAGGTTGTAAAGAAAAAGTCCATTAGGATGTTGAATGTTGTTTGGGATCGTGACGGAGAGGAAGAAGTCACGTGGGAACCGGAAGAGGTTATGAAAGTCCATTTTAAGAAGTGGTTTGGTAAGCAAGTAAAAACCAAGAAAGAGGATGGATCCGAGGACGAATCCAATTGAGGTGGGGGAGAATTGTAACACCCGTGTTCCGGGCAATGGAGTCTCGGTACGGGCAATGTTACGGTCAGTCGAGAAATTCCGAGGTTTTGTCATTCAGACAGATTCGGTCATTCGGACATGTGTGTTCGGAAAAATATGTTTGGTCGGAAAATGGAGTTTGGTCTGTAAATGGACATGCTTGGTCTGGAAATGGACAAGTATGGTCGGAAAATGAGGTTTGGTCATGTTCGGACAATTCTGGTCGGATCCAGATAGGTTTGGTCCGATTTAGGACAACTTTTGTCCGAAAAATGAAAATGGTCGGCTCAGGCTGGGGAAGTCAGGGTTGAATTATTTTGGAAAATGATTAAGTTGGGTCGAGGTAGAATTTGGCTGGGAAATCTAGAAATCATGATTGGACCAGGATTCATTAAAGAAGGACTACAGACCAAATAGGGGAAATTGTTGGGCTTGGACCAATTGGCTCAGTCAAATCAATTTCTGTTTCGATCAATCCTAATATTTTGGGAATTAATGACAATCGAACGAGCTGGAATTGGTTTAAGGAGATTTTGATATTTTGGGTTGGGTATGGAACCGGATATGCGGATTAAGGTGGTTTGTGACCCAAATTTGATTGGTTCAGTCAAATCGAGTTTTGTCAAGTCCCAAACTCGTGAAATATATTCTATGTATGGAATAAGGCGATGGTGTGAAGGGCCGAGTCATATTATGAATATGGGCCATTATTTGTGAGTTTTTAGTGGGTTTTTCTTAAGGACCAAGGTCCAATTCGTGGATTAAACTTAAGGGACGATTAGTATAAGAGTTTTGAGGGTTTTAGAGTTGCATAACACAGAGAGTTTGCGCAGCCAGAGCTAAGAACCCTAGAGCTTCGAGTTTTGGAGAATTTGGCCGAGAATCAAGGTTCGTGAAGGGGTAAGCAATTCCTTTGTGATTTTTGTGATTCTGTTCCGATCAGATCTCGTTATTAAGGTATTAATGTTGATCTATCACAGAAAATCTGCCAGTTGTCGATCTATTTGAGAAGTTGTTCGTGAACCCTTAGAGCTTTACCGTTCGTCCGAGAGTTCATCGATTGGTAAGCGAATCTCATCGTAAATCCAGTGTTCTAATCCGATAGTTTTGGGTTATTTAGGATGTTTAGTGGTTCTGTGGCAGAGATCTTCGAGAAGCTTGAGTAGTTTGAGGATTTGGTTAGCATAGCTCACGCGGACCCGAACCGGTTAATCAAAAGCTTTTTGAGATATTAAGGTGAGTTGCGTGACTGTGGTTTGTGGAACAGATTATGGTTTGTATTTGTGGGTGCTTGTGAGTACGTAGCCATAGGTTGTGATTACGGGTTGTGCTGCAAGTATTTGTGAGTGTGTGACTGTGGTTTGTGTTTGTGGTGATTTGGTGGTGTTGGTTGTCTTGTTTATGTTAAGGGTATTGCGTTTGATGTCTTGACAGTTTGGTTCCATTTGTTGTGTTGTATGTGCTTCGGCATATGCGTTTGAGGGAACCGTTGCTTTACATTGACTTAACTTGATTAATCATGCACATATATTAAATTGTCTTGACACTAAAACCGGTTAGACGGGACGATCGCTTCACTAGGCAACTTTTGTTGTTTACGCATCCACTCGTTGATGCAGGTAATAAAGAGTAGGGATGAGCTCGCGGGACCTGGAGGCGTTGGATGGGATGGATGGTTTTATTGGGAGTTTGAGTTTAGTTGATTTTATTATTTTGTGCTTTGAGTTTGCTGTTTAGTTGCTTAAGAACCATGTTAGCGAGTATTTGAGATATTTGAGTTATTGAATTATTGAGGAATTCTTTTGTTGAGATTTGGTTAGTTGAATGGAATTTATTTGAGAAATTTTGAGACTCGCTTGCATGACTTAAGTGTTGTAGTTCCGCTGGGCATATAAACTTTGAATTTGAGGAAATCTGGAAACCTCGCTTGAGACTTAGAGAATTATCGAGAAAATTTTTGAGGTCTACCGGTTAACACCATTGTTAGGGCAGATTTTACGGATAGGGGTGTTACAAATACCCTCGGTTTACTAACCAATCCTTAATCATTTTGGCACTCCCTGGTAGTTCGTCTCAATCTATTGACGAGTAACTGCTTTACATGGCAATTCTCCCTGTTCATCGACCGGCTACATGTTCCCTGCCTGGTAGACTATTCGGATCACCCATCCACTCGCCGATCTACACAGTTCGTACTGGTATGTCGGTCAACTGACCGTTGTACCCGGCAGTTTGTACCGACCAGCAAGAGGAATCATCGTCGTACCTGGCAATCCGATTCTCTGTCCGTTTGTCTACCTGACAACATGTCTGTATGGATTCTTTGAAGATCATCGTTCTTCATGATTTCCGAACTCCCTACAGATTATTCCTTTACCCAACTCCCAACCTTCCCACCTTGGAATTCACGGTCATCCCATCGGCCGTGATCCATGATCTCACCCTTCTTTGGTGGTTTTTCCCTTTTTCCCAGTGAGATTTCATCCATGGACGAGATCTTCTCTAGGGCGTGTGGGGTTCTGGATGGTGGTTAGATACAAAAATGGCTTCCTTGTATAGGATCATTGGTCGTGTAACTTTCCCATTTTGCACCTCTTGATCGTGCGATCTCTGCCATTCATTTTATGAATGGTTGGGATCGCAACCTTTAGGGTGGTAACTGCCATGTGCTGTTACTTGGTTCATCGACAGACCGCTCATGTCCTAGCTGTTGTACCTCACCTAGCTTGGTAGCTAGCTGATCAGTCCACCCAGATGGGTCAGTACTCGATCGGTTCACCAAGCTGGTTGCGCTACCAGCCAGCTCAGCTAGCTAGTACTTCTAGCTAACTAGCAAGTATTCCAGCTCTAACTAGTATTAGAGCTTGTCCAGCTAGCTCAGTTTACGTAGCTGGTTAGGTAGAGCATTTAGCTCCATTTTACTCGGCTAAGTCATTCGGTCTATTTCTCGGCCGTGACTAAACCTTCCTTAACCTTTATATGATGCTTTCCCCCAGATCACTAGGTTAGTCATCAATTCGTCTAAGTTATCTACCATTCACGTATTGAAATATCACATGTAATCATCCCCATACTTGAGTCATTTACTACCAAACGCACATGCCCTATTTTCCCAGGATATGGATGTTTCAGAGTTTCGTTTGTCCATTCTAAAGTTGCTTTCAAAAATGAAATCGCTATCTGCTATCAGGCGATGAACTACTGGTACTTTTGGTGTAGATGGTTAATTCGGGAGCCAAGGATCATGCCAAGCCCTTGTGTTGAGGCCGAAATGAATTTTCTGATGAATTCCTTGCATTAACAATGATACTTCTCCAGGCATAAAAAGATGAGTCCTCTGATGTACACCGCAAAGATGTATTGTATTTGTAGTACCTTGCTCGGAGAACTCTCGCCAATGTTTAGCCAAAAGGGATAGGTTGAACTCATGTAAAGTTCGAAAACCCACCGTACCCTTCCGTGATCCTTCGGGATGCTCATCTTTCCTAATTCACCCAATGGACTCCCTTCCGTGGTGGTGTGGAGCTCCACCAAAATCTTGCTATTGTACTCGTTAGGTTACCACATGTAGCCAAGGGTAGGAGAAAACTAGACATGACGTAAGTAGAGAGAGTGCCAAAGGAACAAGTTTGATGAAAACTTTTCCCCCTTTTGGACAATATTTTGATGACCACCCATTCACCCTGTTTTAGTAAATGGTCTCTTAAGTTTTATATAAGCAAATATTTTACACTTTGATTCACTAATATTTTCATGGATAACATCAAGGTAGGTTCCCATACCACCTTGCTGAATACCTATAATTTGAAATTTTATCGTTGATGATGGTATGAGATAATAATCATGGTTATTTATAGTTTTGATCTATTTAAATAGATAAAACCAAAGCAATTCTATTATTTTCTCAGCAGAGAATAAAAGGGACGATTACGTGATTTCCCACCACCAAAATATTCTACCAAAATACATTAGCTTTTTTTTTTGTAAGAAACTATATTATCCAAAAAGAAAAAAAAAATTCGCGAAAAAAGAAAAGAAAATAGGTGAATTATGTAAAATATATCTTCATATAAAGGACGACCACATAACAAGCTTATTCTCTTCACAAATAAACACAACAACAAATGGGCTCTTTACCTTAAATAATCCAGTTCTTCCCCCATTTTTTTTATTTTCACCATTTTTTCCTCCGCAAAGGTAAAATAAATTGTTTCCTCCTAATGAGAAAAAAAGAGGGAGAGAAAACATCCAAATTTCTTTCTTAAATCAAAGAAAAAAAAAGAATTGATTACAGAAGGAACTCAGAATCCTTCCCATACCTTATATATGCACACGCAGAAGAAGGCATTTTCGGTAAATCAAAACATCAATCACTCGTCTTCGTTTCCGACGAGAGTGAAACTGAAAGGAGCAAACTTGTAACCATCGCCTTCGTAGAACTTGTTCTGGTACTCCACCCAGTGAAGACGCAGCGCGTGAAGGAACGCACTCAGCGTCTCCATCACAAGAAGTACTCCCACAGTCGCAAAGATAAAGACGAGGATTCCAACCATCAAGATGAAGATATTGTTGAAACTGAAAGGAGACATATATTATTAGAAACAGCTTCTACAGAGGTTAAAAGACTCTTAACTGCATTTACTTACCCCCAAGCCATAAGGAGGACCTTCTCGTAGAAGACTGACGACAACTCTGAGTGGGCAAGACTATATAAGAAAGAAGCCAAACAAAGCATATAGATTAGCCATGACACGCTCAAATAGTCACAAACCAATACTTCAACATTAAATGAGTCTAGCTGAACTAGTAAGTTTGTTTTTTTTTTGTCCTCTCTAAGAAGTTTGTACCTGAGGGCCCAGAGACGAAGATAAGAAGCAGTGTTGGAAACAGCTCCAAGCACAAACTCAATGGTGTGAATGAGTTGGTGCACAAATATTTCACTGAATTCGAACTCTTCATGTCCATGTCCTCCACCATTTGTCTCTACTTGAAGACTCTCATCTGTCTCGTCAAGCTGTGCGTATGACTGACCTTGATGTCTCTGGAGAAAGTAAAAATCAAGTTTCGGTTATGGTCGGCACTAATTTCAATTTGAATGTGTCAAGTAAATCGACGAGCAAAGGGACTCACAGCTTCATGTTGTTTCTTCAGGATGAACGGCTTTGGCAACAACATCCACGGAACAGCCACCAGAGCCAGAAAGAGGAAGGTGAGCTGTAGTGGGAAAGGAATGAGATGAGACTAAGGCATATGATTTTTGATACAGATAAAAGTGTATTGTTAGGTAGCGATGCAAACCTGTACTGTTTTCTGGTAAGGGAATAGCTGATTCTCTCCTAAATCCTCCATAGGGCTCAGGAACATGTAGATCATTACGTGATATAAATCCGCTTGAGAACCAGTGCACCACTTGATGATGATGAGGGCCGAAAGATAGCCAAACAAGCAGTTCAAAAATATTATCTGGGGAACGAATTGGAACCTGGAAGCATGTGAAATGAGACACTTAACTATGATTAAGATCGATTTTATTTGCTAGGGAGAGGATCAAAGAACTGAGAGGAGTACTTTTGGTAGGGAAAGAAAATTGAATACTCACCATATGTTTACAGCACTTTTGAAGAATTTTGCATTACAGAAGCTCATTATGATTCCGAGGTTCATTTGGGAAACTCCAAGAAGAATTGACATTTTCATCTTAAGCGAATTCAAGAATGGTAGCTCACTCCGGGTACCATGCCAAACAGGATCCACACCAAATGGATAAGTGTCTCGGGTTTTGATTAGACCAATTGTAGTAGCCTCACTGAACAAAAGAGTGAAGACAGAAACTCAGAATCATAAAGATATTCCTTTATCATTTCTTTTAAAGGGGTTTGAGAAAAAATTGACATACCTACAAGAGGCATCACGGCAATCGTATGCTGAGCTAGCAAACAGTGGATATGGTATAGAGAAGAACTCGTTGTAGATTAAACCAGTGTATATTGAGAAGAGTGACATCATAAAAATAACGTAACGGCCACCAAAAGCCATTTCCATAATATCCCCGAGTTTCTGTTGTCAGGAATCAATGATTGATAGGTTAGCAACTAGAATTTGCAAGACAGACAAAGATTGACGACTAATCAAAGTAACAACTAAGGAAATGACATATTAGAATAGATTACTAATACACTATTTGGAATTCCTAAGTGACTTTTGTTTAGTTTGATGTTTGCTCACAACTCTCAAGACAGTAACATACAACAAAACAATCTGCGAGTTTTGCTGAGACATAAACCAATATGATACCATGCTCAGTCGGAACATAGATGCTGTCAGTTAGGGATAATACCTGGCTGGAAAGTTTCTTTTCTCTCAATATTAAATACATAGACGCAATCAGAATACAGATTCCATGGCCCCAGTCACCAAACATAACAGCAAACAGGAAGGGGAAGGTAACAATTGTGTACACAGTAGGATTAGCTTCCTGATATTTGGCCACACTGCAATACAGTTATTAAAGAATATTAGTGAGATATAAAAGACAAACACTAAGCACATATGAACATATGAACATTGCATGAAGAAAAAATAAATAATGAGCCTGACATAAATTTACATTCTAACGAGTGTGCAAGACAAAAGCTTTAATTATATGACTATCAGCTACACCTAGATTTTACTTATTACCAAGCCCATTTCCGATTGCTTGTTTCTCAAAGAGATGCTTACCCATATGCATCAACAATTTCCTGGAACGCTGTAGTAAATTTGTTTGTGCGGAAAAAAGTCGGAGGCATCTCTTTGGTCCTCAGGACCTGGAAAATTGATCCAACTTGAGAATTGGAGTCAACCGCAGCACGCTTCAAAGCATCTTGAATCTGCACACGCAAACTTTAAAGTCACTATCGCACTACTAAATATGCAATTAATTCAATTATATGCAACTAGAATTGCTCACTTCTGCTGCTGCAAAGACAGGACTCCAGCCTTCACCCACAAGGCACTTCTTAGACACATCAAGACTAAGCATGTTCAAAGTGTGATAGATGGCTTTTTCTTTGCGAACCTGCATGGGTAAAGATTAAAGATGATGACTGATCTCATCTAACACGGATGAAAATGGACATCAATGAGCATTCTACTAGTGAAAAGAAAGCTCCAAATAGGATAATACCTTGAGGTTCCATTGCTCAAACTTATCTCCGATGGTCTCTAAGAGAGTGTTGCGATGATCCAACCCAGCACCTATGGTAGTTTTAAGCTCTGATAACCGAGCCGAAACCTGAAACATTATGAGAAGACTAAACAAGGTTAACAGTTTCTGAGAATATACTATCATCAATAGAGCGAAACGTGACAGCAGATAAATCAGTGGCCTAAGATTCACTCTCCCACGGATGCTAACTGTGTGTACACAAACATATCCCACCCCAAGAACACTTCAAAACTAACAGGGACCACAAAAAGTACGGGAAAGGTATGAGGATTTTCCCTAACATGCTTCTCTCCTCCTTAGGAAAAAACTCTCTGATACCTTTTAACTGCTACTCCCAAGATATATAGAAACTGTTCAACCTAGAAACGCTTACCTTACCATCACAGGCTAATTACTGCCAGGATAAAATTTATAATGACTAGAAACTAAAGTCATAAAATGCAACCCCCAATAAGCACTATACAGAGAGGATATCCATAAATCGACTGTTGGTTATTATTCAAAAAAATTGACTACAAACTCCATATGGTTATCATCTGCAACTCATGCCCAGAAAAAAAACTAAAGTTGGACCGATAAAAAAATAGATAGAAACACATGACTATCAGACAGAAGAAAAAACACAGAATCACTCACATAACGAAAGATAATACATACCTCAGTCATCATTTGAGCTTGTTTGCCAAGATCCTCGCTGAAAGGATAGCGATTGGCCCCAAAAGCTTCACATATCTTAAGAATTTTGCTTTTTGCTCTTTCCCCAGAATAGAAGACAACAAATACATTTTTCTCAGCCTGTAACATTATTTTAGATTAAAAGTTAATTTCTAGTAGTGGCAAACAGAATAAGTATATTCTTTCTGACAAAACCAGCATTCCATTTCCATGCAAAACAATTCTTGACTAGGTATATCGGCAAAACAGAAATAAGACCATGGAGGCAGTTCCAATGTAAAATACTAGCATGAGCGTAAGAGAACATAGATACAACATAAGCAATTTAAAACTTTAATTTGCATGCGCCTGCGCCTATGAGGAGATAGAAATTATAGAGTAAGAAAGCAACTGAAGTCCTGCAATAGAAAAAGCTGCACTTTCTATGCCTAGGAGAATCTTCTACGAGTAAGCAGCTAACCTTCTCCCCAGAGTTGGGATCAACAACGGACTCCTCAATGACAGACTGTCGTATGAAGATATTGCCCCTAGTTGCACGAAACAGGATCCTCTCGAACACCATAGACTTTTCACGAGGTACTAGCCCAGTGAGGAATCCAAGCTTTACTTGCTTTGTTGGATCAACAGACTTCTCCTGTTAAAAGGGAAGTTTGTAAGGCTAGTTTCAGGAAAAAAAAAACAACTTGAAGAAGTAAAACAGTTGCCGTTTCGTACTTCTTGCAACAAAGGAGCCTCCAGGAGGTCTTCAGCCACTTGTTGTGTTTCTATCTCACTCTGTTGTGCAGTAGCACTTCTATGGGCTAAAGCAAAAAACTCACCAGCCTAAAAAAACAAAACATCCACATGAATATAGTGCGAGATGCACATCCAATGAAAAATTATAACATTTAAAATATGCAATTTGCAGTATTGAAGACCCTTTA